>JAFBJS010002251.1:0-29607 GCA_016785265.1 Paraplagusia blochii | reverse complement strand
ATTCATTATTGCCCATCTCCCCCTGTTGCTTCTTTCTTCTTCTCTCCAACGTCTTCCATGTCCTCCCTCACTGCATCCTTCATTCTCCTCTTTACCTTATCTTCAAGTGTTGATTAGAATATTTTAAAGCCCCATTGCTGCTTTCTTCTTTCCATGGCATAAAGCATATGTGTCAAACACATTTTTAGCAGTCTTTCCATTGCTAATTGGTGGTAATGTTACAATGTGTTTGCTCATTAGGTCAGAGGGCTGATGGATCATTACATTATTGTGTAGCCCAGCCAACATGACTTAAATGCTGTAATTGTTTTAAATGGAGGATTTTTATTTTTGAAAAATAAAATACAAATCATTATTTCTAACAATAATATAACAATATATGTTTAATTGACTATATTTTGTATTTATTTCCACTCATACTAATTGGAGTAATCATTTAAAGACAAAAACATGCAGGACAAAGCTTACAATACTTTTCTGTTTGAAAGCGTTTATTATCAGGCCCATATAAGAAAAGAGAAAGCTGTTATAAAAATGTGTGAAAATTAGGAAGCTTGATGTTCATGGTAACAGCGCATTACAGGAACAGCTAACAATTCATCATTGACATTTTAACCTGGTATTAGGTGGAAAGCCGACTTGTCCTTGCCCTAGAATTGTTATAAAAATATGTAGATTTTATAATTTTTATATATTTAATGTGGGGAGACCGTTTGAGGTATTTGGCAAAATACAGAGAGGGATTTTTCCTGTCATTGCTGGGGTGTTAAATTTGCATTTACTTTTTGGCTTTCTGTGCTGTATGTGTTATATTTGTTTATTTCATATCAGATAAATTTCTGTATTGTATAATAGTATCACACTCTTGTCTTCTATTGTTATTAAAGTTATAGCCTTAGTTACAGCCTTATATTATTATGTTGTACATATTGTTTTGTAATTGTTTCTACACTGTGTCCTTTCAAGTTAGGACAGTCAGCCTTCACCTGCAGATGAACTGACCTTTTTAACAATATTACCAGAGGTTATAGGTGGTCTGTCCGAAATAGCAACCACTAAACCACTTAAACCAAAGCTTTAAATTTTTTATGTGTCACAGAAAAAAAAGCTTAGAGAAAAAAAACAAGAGCAACTGGATCTTTTACAATGCTTAGTAATAACTCTGGGTTCAAAAAAGGCCTCTCTTCTTCAATTATGGATGATAAAAAAGACAGACAAAGAAAATAGTAGTAGACAACGTTGTGTCATTATGTTAGGGAATTTAGAAAAAGAACATGATTTAATGTATTTGGTCAGTACTTATTTTAATGAAGTGCTATGCTGCCGGACAACTTCCAACGCTGACAAATCCACTGACAACAGCAGCTTTGCTCAAGCTCACAGCACTATTGTTAATGGACAGGTGTCTCATACAGCCCATGTAGGCCGTGTTGATGGGATTTCTACCTTGGAAGGAAGGATCTGAAAAGAGATGGGAGGAGATGTCATCATAGAACTGTTCACAAGGGAAACATCCAGTCCAATGTTATTCTTGACTTACCTGGCGCTCCAATGAACACTTGATTTCTACTTTCACTGACATTGGGATTTAGGGGACCCACCACATGGTGGACCTCAGAGTCCACGTTCAGCTGAACAACACTGGCATCTCTGATCACTAAAAGAAGACAAGGAAAAAACAAAGACTGTGATACATAGATAGATATACAGACAGACAGATAGATAGATATATTTTTTAAATTTTTTTTTAGATTTTACATATGGAACTTTATTAACACAATCCAAGAAAAACAGAGGTGATCGACGGCCAGCAGAACATCAACATCAAGCACCCCGCCCTGCAGACGCTCCCGACGTGTCAGGTATATAGACATTCTTGCCTCAGAGAGCAAGACATTCAGGAGAAGGCTTTTGGTTCTCCCTGCAGTTTTAGAAGCAAAACCACCAATAAAGATTGGTATAGTAAAAGAGGCTCCAAACAGGAGGAAAACCTGAGTTAGGATAGAGAACAAAGATGTCAATCGTCTGCACTCTGAAAAGATATGGAAGACAGTCTCTTCCACAGTCTGCATAAAGGGCACTGGTTTACAACAATAGGGGAAAAAATGGACAGGAAAGCATTGGAAGCAATTGTCCCATGCAGAACCCTATAGGTGTAGCACTGTCCCAGCTTGCAGGAGGGACGAGGGTCCGATCGGCCGTTTCTCTCCAAACTAAGTCTCTCGAGCCGCTGGGGTACCTCTGTATAAACTGGAATCTGAAGGTGGCCATTCTGCTAGGCAGGTGGATCAAACCCTGGCCTCCCTCGCTCCTGGATAGAAACAACAGTGCCTGAGGCACCCAGTGCAATCTGTCCCAGAAGAAATAGATAATCTTTACCTGGATCTGGGACAGGAGACCTGGCGGAGGTTCCATGACCGTAAGACGATGCCATAACATTGAAGCCACAAGTTTGTTTACAACAAGGACCCTCCCTCGGAAGGACAGTTGAGCGTGAAGCCATCTCCATTTAGCTAGTCTACACTCCACTTTCTCCGTAGCATTTTCTCAGTTCTTCTTCTCAAAAACGTCATTGCCTAGGTAAACACCCAGATATTTTATTCCACACAATGCCTTGAGGGAGAACGGGGAGGCCAGTCCACCAGAGGAGCCGGACATCTTGTTGATCCCTAACTAGTACAACATTGTCAGCATACGCAGACAAAACAACACTATTGTCTGTACCTGAAATAGCCAGGCCACGAACCGATGATCTTATCAAGTTTAGCAGAGGTTCCAAAGAAATAGTATAAAGCATACCTGAAAGAGGACAGCGCTGTCTCACCCCTCTCTGAACTTTAAAGGGTGCACATAAAACACCGTTGAACTTCAGCTGTACAACACCTTGATTTTGGCAATCAGACCAGTGGAGAAGGCCTCCATGACTTGCAGAGGTAAGTATGCTCCACACCTTTTGCTGGTCCAGCATGATCAAACCAGTATTTATATCTAATGCTCTAGAGATATGCAAGACGTCACAAACAAGGTGGACATTGTTGCCCAAGGACAGACCAGGCATACAGTAAGTCTGGTCACGGTGTATAATCTCCATTGCGGTCCCCAGTCTGTTAGCCAGGACTTTTGAGAGGATTTTGTAGTACGCCAGTTCTAAATGTCCCGCAAGTCAACATTCTTGGGTAAAAGGGCAATGACCACTCTCCAGCATGACAGGGGTGTGAACCCGCCTCTAGGCAAGCGTTGAAAACATCCAAGATATCAGTGGCAAAAATGTCCCAGAAAGCCTCGTAGAATTCCAGGGTGAAACTATCCATGCCCGGGGACTATCGGTTCTGCATACCCTCCGGGGCAGTGTGCAGCTCCTCTAGAGTCAATAGGCTATCCAACCGTGAGTTAGTCCGTTCCGAAAGCTGGGGAATCCCGTGGCAAAACTCACTCATGAGTCCGTCACTGCCTTTGAATTTGCTCTTGAACAGCGATGTGTAGAAGTTGACTCCCTCTCTTGCATCAGACTTGGCTCTCGTAGTTGTCCATGTCCAGACTCCAAGAGTAGGGAGCATGGCCTGCGCAGCCACAGCAGACGCCGTGTGTGTGACACCAGCTGTTCAACACCGCCAAAGATCTGTAAATCGGCTTCATTACCGTCCTGTGTTTATCGTTGGAAAGGAAGTGGGGACATTGGACAGGAAAACTTTTCTCACCGGACGTCCCAGCACTCCGTTTACCACAATGCCGGTTGTTTAGTAAAAGGAATGCCTCAGAAAGTAAGAAGTTCTGGTTTCTCCCTGCAGTTTTAGAGGCAAACCCAACAAGGAAGATTGTAATGGTGAAAGAGGCTCCAAACAAAACAAAAACTTGAGATAGCATAGTGAACAAAGATGTCAAATGCCCACACTCTGAGAAAATGTGGGAGACAGTTTCTGGCAGTCTGCAAAAAGAGGCACTAGTTTACAACACTAGGAGAAAAAAATGACAGGAAAGCCTGGAGGCAATTGCCCAATGTAGAACCCTCCACTGTAGATCCCCTAGTCTTTTCCCCAATGAAGGTTTGTAGAGTGTACTCCACTGATTAATAATATTAATATTGTTATTATTTTTACTATGGCATATATCATCTGAATAAAATATGTATTATTATCATCTTTCCAAGTGTACACATGCATACATAGATATTATAGGGAATATTATTTGCTCTGCAATAAGTTAATCATCAAAATATTAATTATCCATGCTTTGCTATAACTTAATTTAGATTAATATCTGACGCTGGTGTTTGAACAAGTGTTTGCAGAAGGTCCCATTCTGATATTATGAAGGGAGTCACTACTGTGACTCCATGCATGATTGCTAATAAGATATATACTAGACTGATGTATGCTATGCTCCAACCACGTTTGGTGGTTCATCATTTTAATTTTCTGCTGCATGGTCTGTTCCAGCCTTGGAAAATAATAAGTTCACGTGTGAACCAGACTGTCTTCACAATAAAGAGTGTTTGTGTTTGTGTGTGTGTACGAATGATCTATTTTATCATTTAACTTATTTCACTTTTTCCGATGCATTTCCCAGCGCTATGGAAAAATTGCAGGCAGAAGTAATTTACTCCCTTATGGCGCGCTAATGTTTGTAACGCATGCGAGGCTAAAGTTGCCTCAAGTTTAGCTTCATATCACAGTGACAATGGCGGAGGTAAGCCAGACTGGAGCGATTCCATTTGTTATTGCATGTGCTTATAAGACTTTGTGCAGACACCCATGACTTGTAAGAGTGAGGCGTTAAGATAAATGATGCTGCATCAACAACATCGAACTTTCTCAGGTACCTCAGAACACACAAGGATAGGTCAGTGGGCAAAGGGAAACTGGGCTTGTTTGGGAAGATAATGTTACTGTTAGCAAACAAAGTCTGTTGGCTAGTAACCCCCCCTGACGTTACCGTTTTATTTTATATTTCAGGCCACTATGTTAGCAGCAAGTAGCAGCCTGTGTGTATTGTGCATAACGTTAATTCTATGCATGAATGGCTGTTAGACTAATGTTTTCACTAACATAACAGAAATGAAAACCTCTCCTTAAACAGCATGTAATGCATATGATTTCTTAGCTTAAGCACATTCACAGTGCATTGTTTGGATCAACTATAGTATATTATTGTAGTGTGCAATAATATACTATAGCCTTATACTGTAGTACAGTACAGTACATACAGTACTCAGTTATATATTTTCATTTTCCTTATTTGTTATTTTCAGTTGGTAAAAGGACAAGCCCACATACGCAAATCAGATCGTATGTATCCTGTAGAATTCACAAAATACATTAATCAAGCTTAAAGCTTTTGTGATGTGCCTTCACATTGCACATAAACAGTACATTGTTTTGATCAACTTTGATTGTACAGTGCAGTACATACGTTTAATCCAAAACAACACAGCAATGCAATATTATCTCGGATAACATCTAATACGAAACTTTCAGCTATTTGAGACTTGAGACTTGACTTGGACTTGGGACGAAAGACTCGAGACTTGACTTGGATTTGCGCATAAAGACTCAAGACTTGACTTGGACTTGGAAAAAGTGACTTGTGAACATCTCTGGCATACACACATACAAACATATGCATATGTACCCACACATGCATGCACATATAAAGTCATGTTCATACAGTATGTTGGTTATGCATATTTACATATATATACCCAAACACATGCCTAGGCCCATGCATATCATTACATACTGTATAAATGTTAAGGGTGGCCGATATATCGGTCCACCGATATTATCGGGCCGTGTTCAGCAGCCTTTTTTAATATTGGAGAATATCGGTATTGTTTTTTTTTCACCGATATTAAAAATCCGATGCTGCAAAGCCAAATATGCTGGACTTACTCATGGGGTACTGAGTCAGTACTACCGACACAGCACATGATTAATGACGTCAGAGACAACAATAATCAATGCTACAGTATATGTCCGTGGTCTGGAGCTTTTTGTGGATAGAAAACTGTAATTCTTAATGACTGCAAGGAGTTGATCATGCAAGAGTGGGGGGTGAGATTTTAACACTCTATCACAAGATTTTTATGTTACGAAGTATAAAAAAAACAACAGTGGACTCAGTGAAACTACAACAACACAGCAGCAGTAGCTGCTGTCTCTCAAAGACTCAGAGTTAAATACAGTAAAGAACTGACAGAAGCAAAAGAAACCAGACAAACTTCACAGAGTTCATCGTCTTTGCCTCTTTCCTGTTCAAGACAATGATTTTACTAAACGTGTGGAGTTTTTCAAAATATATATTTCTCTGACATTTGCCAGTGAAACGCCGTTGGGTGTCGTCTCTCATGTCATTAACGAGAAGAGTCGTTTACATTGTGACGATGCTGAAATGTTTTTTTTCTCATTGAAGAGGGAAGTTGATTCTTATACAGTTGTTTCTATCTGTGCCCATTTACAGTATATTGCCTATTGTTGTGAGGGTTTACTGAGCCTGGTTTATAATGTTGATAAATAATGTTCATGTTATTCTGTCCCACACTACACATCTCTTGTTTACATTAAATGCTGCACAAAAAATCACAGGACTGTTTCAGACAAAATGGTAAAATTATTTTTCTTAACTTATATTGGAGTAGTGTGTTTCTGTTGTACACAGTTATTTATATGCCTTTCGTCTATCACACTAATTCAAAGGACATTACCTGCATATATCTGTATCGGTTCATATTGGTATTGGGAATGGAGTGTAGCCCCATCTCTAGCATTCTTCTCCCATTATTATCACTTTCCCTCCTCTGAACATGACCAAATCATCTTAATCTGGCTTCCCTAGTTTTTTCTACAAACCCTTCTGTCTGTTTTGTCCCCCTGATTACCTGGTTCTCGATCCTGTCCACCCTAGTCACCTCTAAAGAGAACCTCACACACATGTACTCTGTCCTGCTACGACTGACCTTCATTCCTCTTCTCTTCAGTGCAAACCTCAACCTCTCTAGGTACTCTTCTGGCTGTTGCCTGCTCTCACTGCTGATCACAATGTCATCTGCAAACATCATCGTCCATGGAGACTGCTGTCTGACCTCATCTGTCAATCAGTCCATCACCAGAGCAAACAAAAAGAGGATCAGGGCAGATCCTTGATGAAGTCCCACCTTCAGGTGAAGGCATCTTTTTTTTTTTTACAAAAAACAAAAACCGCACTTAATGCAACTTTTAATTCACAAAAATAAAAGGTTTGATCAGTGCAGTGTGTATGCAGGTGAGCATAACCAAACATATTCCACCACATATTTTATATACTGTGCTATGCTATACCAGTATAGTATAGACTTCTAAAATAAAATCATGATAGAGGGGAAACACAAGACCATGGGAGCAGACTATTCAGTATTGTAGGTGGCCAATAGGAATACCCATGATGCAAAGCAACAAAAATCTAGGTCCTTCTCATAGGCACCAAATCCACTCTAGCCAAAACCAGCAGTTTTTCTCTGACCATTGACAACGCCTCTGTTCCACCCTCCCCTCAGGTTAAGAGCTTGGGTGTCATCCTAGACAACACCCTTTCCTTTCACGCCCACATAAACAACACAATCCCCACTGCTTACTTTCATTTACGCCACATCAATCGCCTCCGCCCCTCCCTTACACCCGGAACTGCTGCCATTCTGGTCAATAGTCTCGTCACCTCCCGTTTAGATTACAGCAATTCACTCCTTTATGGCCTCCCTCACAAATCCCTCCGTAAACTTCAACTGGTCCAGAATTCAGCTGCCCGCATCATCACTCGCACCCCCTCTGTTCACCACATCACCCCTGCCCTCCAACAGCTCCACTGGCTTCCGGTTGAGTTCCGTGTTCAATACAAAATCTCCCTGTTTTCTTCAAGGCCATTCACAGTCTCACCACCCCATATCTGTCTGACATCCTCCATGTTCACACTCCCTCCCGCTCCCTCTGATCATCTTCCTCCACCTACCTGTCTGTCCCACTGGCTGTCTCAGCACCATGGGGTGCAGTGCATTCAGCCGCTCTGCTCCATGCCTCTGTAACTCTCTGGAACTTGGAGTCATTACACCATTTTAAAACCCATTTGAAAACTCACCTATTTAAATCTGCCTAACCCACATGAATGTCATTTTTATGATATTGTTGTTTTTATTCTATTAATTCTATTCTATTAGTTTTGACAGTGCCCATAATGGCCTAGAGATTCAGCCATAAACCTTATGTGAGGCCTATGGCTGGACCTAAAGTTCTAGATATGCTGTTGCAGGCTGGGGACGTGGGGTTCCTGTAGCACACTAATTGTTGTCCTCTACTTCTATCTCTTCCCCCCACCTAATTCTTCAACGCCTCCTTATTCCTCTTTCAAACATTGCAATAGACTTAAGACCTGGCCAGGGACTTCATGTCTGTCCTATGGACTCCCATTGGCGTGGGCCGGACTCAGGACTGCACCAAACTCCCCAAGGACCCTGCTTGCCGAGGTCTGGACCCAGGATGCCATAGACTTAACTCAGCGATGGAAGGACTTTATATTATTATCTGCCACTGTTTAGTTTGCCCGCCTGCCTGTCCTGGGTGAGGATCCCCTCCACTGTTGATCACCCTGAGGTTTCTTCCTTTTTCCCTGTCTGGGTTTTTTGGGAGTCGTTCCCCAGCCAGTGTGAGGATCTATAAGGGCAAGGGGTTTATTCTCTCTTCTATTAAAAATTGTTGCTCCAATGTATGGTTGTTTTGCACAGTGCCGAGATAACGGCTGTTGTGATTTGGCACTTTAAATAAATAAAAGTTGAAGTTGAATTTGAGTCTGTTTTATTATTGTATTTATTCTTATATTGTACGGTGACCTTGAGCGTCTGGAAAGGCGCCTTGAAATAAAATGTATTATTATTAATATTATTATTATCATTATCATCATCATCATTATTATTATTACTTTATAGTAGGCAAGAGGAGAATTAATCAAACACTTTGATTTTGCTACTTATACGGGTCAAAACAAAAACTAGAATAGTCTCACCTTTGATTCTGTGCCATGCTCCACCACAAAGACTCTGTTTAGGAGTAACTTTAGTGAAAAAGTCATTGGTTCCATCCTTTACATGAAACACAACCTGAAAAACACATTTTGGTTTGTGTTAAGCTTTGCTCAGACCACCAAAATCTTTTCTGACTCACTGTTAGAATATAAATGACTTACTGCACCATGATGAATGTACATGATGACAAACCCCTGTGCTGAGGGGACATGCATCAGCACGGCTGATGCCACACGGGGGCGCACCTCCATCGTCAGTTCAAATTTGAGGCCCAAGCTGAAAGTTTCGTCTTGAGACACAAAAAGACAAAAGGCTCACAATCGACTGATCTGAGTCTCCAGGCAGCTGATAAGTCAGTCAGCTTACTCTGCATAGTTTGGAATAAAATATTTTAGTACAGTGGAGCTTTAGTACAAACCTCTTTAACCTAACTTTTGCTAAGTTTTTTTGTCCCGATATGCACAAATTTTATGTAATGACAGCTAATGTGAGATTTGCCTATCTTCCAGATCTCAACTGAAGCTCAACTACAAACTCATTCTTGAGAGAGATGAGTGACGTTTAACACTGGAGCAACCTGGGATCACACCTGTAAAACCTGAGGAGAAATTTGTTCAAGCTTTGGAGCTCAATCAGAATCTGTGTCCTGATAGACCGAACGGGGCACTTTCAGAAGAGGAGACGTGTGAGTCTCCTGCACATATTGGTCCCCACTCTCTGTCATGCTCATTTGCCGGCTCATTCTTCATCCTATGGTTAATTAACCTGTTTTTCTAACAATAACTTTAATTTCTTTTTTTTACCAAACTATGTTATATTATTTATAGATTTCTAAATATCCATGTTTTAGATGTTGACAAAGTGTGGGAACTAATTTATTAAAAGTGTATAATATTTCTGTGATGCTAGAACAAATTTATTGGTTTACTGTTATTTTTAATGGAAAAAATTCAATCAAGATACGAGCAGATCGACTAACGGGCTGTAGAATAGGTTGAACTTCTATCGTGAAGCCCCACTGTGCTTCCTGCTCACACTACATGTTTATAAAATGTCAATATAACACAATAAGCTGTCACACCTTATCACGTATAGTAGTACAAAGTTGACTGTGAGATGTCAAAAAAAGCAAATGTATTCAAAATGATCATAATTAAACATAATTAAAGTCTAAATCAAGGCTTACCAAGCACAATGTAGCCCCCCTCATTGGAGAAGTATGTTCCTGCCTCGGAATGTCCATCAAAGCAAGGTGTGACTCCAACTGTTTTTTTCACCGAAGACAATGAGTGTCCGTCCAGATGAAGGCTCTTCAAACACCCAGTAAAGCTGTAAACTGAATTTCTCTGCAGGGAACAACAACGCAATAGTTAAAATAAAAAGATCATGTAATATTATTTTTTAAATGCACTTTTTTAAATTAAAGCAAGACCTTCAGAGTTTTGTGCAAGATGATTTCCAAATTAGGTTTTTTTAATGATTTTCTTTGAAAGTCTGATTAAACTCATTTTAGTAACACTTTTACATAATTTCAGTTTGTTGCTCTTATTCTCACAATTTTCCCTTTATTTATTTGCTGTTGCTCTCTTTAGTGATGGATCCAGCTGCTGTTTAATTGAAATTCCAAAACCTCTACATCAAACCTTTATAACCTAAATATTATTTAAGAATCTCCTAAAACACAATTGAGCACAACATAACTTTTCACCTACCTGAATATTCTTCTGTGCTCTTCCATCAGGAACTCCTCCAACATATAGCGGCACACTTACATTCAAGAAGGTGTGGCTCTGTTGAGCTCTTTCCTCTGTTCGGACTATGAGTCCATCTACTATTAACTGCTCCCTGTTCATATCACGGATTAAATTAACCTTCAGGGGATGACACAGGGTCAATTTGTCAATTCAAAATTAGGACAAACTAACAATACGTAAAAGGGAGAGATGAGCTCAGGACTTACATTGTGCCATGCGCCGTCATTATATTTCTCCTCACTTTTAATTTTGACTCTTTTGCCTCCTGCATTAAAGGTGTATATTAGCTTCCCATGTGCAAGGAAGAGAGCCAGAAAATCATCTTCTTGATCGTCAGACACATACAGGATTAGGCCAAAAGATGAGTAGGTCTTTATGAACAGAGAGAAGTTGGACCTGAAATAAAGGGTGTGTAAGTTTAAACATAGTGTAAGGTAAAAAATGGTATTAATATCCAAAAGGGCATTGAATTCCAGATGAGACTTTTGTATAATGTTTCAGGGAAAGTTAGATTTTATTTCCTTCATTTACTCTTTCAAAAAAAGACTTAAGGTGTCTGCACCCTGCAGAGTTACTGTATATAGCAGAGATGCTGCATGAGCCAATCAGTGTGAGAAGCAGAAGAGCATACCCAATGATACGAAGTACGGGCAATGCCTTATAGTATAGAAGGATTGATAACCACCCTATATACTTCTGTTTGAAATTTCTGTTGCAGGCATTTAACTTTAGCCTAATATTAGTAAGAGCTGGTCAGAATTGATTACAAATCTTAGTGTTATTTATTTCATTTACTTGTACTGTAAGTAGTGGCATTTTAAACAATATTTTTTGTAACATTTATGAGAGTGAAGGATATTTGTCAAGTCATCTATGACGTACCTCTCAGAGAAGGATTCTGGGAGATCGGTATAGTGCTGTCGACTGTTTGCAATGCCACCATAGTGGAAACCTTGGTGTGATGCTTTAGGAGTTGAGGAAAGTGTGCAAGATTCAGTGTTTAATTCTGAGCGTTCCTCCTCATCGCTTCTTAGTTCCATGAGTCCTAGAGGAATGGCAGACTTATCCCATCCAACCTTTGGAAATTTTTAGAATGTCAGCAGATGCAAAGCCCTTCTGGGCAAATTCTGGAATTTGAGATTTTTTTTTTCCATTTTACCTTTTGTGAGCGACTAGTTCGGGCTCTGCCATTTCTGTGGGGTGACAGGAGAGCAGCATGGGTGCGCTGCACTGGACATTCCTGCAGGGACGTGTGCACTTTATTTGTGTACCTCTGAAAGTCCTCAGGTTCAATATCCTGGTCTTGTCTGTAAAATACCACACATAAATATAGATTTAGTTCGTATGCCTCACATTTGTGTAATGATATTTACAACAGTATTTGCATTACTACAATATTTATTTAACTTTGTTTCACTGCTGTCATAATTATTATTACAAGCTGTTGTAAGTTTACACAAAGTATTTTTTTGTTTGTTTCACAGACAAAATGTATTTCACTCTAGTAAGGCTAGAGTGAAATACATAATATTGATGTATTATGTAGTGAGCCATACCTGTTAATATAGGCGTAGCTGATACAGCCTGTAAAATTCTTCAAGTTGCTGCTTGGAGAGCCTCCATAGTAAAATGTCTTTGTTGTAGTCTTGCCTGATGCCCTACTGGCAGAAGAAGGACGTTTTTTCTCCTGCTTGTCTTTATCATCGACTAAAAGGGAGAACCTAAGAGAAAAAGATCATATGCAGTTACGCTGCCTGACCTCTCTTGACACCATGATAACTGGCAACATCCATCCTTTCTAAGAGATGAATTAACTAGACAACATGTTTTGGTATTATAGATGGTGCTTCACTATTACTAATTCTTATAATAATATTATCATTATGACTGATGTTGAATTGACTTAGATTTAACAGTTAACCCACCCCTAACTAACTATACTAAACTAATTACTGGCAGGAATTCATCAACCTTAAGAAGGTCCAGCAAAACATGTTCTCTTGTTATTTTAATGTGTATGTTCTCTGGGTGTTTCCTTTTATTTCCCCAATCAACAGCATTCACAAAAATAAGGGCTGTTTTACAGCCAAAAAATGTATTCTCATTATTAACACCATAATCTTTATTTGTCCAACCTGCCCTCTTTTTAGTGCACTGTCAAAATATACTGAAACATGTATTCAACATTTGACAGTTTATTCAACAAGTTCTAGTTTGTAACTCAAATTTAAAAGACTGAGAGCTGTTTTTTAACTCATAGTGAATATAATAGTAGAACTGATGTAGTTCTGTCTTTATCTGCTTAATTGTTGACTAAGGTATGACTGACGGACAATAAATCTGCATTGGGTGGTCTTGAGACTCTCAGTGTTTAAACTTGTCTTGAACTCTTCACTCGTCACCTCAGACACCTACAGCAGAATTACAGGCTAGTGTCATTCACTTTGGCTTACAAATGGCGCGTAAATGCTAGATTAAAAGCCAATTTTTTGCCCTGAGCTGTTTCAAAATGTTTCTCCCTGGGGTTATTTTGGAGGAACTTTCCTTTCAACACAAACTAGCTTTTGCTCTCCCTTGCTCACACACTCACTCACTGAAATAGGAAAATCAGCAAAACATCACTGCCAGACAGAATAGACATGCAGAGCATAGTAAAAGAGGGAAGTTACTGACTTTTAGATCTTTATAGAAAGTAAATTAGTGATCATTCTGCTGTCATCCCATTGCCATTTTACAGATACCAATTCTTTAAAGATATATGCTTTAATGTAAACTGATGGTTCGTCTCTATAACTAAATGATGTTCCCTACTTAAACACCTACTTTTGATGGTTCACTGAAGCCACTAAAAAGTGCGTCCTTCCATCATTATATTGTTTTTTGTTGGATTTTACTCGCGTGCCTCCTGTGTTGAACACCACTGCTCCATTCTCCATGGAGATGCTGAACTCATCAGACTGCAAAAAAAATTAGATGCTGGATGAAAGACTGTAAGAATAAACATTTTACTATGGGATTATACAGATAAATGATGAGTCTGGACATGTGATCGCATTCAAACAACATGTTAAGCAGAAAGTTTATTTTGAAAATGTGTGTGCATGTGTTTATACCCCATCAAGGTAAAAGAGAAGTCCACTGGGCTGAACCGTTCTAAAGTTAAGTCCTCCCTCAAAGTTGACAAGTGGTGAAATCTTTGCCTCAGAGCTCAGGTAGCTTTCTCCAGAAAAATAGGCTTTGTGGGACATCTGTCACAAAACAAACACATGATGTGCAGTGCACTTTGTCAAAGCCACAGTACCATGCCAGATAATACACGCCCAAAAAAATATGAGGAAGAAGAATAAAACATAAACAAGTTGCACTGGACTGCCCTCTAGGGACTAAAGTGCACATATGAAGCAGTTACTGGTACACAAACTTATAGTGCAGTTTTGTGGCAAATGTTGTGGAAAGCAATTTAGTGGTACAGTAGTAGCCGGCTAAAAATGTGTGACCTATAGGAAGTGGTTCCATTACAATACTTCCTGATTTTTTCTTAGTTTTTATGAGATAACAACAAAAACGTAGCTTTTTCAGGATGTGAAGTTGAATTATTGCCATAACTATTGGCTTAGTATCATCAATATTTGATTTAATGTTAGCTATCAGCTTATTTAGAATGAATTTGAACTTTCAAATTAGTGATAAAACACTCACAAAGGACTCCTCAGGACAGCCGCTGCTGATACCAATGGTGCCGGGCTCCTCCAACAGGTTAAAGTCTTTCTTCTGGAATTGAAAGCCTTTTACACAGCCTTTCAACCCAACCACATTTTCGAGCTCCACCCTGCGCAGGTAATATTAACATTTTAAGCCATCCTTAGATAATAGGAAAAAAAAAGTGGGTGTTCAGTCTCTCAGTTGGTTTGTTTTTTTCCCTGACCTCACCTGGATTTGAGAATATTTGATGGAGCACCACCTATGTAGATATCTGAGAAGGGTAGTGTGGTCTTTGGATTTTCCACCGATTTAACATGACTCTTGTCAACAAGTAATATAACCTTCTTGGACTGATGGTAGATGACTGAAACCTGTTCAAAATTCAAATAAGACATAAATCCAGCTACACATCTATGTAGGATTTGGCCAATCAGCATTCAATAGTGCATGGGATGTGTACCTCGTGGTATCGGGCATCATTTATCTGCAGCTTTGGTAAATTGTTCTCTAAAAGTTTAGGGCCATCTGTGAAGCCAAAGTCATATATCAGACGTAGAAACCCATCCTTGAGTTCCAAGAGGAAGAATTTCTCCTACAAAAAAACAAAAAAAAAACAAAAAACAAGTCTCAGTGATGATACAATCTGAGGTTAGTGAAGATGTTGGAACATGTCTTCCTTCAGTCTTACGCACCCTGTTGACCATGAGGAAAACAATGCCATTGTTTGCAATTGTCCGTACTGCAATGTCAAATCTTGTGACCACCCCGAATTTGCCCCTCCTCTCAATATTATTGATTAGGGCATAGCCCGTTCCATCAAACAGGTAGCTGGCAATGCGACTCTGTGAGAATGCTAGCTTGTATCTGCAAGAGAAAGGAGAGTTTTGATTGAAGGAAACAACGTAAAATGCCGCCCTCTAAAATCTCCCATAAAGTAGAACATGATTCATGAATGGTATCTTAAAGAGGCTGATTAATATTTAATAGAAATGAACCTTTACCTGGGACATGGTGTTAACTGGGCCACATCCATTTTGTGAGTCGCCTTGAAGTTATACAGACTGATCACATCATTGTTGAGAGAGGCAAGTTCAATGCAGCCCACAAAAGGAGCCAGACTAAGAGGAGGTGGAAGCTACAATGAAAGGAACAAAATGTAAATATTCAATTGGAATTGGAAAATTTGAGGAAAAGAAAATAACTTTTGACACATTTATTACCAGGACATCTGGCGGAACACCACCCACAAAGAACACAACATCCTTGGGATCAAGGTCAAGCAGTGAGTCTGTGCTCACTGCTTCACCTTTCTGAATGAATTTCTGCTCATCTGTGGAGCTCTGACTCGGAATGGTGAGGAAAACTTTCCCGTGTCTGCCCAACCTACAGAAGGAATGCAAAGAATTAAGATTGAACACAGTCATTCATTTTATTAAATTTCTTTTTTTGTCATTGTGACACCTATTCACACCACAGCGAACAACAAAATTCCTCAGTGGTTACTTTTCGGCGGGGGGTTTGGACCAGGTGCCTTGTGAATTAAAGTCTGCTTCTTTAACCACTAGGCCACCAACTGCACCAATCTTAATTATCAATCTCTTGAAAAAAATAGTGACATTTAGACTATAAAAACACATCATTGATTAACGAGGTAACAAAAAAGATGCATGCGCATTCCATACAGACTAATTCTACAAGTACAACCCACTACATGTCTACTTTACACTGTTCCATTGCACCTCTTGCAATATGGAACTACTGTCGCTGCAGCAATTACACACAAGTTATTCTTGACTGACATGAGGAACATTTCTTAACTCATTCAAACAAGCCCAGGTAACAAAAAGCTCAAAAAGCCTTCCCCCACTACCTACTACTCAAGTGGGGAACTACAACCCTGTGTCCCTCCTTCTTTTTCTTCTAAGATCCAAAATGTTGTCTTCAAACAGATCCTTGCTTCCTCTTTCAAATTCCCCTGTCTTTAGGGAAGCACGTAAGTCCTCTCTACTCATCCTGTTCAACCAATCAACAGCATCATTCACTGTAATCTATTATCCATGCTGTACTGATTCCAACCAACCCTCATCATGGTGTCCTGACATCTCCCTCACACCACCTTGTCAAGGAGTCCACCAAGGCACAGTGTTGTGCCCCCTTCTTTTTGCTATGTATACCGTCTCTTTTGGCCAGATCAGCCATTCACATGCTATCCTATAATACTGCATATCACTGGGGCAGAGGTGGCTTGGGGATTAAGGAAACGGATTTGGGACCGGAGTGTTTAGGGTAAGAGTCCACCAGCCGCCACATTACTAAAGTGTGTGGGGATGGTGCATGGCACACGCCTCTCCTCTTCAGCAAGAGTCTAAGATGGCCTCTCTGACATAGATGAATACAAACCAAGTCCAGCTCCTCATCTCCAAAACTGAACTACTTCCAGCCAAACTGACCCTGCATCACAACAACTTCCATCAAAACTTGATTCCTTATCTTTGGCTTTTATTAAAGAAGAAAAACAGATCATGTGGCCTATGTCGACTGTCGCTTCACATTAATCAATATTAGACAGATCAGGTCTTCTCTGATTGAACACCCCACCCAGCTACTGGTACAGACCATAGTTAGTTCCTGCCTTGACCGTTGCAACTCTCTGGTCTCCTGAGTTCAGTAATCTTACTAATTGTAAATCCTCATTTTGTAAGTTGTTTTACATAAACATGTCTGTAATGAATGTAAATGTGACATTTCATCTCTGCAGGTTTCAGGTATTACCTCTCTATTTTAATGTAGTTGAAGACAGCAGGCCATTGGCTCACTGGCTTTGAGGTCAGCGGAATCTCAACATCTTCACCACCAAGGTTGTACACAAACACCAGGTTGTCGTTCTTGATGGCCAGCCCAGTGTAGTCTTTCTTCCCCTGTACATGCAAACACCGGGAAAGTTTTTGTTCACTGAAAAGACCTAATTTACAACCTATAGTATTACACTAACAAAAAGTCCCACAGACGTAAATCCTTAGTGAGGACAGTGCCTCACAATGAGGCCACTGGACTCTCTTTTTATCGAGTGGGCACAGAAGTAAAGGCATTTATGTAAATGAAGTTCAGCCCTGAAGTCCATCACATACACTGTTGTCACGAGCATCTCTTAGAGACTCTCTGAATGGAGCTGCTTTGCACATTAAAGAGTTTACTCCAAACAGAGTTGCACCACATGGTCATGTTTTCAAACTGCCTCTTCGTATGCATCTGTTGAGTACTCATTGCTTTTTATGTTTTCAGCCCATTCCTCTACTTTGCTGCTGATGGGTGTGACAGTTTGCAGGACCTCAGCTGAGCGGATTAGTGTCCCCTGTGCCACTTCCACATTGAATTACAGACGTTGTGGTGTTCTGGGTTTTTCTGCTCTTGAAGGATGAATTCAGTTTCTTTATATGGATTTCTATAAGGCTTGACAGACCATTAAACAATTTCACAGTGCACATTAAAAAGCTTAATGGGCCACATCTGGCCCCTCAGCCTTAGTTTGCTCATTCCTGGTTAAGGCCCTAAGACCAACTGAACAACAAGCTAAGGATATGGGTACTGCTTTTTTTTTTTTAAAAAAGTAATTTCATTTGAAGTCATGTGCAGTTTGTTATTGATATAGTATTGGATTATGGTCAACTATTACAGCTGTGACATTGAGTAAAAGGTGATTGCCACTAGTTTCTGCTGAGCTTTATGTTGAACAAACTGTTGTCCTCACATTTCTGTCTCCGAGGTAGAGAATTAGACGATCTTCGATAGGATCCTTGTCAGGATCCACCCTCATGAACAGGCTGATTGATGTCACCGTCTTCAGTTCTTCCAAATTTGTATGTGGCTGAATTTCAACTGATGATTGACCGTTGAACTTCATGGACACTTGGACCTTGTGAAAAAAAATGTAAATATGAAAATTTACAAAAATAAATTGTTATGACCATCAGCAATATTACAAAAATATCAAATTCGAAATGAAATCATTAATTCTCTAAACTTTTTATTTTTTATTTTTTTTTTTAAGCTTTTACTTACTTTCTTGGCTACACTCCTGGCCTGTGCAATAAGCTCTCTGATTCTCATAATGTTGGTAGTCACATTGTTGACAGGCTTCTTCTCCTCAACCACCTTCAACTTCTTCAACAATTCAGGAACAAGCATATTCAGGTTATCCACTGTAAGTTAGCAGAATTGAAAAAAAAGTCTTTAACAAATGCAGATACTGCAGGAATACGGAATTAATTCAATTAATTTGTAAACACTAGGGATGTCCAATACATAGATCCACAGATATTATCGGGCTGATATTGGCAACCTTTTTAATATCGGAGCATATCGGTATCGCTTTTTTCACCGATACTCAAAATCTGATGTTGCAAAGCCGCTGTCTTGGCAAATACGCTGGACTTCCTGAGGGGGTAGTGAGTCAGTATTACTGACCCTTTGACCGGGACATGATTAATGATATCATCTTAAAGGTACAACAACAATGATCAATGCTACAGTAAATGTCTGTGGTCTGGAGTTTTTTTGTGGATAGAAAATTGTAATTCTTAATGACGACAAGGAGCTGGTCATGCGAGAGTGGGGGCAAGATTTTAACACTTTATCACAAGGTGTTTATGCATTAAAGAAAAACAACAATGGACTCAGTGAAACAACAACACAGCAGCAGCCGCTATAGCAGCAGTAGCTATCTCTTAGTTAAATTCGGTAAAGTACAGACAAGAGGAAAATAGTTAAATACGGTAAAGAACAGCCAAGACCAAAAGAAACAGACCAGACAAACTTCAAAGAGGTCATCGTCTCAGAGAACTAGCCACTTTTTCCCGTTCAAGATGCTGGTTTTACTAAACGTGTAGAGTTTCTCAAGTCGGGCTATGTCATAACTCATTTTATTCGAAGTATTTCTCTGACCTATGCCAGTTTTTTCTCACATTAAAGAGAGCAGTTGACTCTTATACTGTAGCTGTTTTACTCTGTGCCCATTTATATTGCCTATTGTTGTGAGGGTTGAATGAGGCCGATTTATAATGTTAATCAATGTTTTTGGAAAGTTATTCTGTCACTAGACATTTATTGTTTACATTAAATGCTGCACAAAGAATCATAGTACTGTTTCAGACAAAATGGTAAAAAATATACGTGTCATTTTTCTATAACTTCTATTGAAGTAGTGTGTTTATGTTGTACACAGTTATTTATAGAATGCCTTGTGTCTGGTATCACACTAATTCAGGGAAAATAACCTGCATATATCGGTATTGGTTCATATAAATATCAGTTCATAATGGTATTGAGAATTAAGTGTTCCGGCAATATCAGTTAATATTGGTAATGGTAAATGTTGATATCGGACATCCCTATTAAAATAGTTAATGATTTTGAATAAAACACCTGCTTGTCCAGCAGAAAAAACTGCCTTTTCATATGCATCTGTGGAGTACTCATTGCTTTTCATGTTGTTAGCCCATTCCTCTACTTTGCTGCTGATGGGTGTGACAGTTTGCAGGACCTCAGCTGAGCGGTTTAATGTCCCCTGTGCCACTTCCACAGTGAATTCCAGACGTTGTGGTGTTCTATCTGTAAATGTAATAAAGGAGGAATCAAATCAAGAAGTAAAAAAAGGCTGAAACATTTAGGTCATAATTTAAAAAAACAGAACCTCGCAAACTTTTGTCATAAGAACATGTTTAGGGAATTTAAGAAGTTAAAATTGTCAATGAATCATCGCAGGGGAGAAAAATATCCTTTTCTGAAAAGTAGATATGACGTTTGTTGAACTTTTCACAAACCAAGATAACATAATCATACCTGCATGGATTTCCTGAATGTCCTGAACAATTTCTGCAAGTTTTATAGTGTTTTGTTCCATGGTTTCTTTGGTCTTCTCGATGTGTTTCAGCTTTTCAACAACCTCACTTTCAACTTCTGTAAAAAATTCAAATTCATGTTCTTCAAAAAGTGTCCTTGTCAAAGATAGATGTATGATTCATATGAATTTATGTATGAAAAAAAAAAACAGTTTCTCTACCACTTTGTTCACTGTGAAGTGACACTGATTCCTTGAAGACGTTTTCACTCTGTGTGACGAGGTCTTGGAGCTTTGTGATAATTCCAGTGAAAGCCTTCAACAAGGAAAGTATGCTAGTATTAAGGTATCAAAGCACGTGTTGAATATTTGTTGGGTAAAATTATGATGCTACCCACATCTTCTGCAGTTTGGGACAAGTTGTAGGTGGTGAGCGAGGTGATGTTTGCATCGTCAATGTATTTCACAATGTTGTTGTAAACATTTGCGGCGCTAATGGCTCTCTGAACAAATCTGTTGTCATCACTCGCTCGCAGATCCCTGAAGAGAAACAGACAGTTTTTTACCTGCAGTAGACATCCAATTTAAATTTTTTTGTAAAGTAGCAACTGAAATATGTCTTACTCCTCTAGTTCATCTGCCTGTCTCTCCAGCTCTGCAGCATGGTCATCAGCCCTCTGAACCAGATCTCTGTCAGCCATTGACAGACGCTCAGTTTTCTCTGTCAGCTTTTGGCTGGCACCATCAATAGCGGCATGATACTCAGTTACATTCTAAGTGCAGAGAGACAACATTTTAAATTCACATTGTGGAAGTACAAGACCTTCTACCCATAACAAAAAAGAATTGAGCATCAAAGCATAATGACTAGAGTGTTTTCTAAAAGAGTCAGTGGTCAATCCACGGCACTTTACAATTTTGCACAGTAGAAGGCAGCAAAGACTTGAAAACATGGATTTTGACCCACTTTTGAAATAAGTAGCATTAAGATGTTCTAAACTTTGTTTCTCTATTATTGGGTTGCAATCCTCAGGTTTTCTATATTTAATTTTTGCTTATGTATTAAATGGTAACAATCTGTCCTGTCTTAAAGAAAAGCCCAGGAAACCACCACAAACCTCAATTGAATTCTGGAACAGTGTAAACACTATGCAACAATAAGCCGTTGTACAACTTCAATTACTGTTTTATAACTTATAATATAACTTATAATAATACTTATCGTTCAGATATCACTTGGTAAACAATAAAATATACTCATTTGTGTTAAATGATTTACAAATAATCATGTGATTGGGACATATTTTAATGACCACGTAGGTGAAGGGAACAGAGGCGATGAGGAAATGATGGGCAGGTTAGAAACTTGGAAGGATAGGCAGTGGCAGATTTTGCGATGACAAAGAAATAGCCATGATAAACACCTATTTCCGAAAGTGAGAGGAGCACATGGTGACTTATAAGAGTAGAAGAAGGTCTACACAGAGGTAATCTGAAGGAGATTAAAGACTGCACGGTGGTGGCAATTGAGAGTGTAGCCAAGCAGCATAAAATGGTAGCGTGTACTTTGACAATAGAGGTTAAAAGAAGGAAGAGGGTGAAGATTATATGTTTATAATATATTTGAATACAGACAGTTAACAGTTGAACATTTTCAGTAAAAAGTTCACTTGGTAACTTCCATATCATTTTCATGGTCCTTGACAAAAATCATTGCATTTGGTCTTAATTAGTTTAAAGTTCTTTTGTTTAATAAAATATTGTGAAAAAATTAAATAAAAATCATGATTGTGGTCAGGAATTGAATGTATATTACACCCGTAATTTTTTGTGTGTGTATTTAGCCTCTGTTAAAAATTCAAAATCTGTCAGAGAAACAGAAACAACAGTAAGACGTAGGCATGTCTTGGACACCTCACCTGGACCATAGTATTCATCTCAGCCAGTGTTAGCTCAGTGTCTAAGTTGAAGCTTCTGGCTGCTTCTAATGTGTTGTTGGCAGCATCATAATCTTCCGTTAGCCGCATCTCTTTACCCTGATGTAGACAATGTTACATTAAATCATTTTCAATGATATTCCAAACTTGAGTGTAAAATCTGAAGAGTTATGAAGAGTTCAATTACTGAAAAAAGAAAAAGCTGGTTTTTAGAAGAGGTCAAGGGTTTGTGCTTAGCTCAACTATATACAACTATATACAAAAAAATGAAAAATCTTGTCCAGTACCAAATTCCAAAAAATGATTCTCATGAAAATGATAGTACAACTTAACGTTTTATCTGTTCTTTCAACTACTAAATGAGAACTTACACAACATAAAGAAACTCTTTTTTTTCAGCTCATTCCTTTGCCATAAGTAAGCACTAAACTGTCACATGTAGAGATTTACATTCATCTATCACACACTGAAACACATGGGAGTACTGTGGGAAAACTGAGATGGAAGTAATACTCAGTGTGAGTCTTTGGGGTTATGGGAAATCACCTCAGTCCTCTGGAATTTGAGGATGCTGGCACGGTTCATGTCTTCCGTCTGCTGTACAGTGGCGGCTGCTTTCTGGAGAAAACTCTGAACAGCTGACAACTTTTCAGAAGAACGGGAAAGACTGTCCTTAACTGGTATTATTCGACCCACTGTGTTCATCAGTTTCTTTTCCAACTGACGAATACGCCTCAACACTGGAAGAAAATCATCAATAAACCAGTATATATTCATGCCATTTTGTTGTTTTTAGTAGTAGCAGTAGTAGTATATACTTTATATTATAAAGTATAAAGCTGTTTGGATTTATTTGCTCTGTATATATATATTTTTTAAAGCACACTTTGCACCTTAATGCATTCATCTATAAACTTGGTTGTTAATTGCCAAAACTTGTAACACAACAAAAAAACATTTTTTTTGTGTGTGTTACATTGTGACCTCATATTATTTCTTAAGTGTATAATAGATGTTTGCTTATGTATTTCTATTGTACATGTATTGTGTGCTTTTTGGGGGACTACAGATGAAAGCTAGCCTTTTGGCTATTTCTAGCTTTTTTAACCATGCGTTTTTTTCTGTCCCTGTTTAAATAAATTAACTAAACTAAAGCTCTAAATCACCCAGCAGGCTCTTACAGTCATGGGCTTCAGTCACTTCATCAGTAGCAATGGGTTCCCGAGGGGACAGGTCGAGTTTTCTCATCCATGCCACCATTTCCTCAGCCATCCTTGTGTTGTGCACTACCATCTCTGGGTCAACTTCCTGTTTGACACTGTACACCTCCCAGTCATGGATCATATCTGCATGTACACATAAACGCTCAGAGCACATCAAGAAAAATATTTTCAATTCTAACCACCAGTAGGCCCTTCTGGTATTCAGCTATTTAACCAAGAACAATTTCTTTATATACTTATTTAGGTAATAATATTCTCGGTTCTAATCACTTAAAAGATGGCTTTGAATTCTGTATAAACCTAAATGGTTTAAGTTCTCTAGCATTTTTAAATGTGTCTTACCTTCTATGTTAAGGTTGAGCTCAGTGAGGTTCGTGTTGAGCTGCTCCGCCAGCTCAAACGTCTCTGTCGTGTCATTATCTAGGCTGTTTGCCAAGGATGTGACTGCATGCTCCTGGAGATCATGAAACCAATAAAAATCAGTGATCATTGGTGTGTAGCACTGTCAGCAACAGCAGCAGCGGATTATCTCAATAGATTCAAAACTATTAGATGCACTTTATTATTAAAACATTGTGAATAAGAGAATAAACGGAATGCTCACCAATTTCTCAAGCTCCTTGAAGTCTATTACCAATATGTCTGTGGTGTCCTCCAACTTCCCAGTCTGTGCCGTCATGGCAGACGACTTATTTATCCCTCCCTGAAACTGAGTCTTGAAACAAAAACACAGCATTAGCATTTATAACATTTTCTTTTATAAACAAGATGACTAAAAAATTAATTTGAGTTTTAAGCCGGAGAAGGAAATGACTAAATCCATTGCTTCCAATTTTAACAAGTTTTATATCCAGAAATAAACCCAGTAATTCGTTTTTCAATTAAAATATTTAAAAAGCAAAATTATTTGATATAAATGCATGGAAAGGATACTATGTATGGCTTTATACTACTACTACTAATAATAATAATAATAAAAATAATTGCCCAAAATTTGGCCCAGAAGCACAAAACAATATTTTTTCCTCCTCCTTTTTTCCACTTCATTACTGAGTTGATTTATAGAGCATGTGTGTTTACTTGCAGTTGGTGTACTGTGTAGTTATAGTATTTTAGTCTGTCATTAGCTGCAGCCCCTGTGGAGATGTTAAGCACTTGAACTTTCAGGTGGTCCAGTGTCCTATTTGATGGCCGTAAATCTCCTATTAGATGCCAAATGCAGTTGTCACAACCTGTAAATGGTGAATTATAAAAATGTATTGGGTTGAAAATGTGTTGAAATAAACAGACTCCAACAACACTCTGGTAGCTGCTGTGTTCAGTAGTAGTAATGTTCACTCACTGATGTTGCACAGGTTGACAGTTGAAGACTCTAACAGACACTCTCCTGTATGCACGTCACAGTGGCCGCTCTCACAGTCGCATTCTGTAAAATGTGGAAAATTATACTACAACATCGGAAATAATTGTACAGCTCTCCACATTCCCTGACCAGCTGGAACAGTCTGTGTGCAGTCATCAGATGTAGATTACTGGGAAGACCACGTTGTTGGCACTGGGCCTGCACATCCTGCATAAAAAATCTCTGACCAGATGCTTCCCTGACATCTTATCCACTATTGAATTGTGGGCGTGAGAACATATAGAATCTGTTTGTCATTGTATTTAATGTTTCAAAGTTAATTTGGAAACATGTTTTTTGCAGGAACTGGAGGCATACAGATGCACTTACTCTGGCAACCAGAAGAGCTATAGTCCCAGAAACCAGGGAGGCAACGCTCACAGTAGCGGCCACCTGCTCCCGGGCGACATGGGCAGCTGTGGGTTAGAGGATGGCAGGTGGGCCGAAGGGAAGCTGGGCCACATTCACATCTCCGACAGCCTTGGCAGCTCGAGAAACCCGAATATCCCTCCTAGGTTAACAAAAGGCTCACTTAGAACACAGCATCTGTAGTTGAAAGCTCAGGATTTTTTTGTTGTGTAGTTGAAAGCACACAAAACACTGCAATAGTACTTACAATGTACTTACATACTGTTTAACAAATAAAAAAAAGCACACAACAGTTTTATTATATTAATAAAGTACATTTAACTATATTTTCTTTTAGGGACATCCGACGCTGGTGAAAATAATTAAAATAATTTAAATTAAAATAATTTTGGGTTAAACGTCTGTATATCAAAGTAAAGTCACTAGATGGCAGCATAGCAGGTCGTTGAATTATTCTCAGATTTAATTAGTGGTTTGTACATATAACCATGATAATTAATTGCACCAGGCATATATGAAAACCAATTGATATCCATGCAATTTAAGTGTTTGGACATTATCGGGAAAAACTTTATATTTCAAAATAAATAACATAAGGTTCCTTTCACCTCACACTGGTCACACAGTCGCCCAGTGATGCCTGGTTTGCAGTGACACACTCCTGTCCTGTCATCACATGAAGAGGTGCCACATTTGTTGCATTTACACTCTGAAAAAGACACAAGGACACATGGTAAGAGGGCAAGTGATGCCAGAAACACGTATATATTTTTGTACCCTGACATTTTCCAGATGACAACTGTTGTCCTAGAGCCTCAAATATGTCTTAGTCCTAACATAAATTTCGCACTGTATGGCCCACAGTTACTGGCCCACAGTTACTGAGTTTGTAATAAACTGTTGATTTATGGAAAATGACCAACACATTGCAACCAACTCAACTCATTTACTAATTGGCAATAAGGATAGCCTGCTACAACTATTTTTATGTCTGATGCCAATATGGTAAGCGATTACAGTATTCCTTGTTTTCTCAAAACATGCCAAGGTTTGCCCTTGTTTACAAATTGTCACACAATGTTAAAAATTTGGGCTTGGGACTGTCTTTGTCAGTTTGGGATGTTTCATTCCAACAAATATTAGACTAACACCATGTTCAGGTCTACAATGTGCGTATATACTTCAAAGTGAAGAAGATGAAAGTATTCCAGGCCTAGACAGCACAGTCACTAGATATGAAGTTCATTAAGAACACTTGAGATACAAACTTTTTGAAAATTTGGCTCAGTAAAATTTAGAAAGCTCTTGTATGAGTCATTTCCAAAACCAATGGATCAAATAGTAGTGAAGTTAAAAGTTGTTGTTTCCACAAAATATATAAGTGATAAAATACTTTTGGCAGGGAATGTAGCAAACCACATTGTAAGTTAGCTGAGATAAGAAAATTTTATGATCTCATAAATATGACACAAACCCTATAAACGTATATACAGATCTATGTATTTGCTCATTAACCCACCTCTGCAGTTTTTTGCAATGATGGCATCGCCATAAAAACCAGGACTGCATCTCTCACAGTTGGCCCCGGCAGTGTTCCCCCAGCAGTGCTGGCAGTGGCCCGTGACGTTGTGACATTCGTTGAAGATCAGGTTGGGATCAGAGTTGCTGTTGCATTCACATCGCTTGCAAGAATTGCCAATCAGCATGGGATTTCCATAGTATCCTGGAGCACACCTAGATGGTCAGAACTACATGTGACTGTCTGTATAAGGTTTATTATTGCCACATAGTGAAGTTAGATTGGACCCTACAAAATAGGATAAATGCATTGAGGAATTGTCCAAATGTACAAAAATGTCAAATAATCCTTATTTTTCTTTGTATTTAATTTCTTTTTATTTTAAAATAGATTTCTGCTGACTAACATTAACCTATTACTGTTTTTGCATTAACCATTTTTGTTAACCATTAAAAACAAAATATATATATATTATTTACAATATATTAACATTAGATAATAAGTGCTACTAGTTGCATAATTAATGTCTTATTAGTTGGTTTTATTAAAATGTAAGAATTTCAAGTAAATCTCCACAGATATGTTAGTGTTTGTCACACACGTGATCAGAAGGTTTCTCACACTGTCTTAAAATAACTCCTTGGTTGGCTGAGAGAAGCTTTTGTCAGCACTGACCTCTCACATAAATGCCCAGCATAGCCCTCCTGGCACTTGCAACGCAGAACAGAGGTCCCTTTGTCACATCGGACTGCAAAGCTGAAGAGACCGACAGAATAAAGTATTCATAGTTTATAGATAGTTCACACTGGTTGGCAGCTTGCAGCAACAAACATCTGATTAAAACAGAGACGTAAGATGTAAGCAAGTGCTGTACGTTACTTGTTAGTGGGGCTGGAGAGGGGGCAAGCGCAGGGTCTGCAGGTGTGGAGTCCATCTGTGCTGGGAGTCATGATGTAGCCCTCCTCACACATTTCACAGAAATCACCTGTGCTGTTATCTTTGCAGTTCTAAAAAATAAATATAAACAGTTTGGGTTTAATAAAATGGTTAATAATGGAAATGCAGTATATAATCATCATTACTTGCTTTACACTGCATAGTCAGTAGTGCTTACTTTGCATTATATAGTAGTTCTGACAATATAGTTAGATGCAATACCAGGTCTCAGGGACAGCAGTCTCAAAGACTGCCAATGAAATCACACTGCACCACACTGTGAGTGCACCACACTGTGAGTAAAGTGTGGTCCGTAAGTCCACTGGATCAACAACTTTAGCGCAATGATAATTTTATTATACATGCAGTGTAAATGTTTTTATTGTTTGCTAAATTCATTCAGTTTAGCTATTTCATACATACCAAGAAAATAGCTTAATACAGCCTAAATATACTATATATAGCAAAAACAAAGACTCTTATTACCAAAGCAAAATTACTGAAAAAGGGTGTCCTGCAGGAATGTAGTGCATGAGAAAATTATCCTGTTAATAGGAGTTAATACACCCTTTGCTATCAATGCAATAATTTACCAGACAGCGCAATCTATCTTTCCTTCTTATAAAACAAGAATCATTGCTCATCAGGACTTTGCATTGACCTTATAAAATAAAAGTTCAGTTTTGAGTGCATAGAAGTCATCTGTACATTACAAATGAAAATCTCTGACACATTAATTAAACAATGAACCCTTACGATGTTATTTCAATTACAGTATAATATTGCAATATATTCGGACAATTTATTATTTTGCCAATTATTAATTCATTTATTTGTTGAGTTTACAGCCATAGCTATGAATGCAATGCCAATAATAATTAGAATAAAGGCAGTGGTGGCCTAGTGTTTAAGGGAGCGGACTCGGGTCCGCAAGGTCCCCGGTTCGAATCCATCAGCTGCCAGGTTGCCACTGAGGTGCTCTAAGCATAGCACCGTCCCAACCCACATAACTTCCACCCACAGGAAGGCTCACAATATGGTGCAATGTGATTTGGGTGGCGCCTGCTGCCCCTGCGACCAGGCAACGGACAAGCAGAAGAAGATGAATGAATGAATTATAATAAACAAAATGACACCTTTCTCTGTTTTGGTTTACTGGGTTAGATTCCCCATTTTCAGAATTTAGAATTTTAGTGCATTACTAAAAAATATGCATCAACACCATGTTATGTTTAATCATAACAATAATATAATAATAACAATAAAAATAATCCATTACTGGATGCATTAAATGCAATCAGCAATTAAGACTATGTTCTATATTATAGAATATGGTTAATTAGAGCTAAGATCAATTCCAGCTAAGATCAGATTCACTACCAGCCTCAAATATGTAATGTGGTACCAAACAATGAAAATTACCAAATACACATGAAAACACTTACAATGCATATGCCTGTGATGTCCTCACATGAGCTGGCACGACCTTTACAGTTACATGGTAGGCATACATTCTGTTCACTGAGGAAAAATCCTGTTTTACACACCTGCAGTAGAGTCACAAAAGATTAACTTAGAAGATACATAAGCAGAAGAAAGAAAAAACTGTGAATTTAAGATTGAAGAAGAAAAAGAAGAATGGTTTATTTTTCATCCCCTAAGGGGGAAACACACTTTTACAGTTGCTCAAGAACATATAATAGGAAAATAGTTTAAAAAATAGATTATATATATATATATCTCTGGTTGGTTGTTCAGGATAAGGATAATGTTGGTTGATTTTAAATGTGTCATTCATACCGTCTTGTAATGTCAGTCTTATTTACTATACGTATAGTCATGGAACAAAAATGTGCTGTTTTTGTACATGCTGCTGTTTTCTTCAA
>JAFBJS010002250.1:11308-31600 GCA_016785265.1 Paraplagusia blochii | reverse complement strand
ACACACCTGCAGTAGAGTCACAAAAGATTAACTTAGAAGATACATAAGCAGAAGAGAGAAAAAACTGTGAATTTAAGATTGGAGAATAAAAAGAAGAATGGTTTATTTTTCATCCCCTAAGGGGGAAACACACTTTTACAGTTGCTCAAGAACATATAATAGGAAAATACTTGAAAAAATAGAAGATAAAATATATATATATATATATATATATACATAATATTGAAAAATAATATGTCAATTGATTCAATCAGTAATAATTTCAAAGTCCATTTGGACCAAATGTTGCAATATGCAAATAAAAATATAAAATCCTTCTGGTATAAAATCTCACTTATTTAGCAGTTGTATAACCTAAACATTAAAAAATATTGTCTGAATCAAGATCCACCCTTAGGCAAATTTCAAATTCAAGTGATCTCAAGTAAAACAGACATTTGGAATCTGGAATCTCTGGTTGGTTGTTCAGGATAAGGATAATGTTGGTTGATTTTAAATGTGGCATTCATACCGTCTTGTAATGTCAGTCTTATTTACTATATGTATAGTCATGGAACAAAAATGTGCTGTTTTTGTACATGCTGCTGTTTTCTTCAATTTCTCTTTCATTCTATTGCGTGGTAGATTTGTTTGTACAAACATAAAAAAGAAAACTAAAACAGGACATAAGAGTTTAATTTAAGACCTGATATCTAGCTTTTTTCCATGTTTTTCTTGTTAGAACTAAATCACTTCTAATTTCTAACATCAAGACATTCACCACACTGGGCTTTTAGGCATTTTTGTTTTCATGCTTATTGTATTACTCTGGTAATATATAAAATATATAGGACCAGGATTTCTTTTTTGCCAATCCATAAACCAACAGAACTGGTATCTTTGCCTTTCAACCACCCAAGTCTGTTCAAATTGAAATATCCAAGAACAAAATCTTAACTTGATTGTTCTTCAATGACAGAAAACTCCTTCAACATATCCTATCCTGGGATAAATAATGTACATCTATAATTCTATATATCTATCTACTTCTATATATCTACAACTAATGCTGTGCTCTCATTTTATTTCAAAGAATAACAATGTATTTTAATATCACCATATTCCTCTTACGTGTGTTTAAGACCTTCATCCTGTGTGATATTTACTCTCTGCAGTTTCTCAGGATGGTGTGATGTCACAGTTCACAGACAAGAAAGACCCCTACAACTCAAAGTCATACACAGACACAGCTTGTCTTTTGAACATTGAAGAGAGCACGCCTTTTTTATACTGGGACAAATATGTCATTGTCCAAGAGGAATGTTTAAGCGGGGCCTAGCAGGGATCGTCTGATGTCAGGATGCACGGTCTACTGTGCTAAGGCCATTGCTAATGGTTTATTGCAAAGAACACACAAACACGCATACACATGGTTTTCAATGTTGGAAGGCGAATTCACATTCAGAGAGCTACGTCAATGTACAATGGCAGCTGTCTGTAGGACACATTGACCTCTTTGTCTAACACAGATGCACAGTGATATTTCCAAACAGATGATGGAACATTCCAGACATATACAGATGTGATTCACCATTTCCTTCAATTTTTTTTTCACAGATCCTCGGTCACAAAGACCCAGACACTGTGAAACATCCTGAGAACAGGATACCAGCACTGACTTTTCCGCAACCCCACATCCTGTGGTCTGCCTTGACCCACAGAACATATGTACAAACAGTATGTGCCATTTTGAACTCGTACCGCATGATAATCTCATGTTTGGTCAAAACCAACCAACAAAACACATTAAAACAAAAACGAAAAAAATATATATATATATTTTATTTTATGTCCAAGCAAGTAGCAAAAACATAACAGTAATCAGACTTTTTACAGTTCGAGGAGTCATTTAAGGGACCTTGAGCAAAGTGACAGAATTTGATGCGTTAAACAGCTGCATTCTTATTGCTGGGGGGTTGGTAGAGATGAAATAGATGGTGAAGTAAGATGTGCTGATAAGACTTCACTGAAATGAAATGAAGGCATGCCACATATATAAAGGAACATTTTTCGAAAATGTATCTTAAACTTTCTTAGAAAGGTACTCATGCTCTGCAATTATAAAGGATTCACTTTTTTTGGTAACATTTTTGACTTAGTTAACAATTAGATACATGTAAAAATTAATAATGTTAATTAAAGTCCTTTTAGAAAGGCACAGCATAACAAAAATGTCAGCAAACAAGGCCAGTGACTGTCCTCTTCCTCGTCTCCTCATCCCCTCAACACCCCAAACAATCTCTTTGACAACTTCACTGAACAATAAAAAACAGCTTCATCAAACTTCTCATACAACCTTTGTTGATATTTAACTACATCAGACACTCCACCTTACATTAGGTACACTAGGTATACTAAGTAAGCTGCTTTGTTTTAATAACATATAGCATAAACTATATTTTTTTGTAGAAAAACATTTGAGACTGGATTGCTTAGATTGAATCAATCACTATCTTTCCAAAAATTTCTGGCCTCTTGGTGGATAAGCACTTAGCCTTGTGTGACAGCAAGAAGATTATGAGTTTGTTAAAAAGAACAAAGTAGATGTTGACTGTGGGTCAACATATATTTTGTATGCTATTGCGTTGTAGTCCGAAGGCTCAGGTATTTCACCATGAGTTCAAATTCATATTTTTTAGATATTTTATTGAAGAAAAGGTTGATGCAATCTGTTTATCTTTAACATTTTGTGAGTTTCAAAAGTTGACTTTAGCATTTTCTAATTTCCCCGAGTTTTCCTTAGAGATGTAAGTGAAATATTTGTAAGTGCACAATGGAAACATCAAATTTACTGATGTATCCCTTGTTCACTGACATTCAAGAAGGCTCGCGAATAGGATCTGTTGTCTTTTGCATGAACACTTTACTCAGGACACATGCAAGGTCATGGGAACTTAATTTTGAGTGGAAAAGAGAATAAAGGATACAGTAGACCTAAAAAATTCAGTTCCCCTTAAACATTAAACTGTAATAACTGTAATATGACTGTGTAACTGTGACTACTCCATAATGTTTTAATATGTTCCTGAGATTGACTAATTATCGTACTATTTATCCAGTCACAGTTCTAGTATCATTTATTTATTCATTCATTTATATGACAGTGAATCTTGATCAGGGTCACCGTTTTGATCGTCTCTAGTATTTGTTGCGAACTAAACACCTTGGTCCAGGATTCGTTTTCGCATCTTTGCAGTTTGTTACTACTTACTTACTTTAGGCATCTGTTAGATGAGCCTTCAGCTGAGATTCTAATGTTTCTGTTAATATTAAACATGTCTGTTTAAACAACAGCTGGAATGTCACATAACTCTAAACAAAATATTTTTCAGCTTAAAGAGGTGTATACATGACTTAGGTCATGTTTATATAGTATGGCCGTTGGGTTACATGCCAAACTGGAGTTTTAGTGTAGGTAATTATGTACTTCTTCCCATAGGAATGGGTTTTCAATGCGATGATTATTATTATTACACTCTCTAATCCCCAAAAATCAGTTTAAATTGGAGTTGCTAATAATAAGATGTACATTTTGGAGACACAACAATGCACACCTTGAAGAGCAAGAAGACCCTAAAAAGTGTATATTTCCAACTGATTTGTGATCAACACAATCAGCAGTAAGAAGTCAACTATAGAAGAGAGTTCTCCTTGAGTGTGAAGGGAAAGAGGTTCATTATGCTAAACCTTCTGGTCATGTTTAGTTCTACTTTCCTGCTAATTTTGGGACCTTGTGAAGGAATTTGATCCAGACTAGAGATTCACACTGACATAAACCAGCTGCACCAAGGACTAAACGGTAAAGAATTGTGTTCTCATGTGCTTAGACCTGGAGTGTCTTTTAGTATGGGACTGTTTCTTAACATTTGGCAGCTGCAGCTGCTCTCCATTAGAGAGCTGTCAGGGAGGGGCATGACATTACTGCAGACAATAAATTCTGAGTCCAACTATGCATTTCTTCTAAGCTTTTGTTAACAATAAAAATACATAAACACAAACATAGGCAAATAAGGTAAAATCATAATTAAAACCACTTAATCAAGCCGACATAAACCCTACTGTAGAGCTCCCTTCTTTCAGAAGTCATCTTAAACATCATTAATTTAGCTTACTCTAAACACAAACACAGTCACCCCTGTTAATCACTGTGCTGTTACAGCAGCCTGTTTAAAGTAGAGGAAGCAAAGCACAACTTACTCTTAGCACTGTGCGTTGATGTTCCCCAAGTCTGATGGCAGAAGCTGAACAGGCAGTCCCTAGGAGAATGCAGGATAGACACACCAAGTCTAGAAATTTAGCAGCCATATTTGTCTGTGTTTGGCCAGCGGATCACTGATCCTCCCCGTGTGTCTCTGTCAGTGTCTCCCAGCTATGTGAACCCTCTGGGTAACTTCTCCTTCTAGGCTGCACCCGTTTGGCTTGGGTTTTGCAGCTCTGACCTCCCAGATGTAGCAGTCTGCCTGTTCCCAGCCTGAGTTCAACTTAATAAAACAAACATGTGTGGACGTCCTCTCTTTCTCACTCCCTTTCTCTCTTTTCCTCTTTCTCTCTCTCTCCCTGTCTCCCTCCCTCCCTTCCCTGGCTCCTGTCCCCTAGCACAACTTGCCTCTGCCCTGCGCCTGCTCGGAAGAAATCATAAACAGATGGTAGAGCTGGAAACTATAAGGGAACAATCAAAAACGGGGAGAGAAAAGCGTAGAAAATCACAAAATAGTCGACACAGGGTGATTCTGAGTACAGCACTGAAGGGTAGAAGGCTTAAAGGAGACAACCTTCAAGTGTCAGATTGAGTGTTAGGTCCTCGTCTCCATTTGCAGGTTTGCGGTAACCTTTTCACCTTAAGTTAAACAGCCGACTCTTCTCTCTCACCTCCCTCCCTCCCTAGTTAGCACTAGGGTAGCGAGAGAGTTTCGGAGCCCTGGCTCTTGTAACAAGCAGGCACAGAAGAAAACAACAGTTTTAATAGTCTGGCTGGCCCTTATCACCTAAGGCTGGTGTGTCACCTAGTTTCACATCTAGTATTGACGGGTTCTTAAAACAAAAGATTTTCAGAGAAATATTTATTTTTGAGAAATCAAGAGCTTATTTGACAAGAGCAATCCCAAGTTCTAATTGGCATAGAAAAAGATCACTGCAGCATCTTATTCAATCGATTTGGTCTCACACACTTCACAAATCTAACATCTAAATGTAATATGAAAACATTATCGAAACATTATTTGTTCCTACTACGGTCAGGTTTTAAACAACTCTTAAAGTCAAGTTGTTTCCTTTGGGGTCCTATTCAACATTTGTCTTTGGGTTTTATATTAATTGTACAAAAAAATATTTTATCATAAATGTTTACTGCATAAAGCTGCTTTTGTATTTATTTGTTTTATGTAAATAAAACTCCATTCTAATTTCAAATTGAAACAGTTTGTTTCAATTAGTTTGTTTCTTGTGTCTTAGTTTTGTTTTCTTGATCGAATCTGCACCATTTTGCCTAAGTCTTCCCACAATTCTCCATTTTTTCTATTGTTCATAAAATTATTTCTGGAATGATTATTGCTGGAATGATTAGTTTATTTTTTTTGCTCTTGCCTTGACCACCAGGTGTGTCAAACAAGAGGAATGTAGACTGAAATTAAATAATAATAAAGAAAAACTTTAACGAAATATGCAGTTTCTACTGAAGGACACTTGCAAGTTAAAGACAAAGGTGCTGGGGTTCAGTCACATTCACGGACTGAACTGAAAACAGCTCCGTAAACATCCCTCCTATGTTCTGCCAGACCATGGACCATTTGGAAGTAAATAGTAAACAGGTCCTCACATTTCACTTTGAGCATGGGAACTATGTTGTGTGTGCAGCCATTTTTTTTTTCAGTACATTTTTTTATCTGTGTTCGTAAGACTGTAACAACCCTAATTAGCATCTGTTCTGGTGCCAGAGAAAATCACATTTGGAGCAGTAATACTGTATTATTTGATTATTACAGAATAAAATTTAAAAAAATTGCTAAGCCTACTGGGTAAATTTAAAGCTGTGTTTTTACAGAGACATGCTATGATTTTTAAATAAAATACTGATGTTATATAAATACTGATGTTTATATAAATGCTGATATATATTTAGTACACAGTTTATTTTAAGGAAGGAAATCAAACTCCTTGTCATTGTGACATTGTGATTCATACCACTGCACACAACTAAATGTGGCCTCTGTATTTAACCCATCACCAAAGTAAACAGTGGACGGCATTGAGCGCCCGAGGAGCTGTGAGTGGGGACGGTGCCATGCTCAGTGGACCTCAGTGGTAGCTTGACGGTAAGGGGATTCGAACCTGGGGCCTTGTCGACCCAAGTTCGCCTCCTTAACTACTAGAACTACTACTACTTTTATTACTATTACAAAAAAATCCTCACTCTACCTCATTTACTTACATTGCTAAATATAATGTAAATGGTGAAAAATGTTCATATTTATAAGCAGCTCTTGAATATATCTATTTAATGGATGGATCCTGTTTATTTATGTATAGGAAAAATGGAGAAGCAAGTTCTTAGAATGATTTTCCTTAAAAAGAACAGTGGATCAGCCTGAATAAACAGTTCTAACCACCAGAAAGCAAATGTTAGACTCTGCTTAACCGCCATGTGTTTAGCTCACAGGATCACAGAGCAGATGTTTTTTTCAGCCCTCTGCACAGTTGTATTCCCTGTCAGTAGAGAAGGCTGAGCAGAGAAGAACGATGACCTAACCCTTTTTCAACTTTAACTTCAGCTTCAACTTTTATTTGTTTAAAATGCCAAATCTCAAGGCACTGTACAGAAAAATCATAAATTAAAACAACAATATGCAATACAAAGAGGACATACCCCCGGCCCTTATAAAAGAAGAAACGTCAGGGTGATCGACAGTGGAGGGTGATCCTCACCCAGGACGGACAGGCGGGCGAACTAAACAGTAGCAGAAATACAACAACAACAGTAGAAAGTACAAGTAAAAAGAAAAGGACTATAAAGTCCTTTCATGGTCTATTTAAGTCCATTGTGTTCCATAACACGAGGTCCTGGGTCCAGATCTCAAAGAGTAGGATCCTTGGGGAGTTGGTCCAAGGTGAAGGTGAAGTCATGAGTCCACCCCACGGCACTGGCAGTCTCAAGAAAGAATAGAGACTCCGGGGATGTAAAATCCTTGGCCAGGTGTTGAGTCTACTGCAATGTTTGAATAAGGAATAAAGAGTAGTCAAAATATAGAGGGGACAAAGAGAAAGAGATAGAGGACCACAATAAAGGACTCAATGTGCCACGAGACTCCTGTCTAAATCCCGGACTTGAACTGGCAACTCCACTTTATACAGTAGGAGGGTGCCAGCCTGGAGAGCCTAGGAGCCAAGGTTTTTCCAACTCATACATTGCTCATGACATTTCAAGTGCATATGTTAAAAGATAGAAAAAAAAAAATCATGTTAAAGCAAAATGAAACATGAATAACCTTTTAGTTTGATTTATTGAGTTTTGTGCAAGATGGCTGCACCCACATATATGCAGTGTAGTATTGAAGGGACCCTAGTATCATTAATACTTTATTATTATTAATTTAATATCTGACTCTGATATATTTGGACCACACAATCTTGAAAGATACTAAAAATAACTACAGGGTTACATAAAGCTTATGGCAAAAGGTTTGGCATAAAAAATCCTTTCCATTCTTTATGGCAAGACATTTTATGCAGAACTATGTGAGTAGTGGCACGTCTCGTCACGTGACAGAGCAGGACCAGAACAGTGCAGAAACATGACTGCCTCCGTGGTTTTCTTAACAATCCCTTTACATGGGAATTCTCACAGGTTTTTCTACGATTGGATTCTTATAAGGAGGGGTTGGACAGAGAAAGGAGGACAAAGAAACCTGGTTGTGGAATAATGAGGTTCAGGAGAATGTTCAGGGAAAGAGATTAGAAGAGATGGGATAGTGACAGAAAAGAGGAGAACAGTCTGGAGTTTGTTAGTTGAGGCTAGGTTAAGGAAAGAGGTAGAGATTTGCAAAAAACAGCACAGTTTTATGCCAAGAAAGCGTGCCACAGATGCAATATTTGCCTTGTAGATGGAGAAGTACAGAGAGGGTCAGAAGGAGCTGCATTGTGTTTTTGTAGATTTAGAAACGGCCTATGAGAGGGTGCCCAAGGGAGGAATGGTGGATTTGTATGAGGAAGGCAGGAGTGGCAGAGAAGTATGATAGATTGGTGCAGGATATGTCTGAGAACAGTACAACAGTGGTGAGGTATGGGGTTTAATTCCAGCAACTGGGATTCCCTGCAAATGCAATCAGAACCATTTCCTGGGATTCAGGAAATGTGAAAACGGGACTCGAGAAAAATTGGGAGGAAAAAAAAGTGACATGCGTCTATTTTTAGTCATACAGTAAAGCGGACGGCAAAGGGTCTGGCTTACAATCATGAACTTAGTTGTAGGATACATGCCTAATGTATTAGGAAATGATCATGAAATAGTTTGTTTTAAGATATTTTGCTTTTAAATAGGAGTTGTGTAAAAATATTTTATAGGCTATATTGACTGGTCACAACCCTGCCATATTAATGAAGCAGATGTCGCCCACGACAGCACAAGTGGCTGAGCCTTTATAGGTTATAGGTATAGGTGGAGATAAACCTATTGTGCTGCATCACTAATGGTAGGCTACAATAGCAATAATTTCATGTACAATGCAAGTTGGCACAAATATCTGAATGATATTTAAATAAGGCCTATACACAAGGTACAGTACAAAAATAAAAAAATCAATAAATCCCAGGAATCGGGAAATAGCTCGTCTTTTCCCAGGGTTGTGAAAAATTAAATTAAACCCCAGTGAGGTGTGCTGTTGGACACACAGAAGACTTTGAGGTGGAGGTGGGACTGCATCAAGGATCTGCTCTGAGCCCCTTTTTGTTTGCTTTAGTAATGGACAGATTGACAGATGAGGTCAGACAGGTGTCTCCATGGACAATGATGTTTGCAGATGACAATTTGACCTGCAGTGAGAAGAGGAATGAAAGTCATTCGTAGCAACACAGAGTGCATGTGTCTGAATGAAAAGGGGAATAGTGGAATAGTGAGGTTACAAGGAGCAGAGGTGGAGAAGGTTGAGGAGTTTAGATACTTAGACTCAACTGTTCAGAGCAGTGAAGAGAGGTGAAGAATCGAGTACAGGCAGGATGGAACAACTGGAGAAGAGTCATTGCAACACATGTTAGACATATGATGAATGAAATAAGATAATTGGATCCCTGATCGAGGTGAAAAAGGGAAGAAAGAGAGGAGAGGAGAAAAGAGGAGAAGTAATGACAATTGAAAATTTGCAGAATATTGTGTATGTGTGTGTGGAGGGGGGTGAGTGAGGCAACAAGAGCAGAAAAACATAAATTACAGTAACACCGAGGATGAAAACAGTTTACAGGTTTCCACCAGAATTCAACTGTATAACAGCTTTGGGGAAGAAACCATTCCTCAGTCTGGTGGTCCTGCTTTTGGTACTCCACAGCCTTAGCTAGGCTGACAAACAGTAAGTTTGCTGGGTGGGTAGGGTCTTTCATGATGCAGGAGGCCCGTTTCCTGCATCTACCGGTTGTTTTTTTTTTCTGTGGTGGAGGGGAGACTGCGTCCTACGGTTCTCTGTGCAGCCTACACAACCCTCTGCAGAGACTTTTTCTCCGCTGCCAAGCAGCTGCCGTGGAACACAGTGATGCAGGATGACAGTACACTTTCAACCACCCATCTGTAAAAGGATTTTAGGATTGAGCTCCCACCTCAGCCTCCTGAGGAAGTAGAGACGTTGGTGAGCTTTTCTGATTAGACAGAAGGTGTTGGTCTTCCAGGTGAGGTCGTCAGAGATATGGCCGCCCAGGTACCTGTAGCTGGAGACAACCACATGATTTGTCCAACCACAGCTGTCATCTGTAAACTTCACGATGAGGCAGCCTGGGTACAGCGCTTTGCAGTGTGTCAGCAGGGTGAACAGGAGGGGGCTCAGCACACAGCCCCGGGGAGAACCAGTGCTGAGCTTGATGGAGGAAGAGGAAATGCCACTGATCTGTACAGACTGCTGCCTGTCGGTCAGGAAGTCCAGGACCAGGTTGCAGAGGGTCGAGCTCAGTCAAGGGTTATTAGTTTCTCGACCAGTGTCGGAACTATGATGTTGTTGAAGGTTGATGTGAAGTCCACAAAGAGTAGACGGACATAGGAACTCTTCCTTTCTAAGTGGGTGAGGGATCTATGTACCACAGATGAGATGCCGTCATCTGTGGATCTATTGCTGTGCGCATATTGGTGTGCATCCTAAGCGACATTGATGGTGGCCTTGATCTGGATCATGACCAGTCGTTCAAAGCATTTCATGACTATCAGGGATACCGGCTGGTAGTCATTCACGCCTGTCACTGTGGATGTTTTGGGGATGGGAATGATTGTGGCCATCTTAAGGCAGGTGGAGACCTGCGCCTGCTGGAGGGAGGTGTTAAAGATGTCAGTAAGGACCTCCGTCAGCTCATTTGCGCAGCCCGTCAGTAGCCGTCCAGGGATGTTGTCGAGACCAGCAGCTTTGTGTGGGTTGATCCTTAGAAGGGTCCTCCTCACTTCCGCTGCGGTCACACTGGGTTGCACTTCTCCTGTTGGAGGGATAAGTCTGGTCCTGCGGCGGGGTGTTTGGATCTTCAAAGCAGGCGTAGAAACTGTTGAGAGAGTCGGGCAGAGAGGGATCAGTGGGGCACTGTGCATCTCTGGTAATGTAGTCAGTGATGCACTTTGACTCCCCCCCACATGCTCCGAGGATCGTTTGACATAAAATGTCCCTGTATCTTTTCGGCTTATGTGGTCTTGGCCCTCCTTTCACCAGTGCTCAATGCTGCTCTGGCCGCTCTGTTCAATGTTCAATGGCCTCTGAGCAGTGGCTGTTCATCAAAGTGCTGTTTGTACACCACTCTTTGTTGATGTAAACAAAGTTGTGAGACCAGCCATAATGTATAGATTAGAGACACTAGGAATAGGTAGAAGACAGGAGGCAGAACTGGAGATGGAGGAGTTATAGATGCAGAGGCAATTTTTGGGGGTGACAAGGACAGAGAGGATTAGAAATTAGGTAATCAGGGGTACAACACAGACAGTAAGGTTTGGAGAAGCAGCTAGAGAAGCCAAATTAAGATGGTTTGGCCATGTTCAGAGGAGGGGAAGTGATTATATTGGTGGAAGAATGCTAGAGATGGAGCTACCATGTAAGAGACGAAGAGGAAGGCCAAAGAGGAGATTAATGGATGCGGTGAGAGAGGATATAAAGATAGTTGGAGTTAGAGTTGAAGATACAGAGAACAGGGTGAGATGGCAATTGACTCGTTGTAGCAACCCCAGAGAAAGGGGGATATGCTGAAAGGAGAAGATGAAGATACACATGTAAAGAATTTGTATCCGTATACTGCATATATAGTTTTCTCGATCACCTACGTTCATCATTAGCAATGCACACATTTTTTAACAACTAGACACTATTTAACCCCTGATCTACCATGACAACAATGGTGTTGTAAGGAAACTATAAATCCTTTTTGTTGAACAGCAGGATCCCTTGACTTACGGTACATTACAAACAGTCCCATTTCCTTCATATTTGCAGGTCAGAACATATTGTAATGTACATAGGTTTTCGTCACTCACCTGAGCTAACATAGCCAATAGCAATGCCATAATCCAGGACATAAATAACAAATGGTCTGATTTACACTTGGGAGCCATGATAAATTGCAAACATGTCAGAATAATGGAAAAATACTCCCAACTTACCACATCCGTAGACACATTTTCAGCAGGTTTCCACTTCACCATCATCGAAAATACAAAGAAAAAGTCCATTCAACCTATTATTAAATTCAACTTTTCTAGACATGCAGCAGTCTGGGTGAGAGAGGTCTTTATTTAGAGCAAATTAGCTGTGCAGTCAAAAGTTCACCCAGTGTCACCTTACATACCAGAGAATACTACTGTATAGCTACATCGCATGACAGGCTACAAACAGTCGCATGCTTTCATTTGTCATACAGGATACACTTAAGGCTGACTAACTATACATAAACATGTGTCTTCTAAACAGGAATGTTTTTCAATATCCTAAATAGTTTTTGTGCATCACCAAGGACAGTTCTTCGCATAGAGAGATTCACAGGGATTTAAATACTGTGTGGACCAAGGAGTAAACCCAATTTCCCGTAGGCTTTGGAAACAAATAATAGAGAAAGTAAACCTACAAGCACAGGACACAAATGGGGTCAAGTGCTTGAAGTCGGAAGATGAATGTAGTCTGTCCATGACCCAGCTGCCCTCTTCCGCAATATTAGTGTGTGCTGTTCCTGTATGCTATCAAGCTGTATGCATTCTGTCAGCCTTTATTTGGGGCTCTAAACCCAGTGTATGTCTCGACCATGAATTTTATTGGTAAAATAAAACAATAAACCATAAACAATTTGTTAAACATTTTCCTCAAAATTTTAGTGGATGTGATACAAGTTAGTCATAATTATTTGTTTTAACCCATTAAACCAGCTACTTGGTGATGAACAGATTAACAGATGAGGTCGGACAGGAGTCTCTACGGTGTATGACGTTTGTAGATGACATTGTGATCTGTAGTGAGAGTGGGCAGCAGCTAGAAGGGAACCTAGAGGATCAATTGTTCAGAGCAGTGGAGACTGTGGAAGAAAGTTAAAGACTAGAGGCAAAATGGAACAGCTAAGGAAAAGTGTCAGGAGTGTTTTGTGATAGAAGAGTGTCAGCTAAGGTGAGGGGAATGGTTTACAGGACAGTTTTGAGACCAGGCATGATGTATGGGTTAGAGACACTAACGATAGACAGAAGACAGGAGGCAGAACTAAAAGGGGCACAGTTAAACATAGTGAGATTCTTTTTTGGAGTGACAAGGATGGACAGCATCAGGGATGAGGTCATTAATGAGGAATGAGGACAAGGAAGGTTTGGAGAAAAAGCTAGAGAATAATAATCTTATTCAATGTATTTTAGCAACATAATATATATCATATATATTAAATATATCATATTTAAACTATATTTAAACTAGCTGTAGAAAATTGCAGGAAATAATTGTAACTGAAGGAAATAGACAAGAATCTATCTGCAGGTCAGAGCAGCTGCTGTATTAAATAACAGGGTACAACAGCTGAACAAAAGTGGAACAAAAAAATGAACTGTAACAGTCAGTCTGTGGAGGTGAACGTAAGTCCCATGCAGGAGAAACATTTAAAGCTATGATGGCAACTTCTTTTTTTTTTACTAAATTCACTTTCGATTTCTTGCCTTTGTGCTGCAATTGCAATGACAAGGAGATATGCTGTAGAGGGCAGTGTTGTTCGAAGCTTGAGGACTTCAAGTCACTACATTTTCCCAGAAGGCACGGCAACATAACACACATGAAATAGGAAGAGTAAAAGCAGTGGACATAGTGCCTCATTCTCTTTTGTTTCCACAAAATATGAATCCTGAAAGTATTTTTGGAAAAGTCAGAAAAGTACAACCACTAGTACAACAAACTACAAATGTTTATCTAGGTACTGCTCTCACTTAAGTATATTGCATTCTTCTGCATTCTGTATGTTACTTCTCCATGAGAGGTTGAATCTGATATCTGTTCAGCCACTTGAGAGGATCAGTTTTCCTGTGGAAGCTGGATGAATTATCTGCATGTGATTCTTGTCTATAACCTAGTTTTCTTGTTTTTCTCCTTGTAATAAAATATATATGTTTTAGCAGCATTTAAAAAAATGGTAAACAAATGTTTACTGATTTCTGTCATTTGAAATCTATAGTTAAAAAAAATGAAATGTAAAAATATAATGTTTTCAATATAAGAAAAAAGATAAAAGATAAATAGGTGGTAGATAGATAGATGGGTGGATGGATTGGTAGATGGATGATAGATGCAGGGATTGATAGATGGGTAGACTGAAGGATGGACAGGAAGGTTAAGTTGATGATAGATGTATAAATACGTAGATGGGTCAATAGATGAGTGGATGGATGGATGGGTAGATAGGTGTGTGGATGGATGTTCAGATAGATTGATGGGTAGATGGATGTATAGAAGGGTAGATGAAAGGGTGGATATAGGGGTAGATGATGGATGGATGGTAGATGGGTAGATAGATAAATGGATGGATGAATGAGATGGGAAATTGCAAATGCTTAACCAATAGCAATTATTGGTTATTTCTTTGGTAGATTAGATCATCCCCACTATTATTAAAATGATTTGATGCCAAAAAGGTAAGTCAACGATAGTTTGTCAATCAGTGCTGCATACTGTACATGGACAGCTGTAGGGCTGTAAGGTGAATCTGCATGAGGAGATACCATATAAAGTATGACAAACAGCCACAAGAGGCCAATTTCCAATGTAGAACTCAACTTATGCTTTCTTACTCACAGAGCTAGTGGAATAAACTGCACAACATTAAGCACTGCTACTTGGGGTGTGAGGATTAATTCTTTGGATCGTTTATTGATCTGTAACCTACAGAATCCGAGTGTATTGGTCCAAAAAAAAAAGGTAAAAATTCAGTAAAACGATGCAATAGTTTTTGATAGATTTTTGTCCGTGGATTGGTTTCCTGCTCCAAAGCCCCTCCCCCAAATTGGCATAAAACATAGACTTAACATTGTATATATATATATATATATATATATATATACACACATACACACACATACATATATATATATATATATATATATATAAAATGAATACTTGAAAGAGTATTCATACCCCTTGAACTTTCACACATTACATACATTCCAACCACAAACATAAATATATTTTAATGGCATTTTACATAGAAAATCAACATAAAGCAACACACAATTGTGAAGTAGGAGGAAAATTATACATGACTTTATTTTTTTTTTTAAATACAAAACTGAAAAATGTGCCGTGCAAAAGTATTTGTAAAGCTGGTAGAGACAAACCCCAAAAGACTTGCAGCGAAAGGTGGTTCCACCAAGTATTGACATATATTGACATATGGCCCAATGAAATTGCAGTCATCTATGACCCACAGTGCAAAAACATACAAAATATATTTACAATACAAAATACACTACAATACGAAAATACAATACACTACACTACAATATGACATTATAACACGGTATGTATTTACAAGAAGGTGAAACAGTGTAAATACAGTGTACAGAGTAAATACAGTGTACAGTATAATAGTGCAACATGTACTTGAAACAAAGTGATATAGTGTAAAGTGCAGTATACAGTGTAATTGTACATTGATGAATACTTCAGATAAAAGTGATACAGTGTAAGATATTGTGTAAAACAAAATAAACAGTACAGTATGATAGTGTAGTGGGTACTTGAGACAGGAGATGCCATGTGAAGCTGCAAAAATATCTTAATTATATAAAAAATATAGTAGTGTGTAAAACAGTAATATTTATTTTCTATTGTGTATATATTGTGTGCTTTTTAAACATCAAACCAGGGGACTACAGATGAAAACTACCCTTTGGCTAATTCTTTTTAATTTAACCAGGTGTAATCACATGTTTATGAAATTGCATTTTCCCCTTTTAAATAAAGTAAAACTAAAAAAGACTGACAACTGCATAGTGTAGTTGAAAGCAGAGTTGCAAATTTTTAATGAATCGAACTGAACTGAATTGGATCAAACTCGATCGATGTTTAATATTTTTTATGAATCGTTCCTGAATCGGATCGTAATGTGAGTGAAGATTCACACACCTAACTACGGTACTACTGTCAAGCTAAGTATATCTTTAACAATTTGACATAAGCCTTCTTGCTAGAAAGAACATTAATGATGACAAGACACTTAATACTTCCCATAGTATTATGGCAATACAAAATATTTTCTTTGTAATTATAAATGTGCAACAAATAGTAAGTGCCCATCATAACTGATGATGTTCTTTCTCTGCGTGACACATGCAGGTTTATTGCCAAAATGCAATCCTGACTAATAAGTTGGTTATACGAAAACAAACAAAGGATAAAATTTATTTCAAAATAAATACATTCAAGTTTAACTTATACTCAGAGAGTGAGTCAAAAGTGAATTCCCTGTACAAAACGTTCACTTGAGCCTATAAAAATAATGATGATAATGATTTTAAGTCTCCCTCTTTCAGTCTCTACCTCCAATTGCAGTGTGATGTTTCATGAAACATACATTTTGCTTCCACTCCCCTCTCCAGCTGTTAAAATATTTTCCCTGTCAAACATCTGTTGGAGGAATGTGGAGACAGAGCATTTCCTCTTCCTGTCAGCCAACCTACAACCAAAAAACACCACAGCATATACCCTCAAGTACCCACAGTTTTGATTTGTTGTTGATGTAAGCAACTGTTTTGATCAAGACACGCTGGTCAGTGTTATTAGCTGTCAGCAGAATACAACAGAACAGAACAGATTTTATTTCAGAAAACCCAAGCAGAGGCACTTGCAGTGCGGGAGAGACTGAGGGAAACTACATGAAGAGGGAATCATAGACACTGTGATAAGTTATAATAATATTTAAGGAAATGATACAAAATGCTATTGTTGTTTGTAAATTATAATCTCTTCATACAAAATGTTGTGTATGGAAATATGAAGGGCTTAATTACCAGGGTAGTTCAGTTATTCATCTTCAGCCTCTTTCCATTATTGGGTTGCAGGGTCAAGGCCACATGGTTTAGTAAAAGTTATGTTTGCGAGGACAGTGCTTCACTGATGGCAACGTGATTTTTTGATGTCTCATATATTAGAAAACAGATGTCAATCCCTGGCCCGGAAGCCTGCCAGAACCTCATAATTACATGGCAGTTTTTACAAAATTATTTGATAGGTTGTACCTTATTATATGATTTTATTGTTATATGAAGTTTCAGGATATTAAGTATCGATACAAGTTTATTGTTAAAACAATATTCAGAGTTGTAACGTATGTGGTCCCTTTTGAAGGGTGCCATTTGGCTAGTTGCCCTTTCAAGGCCTGGCCCAGAGGAAATGAGAGGAGAATGTACTCTGCCTCGAGCAGAGTACATTCTCCTCCTAGCACATACCTCAGAAACAGCTGCTACTATTTAACATTAAAAACCATAGGTAGTTCTCTACTTATAATCTATATAGAACATGTGAGATAGCAATCAGCATGCACATTAATTTTTGACCTTGGGTAGTCTTATCATTTCTTTACCCCTCCAAGTGTAAACAGAGTGGTCTGCCACGGTAAACACACTGCAGATGTAAAATTAGAGTATTGTTTTTTCTTTTCAGCACGCAGAAGATCTGAAGGTCTCCACAACCTCAACCCTCGTAAACCTTCCTGCAGATGGTGAGCCTACTGCAACATGCCAACCAGCCCCAGGATTCAATCTTGCCCAGGATGTCAATCCTGGAGTTCTACTCCAATGACATAGATATTTCCTTATGTCAGATTAAATCACCTTAGGCTGGCAATGCCTGCTTGACAATATAAGTATACACAAACTGTTCGCTAGACTTGGGATTTGCGTTCAAGTCAATCAAGTCAATAAGTATGCCAATGTATCTGTACATCTGATGGAAGGCCTCACGACCAACAAGTTTAGGTTCATTTATATTAGGCTCCAATCACCCAATCTACTGAGTTTAAAGACCAAATTGAATATTTCAGTGACCCTGGCAAAGTTTGAAGTTGAAATATGACTGAATAAGAACCTTGAGTATGTGTATGTATATTACCTGTACAAATAAGCATGAAGAATTTCATTACAGAGAATGTTCTGGGAACATTTCACAGCACATGACAACAAACCTCTTAAATCTTGAAAAAGCGCAAGAGGACAGACAGATGATGGAAATTGATAACACTGTGATTTGTGATCACAAGGAACATCATAGAAACTGTTTTTGCTTTTGACTTGTCCCTTTTCTCAGGGGTTGCTACAGCGAGCCAACAATTTCCATCTTACCCTGCCCTTTGTATTCTCAATTCTAACTACAATTACCTCCATGTCAACTAACATTGCATCCATAAATCTCCTCTTTGTCCTTCCTCATCTCCTACCTGGTAGCTCCATCTCTAGCATTCTTCCACCAATATTATCACTGTCCCTCCTCTGAACACATCAAAACCATCTTAATCTAGCTTCTCTAGTTTTTTCTCCTAACTTTCCTGTCTATGTTGTCCCCCTGATTACCTCGTTCCTGATCCTGTCCCCCAAAAAAGAACCTTAGCATCTTTAACTCTGCCACCTCCAGCTCTGCCTCCTGTCTTCTACCTACTCCTAGTTTATCTAAACCATATATCATGGCTGGAGTCACAACTGTCCTGTAAACCTTTCCTTTCACCTTAGCAGACTCTCTTCTATCACAAATCACTCCAGAGACCTTTCTTCAGTTGTCCCATCCTGCCTGTACTCTATTCTTCACCTCTCTTCCACAGTCTCCACTGCTCTCAACAGTTGATCCTAAGTATTTAAACTCCTGCAACTTCACCACCTCTGCTTCTTGTAACCTCACCATTCCACTGTTCTCCCTTTTATTTACACACATGCACTCTGTCTTGCTACCACTAACCTTCATTCCTCTTCTCTCTAGTGTAAACTTCCACCTCTAGGTTCTCTTATGGCTGTTGCCTACTGTCACTGCAGATCATAATGTAATCTTCAAACACCTGCATGCATGGAGATTCCTGTCTGACCTCATTTGTCAATCTGTCCATCACTAAAGAAAACAAGAAGGGGCTCAGGGCAGATCCTTGATGAAGTCCCACCTCCACCTTAAAATCTTCTGTAATTCCAACAGGACACCTCACCACCGTTGTGCTGTTCTCATACATATCCTGCACCAATCTAACATACTTCTCTGCCACTCCTGACTTCCTCATACAAAACCCAAATTCCTCCCTTGGCACCCTGTCATAGGCCTTTTCCAAATCTCCAAAAACACAATAAAGCTCCTTCTGACCCTCTCTGTACTTCTTCATCAACATCCTCAAGGCAAATATTGCATCTGAGGTACTCTTTCTCGGCATATAACCAAACTGTTGTTCACAAATCTCTACCTCTTTACCCAACCTAGCCTCAACTACTCTTTCCCAAATCTTCATGGTATGGCTCACCAACTTTATCTCTCTGTAATTGCCACAACCAGCCATCCTTGTTTTCTTTTTCCAACAAACCATGTCCAGACCCATCTCCATGGACTCTTTATCTGTGGGGTGTTGGTCTCCCTTCGACTCATCTGCCTCACCATTGCTGCTGTCGGAGTGAGCAGCCATATACTAAAGAGTCCCCCATACGTCCATTTTTGGCCTTCACTTCTACGCGCCGCACTTTCTTCCTCTTATTTCTGCTCCTGCACGCGGACTCCTGGCTGACCTCCTCTCCCACCTTCATCACCACAGGGGTGTCACTAGTCCCAGATGCTGAAGCCACTCTGTCTGCCACCTTATTACTTAGTTCACTAGCCCTGTCAGTACTCTCACTAACAGATTTGTCCCCCAAATCACCCCGCCTCCCCCCCATCATCTGCCACCTCTGATGGTGGGGCTAAAATGCATTCTAAAGGTTTTGGGTTTTTTTGTGAAAAAAGACCAAAAAAGCAAGAGCACGAATTTCTGTGACCTACTCGAGAAAAATCGATAGATAGATAGATAGATAGATAGATAGATAGATAGATAGATAGATAGATAGATAGATAGATAGATAGATTTTTTAGATTTTAAATATGGTACTTTATTAACACAATCCAGGAAAAAACAGATGTGTATAAGAGACAGGTTTGAGGAGGTCATTACTGTCTAGAAGATCGTTGTGTTGTTGTGAGTCTATGCTTCCAGTCGAGTAATTGTTTAAAATATTTTGTGAAACTGTTTCTAAGAGATTAAACCAGCTTCAGTCCAGGTTAGTTGATCTGGTTAATAAGATGAACACAAGTCTTCCTACCTGGGATTAAAGACTTCATCTGGTTTAAGTTGATTCTTGTATTTTATGTCGTAAAATCTTTGAAAAACAGATAATGACGTTGAGGTTGACTGACTGTCATGGATGAACATGCAGGTGTTTTGGAAACTGCGCAGGCACCACACCCCTGCCTCCCCCTCTTCCTCCCCCTCTGCTCCCCTGTGATTCCGACGCATCAACACAACAGACTCCAGTGTTTCCACTGCTTCACACTCCTGTGTTTCCCGCCACAGACTCCAAACTGA
>JAFBJS010002249.1:85959-97113 GCA_016785265.1 Paraplagusia blochii | reverse complement strand
CCGCGTCGTAGCTGCTGCCTCTTATTTATTAAAGCATTTTAACCTTGCCGTTTCTAACGCCCTACTCCTCTACAGTAAAAGCTTCTTTAACGCATTCCCACCACCTCTATGAACTGTTTTTTAATGATGTAGACCCTGACTCATGTTTCTGTTTTTTTTTTTTTTAATTATTTTTAGCCCTCAGTGCTGGAGCCTACGCAGGTCCAGTCCAGGGGACGTATGGTAAGATCTTTGATGATAAAGAGACATCGAAAACAGAATGTTATGAGTGTTCCATTTGATAAAGCCAAGTAAAAAAAAAAAAAATTGGTTTGTGATAGCCTGTTCCACCAAGAATTAATGCATCAAAATTGCAAAATAAAAAAAAATTGTCGCAAATAATAATAATAATAATAATCAATTTTATTTATATTGCACGATTCTTTGTTTCAATGCATTCAAGCGTCTGTATTAACCATTGTTTAGAATTTGTATTGTCCACTTGAGGAGACTACACAGAGAATTACTCTGCATTGGAAATGTAAAGTAAAAACATGTTGTTGGACTGTTGTCATCAATCAGCTACGTGATTGGTTGAGCAAGATGACGGTCCAACCTTGCCACTTATTACAAAAATCCTTATTACCCTCTGCATATGGTTCACCTAGCTCCATCTCTAGGATAATTCTTCTACCAATGTATCCACTGTCCCTCCTCTTAACATGTCCAAACCATCTCAATCTGTCTTCTCTAGCTTTTTCTCCAAACCTTCCTTTCTGACTCCTGATCCTGTCCATCCTTGTCTCTCCTAAAGAGAATCTCAGCATCTTTAATTCCCTGCCTCCAGCTCTGTCTACTGTCTTCTACCTATTCCTAGTGTCTCTCAATCATCCATGGCTGGTCTCACATCCGTCCTATAAATATTTCCCTTCACCTTAGCTGACTCTCTTATATCACAGATCACTTCTGAGACTTTTCTCCAGTTGTTCCATCCTGCCTGTCCTCTATTCTTTCTCTCTCTTCCACAGTCTCCTCTGCTCTGAACTGAAGTCCCATTATTCACATAAGCCCAACTGTTCTCTTTTGATGTTAGAAACACACAGTTATTTCTTCAGACTAACATATATCTAAATCAGAAAACTGGCTTACTAGGTATCAGGTAGAAAAAAAGTCTAACGTTTCCATCCCCCCTGTGGGAACTGTGTTGTTCGTTTTGAATCACAAATAGTTTTGGTTAGCCTACCTCATGTGTTGACGCATCAGAAATGACATTTGTCATATAACTTCTCAAAAGAGGATTTTGAGAACAGACTATTTAGGTCGGAAACTCTGGGGTTTAAATAATTAGGTTGAAATAATTTATTTATTTTGACCCTGAAGAACCTCTTGTTCCTCTATACCAGGTGCACTTGGTGCTGGTCTGGAGTCAGCTGGTGGTAAATATGGTGAGAAATGAAACATGCATGACCTCATTAGTGAGTCACCGTATTAGTCAGACTTCACTCACATTGTCTTTTGACAGTGAGTCAGCCCTGAGTGGGTGGACAGTTCAGAGCAGTGTCGAAGCCAATGGACACTCTGGACGCTTAAATGATAAAATGGTGGAAATAACATGAGTGACATTTTTTTTTTTTTTTTTAATTTTAACCTTGCAGGAGGAGCTGGTCCTTATGGCAGTGCTCCAGTCCCACTGATTCCCACTGGACTGGAAGGTATGAGAAAAATATCCATAGTACAGCAGCGGCTCTAGATACAAGTTTAGTCCAGTCTACAACTGCAGTCGTTAGTTGATCCACTGTGCGATTTCTTCCAATCATGGCAGCCAAGGCCGGATTAACAAAATAGGCTAAAGGGGCTGCAGCCCAGGGCCTGATCATCAAGTTGCTGATGTCAAGCGATGAAAATTAGTGAAAGTACCTACCTATCCTACCTAATACTAATATTATTCTACTTCAAACACCCATAATATCTACCTTCCCCTCTCCCATAATATCTAGATAGATATTATGGGTCTTTAACATCTATGAAAATATGCTACCACTTTTAAGCCTCAGGGTAGGAAGATATTATGGTTGTTTAACATCTATAAAAATATGCTATCACCTTCAAAACAGAAGGTAAGAAAAATACATTATGGGTAAGAGAAAAGTTAACATATGGCTATTCTTTTTTTCTATGGGTAGGAAAATATTCTAGGTAGGAAAAATACTTCGGAACAACAGCACCCACACTTCAGCCAGAACCAATTTGTAATGTTAATGAGGACAACATGAGAGAGACTTTCTCTAGATTTTTTTTAGGAGAAAACTATATTGACAGTTGTTATAAATGATAATATAAACAAGAGTGTCGTTGTGAACCACTGAGAAGGAAGAAGAAGAAGAAGTCGGAAGTGGTGAGGTCAAAATTGGTTGCCGTAACCCATTGTGCACAAATCGGGCCCCGTCGTCTTACATCGAATTGTGGCCGAATGGAACACGATTGATATACCATGCACATGACCTGTCTATCGTTCTAAGAGGAAAACCCCAGATTTATCACCTGGTTTTCAACACTGGTGGCCAAAGCTAGTCATTTTTCACAGACATATAGTTCCCGTTAAAAACTTTGAGGCCCTCACCACATCATAGGACCCAGACCACAATAATAAAACATACAGCTCCAGCAGTCAGAGAACCCTAGAAGATTGAAAAAGCGCCATAAACATTTACAGCCTCTTCTTCTACACTTCAGCAGCGCACACTCACTCATCCTGTCAGTTAGCGTGAACTCACAGCCACTAACAGTCGTCTGTCTCCACAGGTGACGGTGGTTATCCGTACCCCGCTCAGCCCCACAGCCTCAGCGCTGAAGGTGCCAAATCAGCCAGCAAATTTGGTGAGAAACGCAAAGTGTGAGAGTTTGAGTGTGAAAAACACTGTGGTTGGAAACGAGCTTCGCGTGCGAGGCACAAAACGAAAGGGTACGCCGAGTCACAGGCGTTTGCTGCAGAGACAGAATAATTCCTCACTTTTGTTTTTTAACTAATGGTCCGTCTGAGGGTTTGGTGATTTAAAGTACAACTGTGCTGTGTCTCCATGGCTGAGTGGGTTTTATGTCTGTGCTGTGTTTCTGTTATTTATGACCCCGAATTCTTACACCTACTGCAGTCCATTCATCACATCCTGTGTTGTTTCAGATGCCGGTGTAGGATTTGGACCTCGGCAAGCAGGTGAACACTTTTATCAAAACAGGAGCCATTACTTGAACAACTAAAGTCTGGCAACCTTAAAGGGTTGTGTACTACTGCGTCTCACACTACTTATTAAAGTAAAACATCATATGACAGCACAAAATACACTAAGATTATACAAATTTGGATTTATCTACCTTTTTTCTCCTGATGCTACTTGTTTTAGAGGGATAAACCAAATGTGTCCGTGTAGCAAAGCCTTGCATTGTATTGTGATACTGCAAGTATTCCTAGAATTTTTTTGCCTGCCAATTGACTGGTACCCTGGCCACTAGGGGGCACCAGGCAAAAAAAATTAGTGAATAAAAAATTTGCCTAGTGCAATGAAACCTGAATGGAGCCCCATGAGAACCCAGCACTGCTTCTTAGTGGTTAAGAAACCGAAGGGTTTCAGGTTCGACCAGTTGCCAGGTTCCCACTGAGGCGCACTGAGCACCATCCCCACTCACTGCTCATGGGCACTAACGAAAATGCCCAGGGTTCACTTTGAGTGTATGGTGTCACATTGACAAATAGTCACTTTCACTAAACAGATCATTTCTGATACAGCCCAGTATCTTAAAAATGGGCTAGATTTAAATGTAAAACTGATAACGATGACCAATGAGGTTCAGAAATGGGATATTATAATATATTGTTTTATATATTTCAAAGACCTGTTTGTGTTTTATCATGTAGTCATGTTTTCTTACTCTTTTTCAGGTTATGGTGCACATCTAGGAGCCACTCAGGATGGTTTGGGTAAGGAGGAAAACGAGCCAGAATCCTAGTCAGACCGGGGCAAACTATGGCCCGGGGGCCAGACGTGGCCCATTTGGCATTTTAACCCGGTCTGCCAAATTAATTTATATTATCTTATCCTTTTGACTTTTCCCTGGTAATGTCATCACTTCCCAATAGATAGCGTAAAAAGGCTGAACACATTTTTTTTCCGATCAGGAGACAAAATATTTGCCCAAGGCTGATCTATGTTCCGGTTGAATGCTTATTGTTTGTTTTATGTTGACCTGGTTGCAAACACATGTACAAAATGTACTTTATATTCAAGATTTTAAAACCAAATATTCTAAAATGATAGAATATGCTTGTTGCCAAACTTACTTGGTGCGAAGTGACACTGTGATCTCACTGTGTCAAACCAAAATCCTCTTGAAGTTTTCTATAATGACTCAAATATAGTGTTGTGAGCTAATGTACCTACTCCATATGTAAATATATACCACACATGTACGTGTTGTGTATAGCTATTAGTTGCTAATTCGCTAATTCATGCTGAGTGATTTGAGTTGATAAATCTGGATCTAACTACCTACAGGAGAGCAACGTGGCAAATATACTGGTGTGAACGGTGCACTGGGAAATGGATACAAAGGTAAAAATACATAATATACAGTCTATATGTGTGTGTGTGTATATATATACATATATAGTCAAAGAAAATATATTGCTCTTTCCTGTTGTTTTCTTCAATTTCTTCATTTTACTGCTTACTTCCACTAAATGTACATTTCTTTTGAACAAACATAATGATTACTGCAAAAACAGCTCATAAGAGTTCAATTTCAGAGCTGATCATTAGCCATTTCCCATTTCTTGGAATTTTATTTTATAGTAATTTTATAGAGTGCTGTGTTGGCCATGAGAAACCGCTGTCTTCTTATGCAAACTTGACACCAAACACTTGACCATGTGAAAAATATGAGGTGACAATAATGTGGTTGTGCTCTCATTGTTTTTCTCTGATCACTGTCTCCATCTGCCCCTCCCTTTCTGTCTATCTGTCCCACCAGCCTGATCCAAATGAACCTGAGCTTCGTCAAACAAACCGTTCCTCCCGAGGTTTTCTCTACGATGTGTTTGGTGTTTTATTCCTGATTATGTTTTGTCCAGTTGTTTTATGAACGTCGTCCTCGTCTTGAGTATTCCTCTCTGTCTGTCTGCGTTAATGGACATTTCTCTTGTTTGGCCAGAGCCTGCAGCACAAGTGCAAAGGGAAACTGTGCCCGTGTTCAAGTTACTGTCATGACATGAATTGTCCTCTGATTGAAGCCAATAAATTATATGTTACCTGACGCTGACGCAAAGCTTTTGACTTTAAATATCTACAGCTTTTTTCTTAACCTCATATGTTCTCTTAAAAAACCACACAGTACACAGGAAGTTGTACCACTTCCTTTTTCATGATGGCTACAGCTGCCTCTCAAGTGGAAGAAAATGAAACTATAAGTAGTACGAAATTATTAATATGTTGCTTTTATTGTGGTAAAATAAACATGAAAAGAAAACTCGATCATAGCCTCTAACAGAGAAAAAAAAAAGTGCTGCGATTTCTTGATTTTTCAATTACAATTACAATTTCACAAACTTAAAAACATAAAAAAGAAACAAGTCTCATTAGATTATTATTGTTTGAAAGGTTTTGGTATTTACCCTTAAACAATGTCTGAAAACAATGTGACAGAGTTTTCTGTTAACAAGATAAAAAAACATGATGGAAAAATGGGCCAGCCATGACAAACATTTAATACCTTTTCGTTTGATCACTCAAAAACACAGTGCATATTAATTTTTGGCGTAAAATGCTATATGAGACTTTGGTTTTTTGGAGCTTGGTTCACAAACACACCCATGTCTAACAGCAGATCCTGTGGGATGCGATGGGAATGACGGGAGACATAGAGCTTCTCCAGACTGGATCTCATAGGCGAAGGCTTGTACTCCATGCAAGACTTGCCCGTTAGACTCGGAGCACAAATTAACTCCAGTTTGAAGAACAACCTGCCGTGCTGCAGAGCGCACAAATCCGATGTGACACCAGGAACCATGAATCGTTCGCACGATCCCAACAGGTCATCGTCCCATCCGCTGTCCTGATCCCACACTTCGAATCTAACTTTTTGCCCTGAGGACAGATCCTGAGCATGAAGGTCGACTATTGTGTTCCAGTGCGGGTTGTTATTGTTGTAAATGACATGTGACTGCTGAACAATTTCATTATTGAATAAAACCTTAACGAATCCATCTGTGGCCGTTGTTCGATCCCCCCAAAGATCAGTGGCTTTAAGAACGGTGATGATGACGCGGGCCATTCCCTTACGAACGGGACAACAGTTGGGTCTAACTGCGGGGTTATTGTGACATTGACAAACGCAAGGATCTCTTGAATTGCTCTTGATACCCGCCGTGCAACCTTCACTACAGTTCCTCATCAAACCCTTCTCCAAGATGTAATGACTAATGGCTGAGCGCAGGTTTCCATGCCAAGGTGAATTTTGAGGAAGCAGCTGATGAACTGAGTCCAGAGAGTACGACACAATGTCTGGGTTCTCGGGTAATGTGTTGAGCCAATCCCTGTAGGCCGATGGACTATCGTTTGAAGAGTACAGTAGGTCGGGCTCCGTGGTATGGCCTCCCTTGACGTCCGTGAACCTGCAGAGGGTGATGAGTGTTAGGTGTTGACGTTGAAAACAGCAGGTGAACTGAACTCGAAGTACAAATGCAAGGCCATCACCTGTCCTTGAAGAGGCTGGAGAAGGAAGCCTTACTGTCGGACTTCTCTATGTCCTTCCTACAGTGCTTCACTTGACTCTCAGCCGTGACCACCGAGACTGTCGCTGATGCTTCCACTTCCAGGCACATTTGCACCTCTTCAGCACTGAGGCCCTGCAGACTGGCCTTGCACTGTTTGACACTGGTCACTGTTTGAATACTTCCTCCTAACTTCACCTGGAATTACGCCCCACGTAAGTTGTCAAAAGTTTTTCAGATGTTGCTGGAAACTGCATTTGTGTTTCTCACCTGTGTAATATAATGGGTCCCAAAGATGTCGATGAGTCTGTAATAATATTGTTTAGAATTGAAGTCATATGTTTTGGGAAGTTTTTTCACTGCGTTTAGAAATTCCTTGTGAAGTCTTGGCCTGTTTGAAATCCGGTACCTGGAAAAAAAAAAACACATGTATGAAGTTGACTCTTGAATATTTATTAGTTTATCCTCATCCTGTATCTGCAGTCTCCATGACTACCACCCAAATCACACTGCACCATACTGTGACCCTTCCTGTTGATTGTGAGCCAACTAGAAGTTTTGTGGGTTGGGGCAGTGCTATGTACTTTGGCTGACCTGATGTCTTCAAGACAATGTTCAGGGCTCACGTTAGATACAGTAGCTGTTGTAGTTGAAAGAATAGACTAGAATAGTCATTGTTGAGCCCACTGGGGGGAGCCAACCGCCCTAACCAGGATTCGATCTTGCCCAGAAGATGAACCCTGTACGTCCACACCAATGACAAAGACATTGACTCTGGGACAAAGCGCTAGTGGTTTGGAGTTTTGGTGTTGGAATTGAGCCTTCAATTTGGCCCAGAGTCTATCAGTTCACCTCCAATCCTTTAAATACTGGTCAGGGTGGTTTGGTTCCAGTCGACTCACCACCTGCTGGAAGATATGGTGCGGTGCATTGTGATTTGGGCAAAAGTTGTGGAGATTACTAGCCTTGCAGCCTGGTTACAGTTAAGTGACAATGGTGAAAATGGATAGAAAAGTGAGGCTGTTTCTTGTTGCCTTACTCCCATCACTTCCTATTTGTTTTTTTCTACTTTGAGTTTTCACTACAGTTTGATATTTTTAGGTTGCATTACTGCCACCTTGAGGTGTATCCCTCAATTGAAACTATGGATAAGTCCGGTAAAAATTGGATAGATGGAAATTGTGTCCAATGAGTGAGGATTGTTATACTCACTATATGACTACAGCTTGCTGATGTGGTAGTTGATGCAGTAGTTTTTGTCTTCATACTGCAGTAGTCTTACCTGTAGTACTCACAGGCCATGGCTTGGCTGCTGAAGCTGTACTTATCTTGCTTGCTTTTCGACATGGCGTATTCAGCCAATTTGGAATGAGTTCCAGCCAACATGAGCGACCCTTTGGTTTTCAGACCCGCGTCTAGACTGACTTTCCAGTTGTTTTCCACGTTTGCGGCGCTGGAGCTGACCAGAGACTCACTGCTGCCGTGAAGCTGACTTGACACCTTCAAGCTGCAGGAGTGCGTGGCCCTCCAGTCCACCACCGACAGAGGAAGCTTCTGCTGCTTCTTCTCGAGGTATGGGTTAACGCAGAGCATGCATTTTTTGTCCTTGCGTTGCCACTGACTCGTGTCAATCACAAAGGCTCCCTTTCGACTCATTGTGGTGATGTCGAAACCCTCGCCTGCCAGGTTGGTACCTGGAGCTACTTCTGCTTCCATACATTGTTTTGGTGTCCCGACCGTACACGACGTAAGATGTGAGTACTGCGGGAAGGACAGCAGGAGACCAGCACACAGGCAGATGGTTGCAAGAAACATGACGATAATGATGATGGGATAGAAGTGGTAAATGTTTCCTGCAAAACAAAAAAATCGAGACATAAAGGTGAGTTCCACCACTACTGGATGACAGGTACAGTAGGGGTCGAAAGTTTGACCACTCCAGGTCAAAATGAATATTAATCTGTATAAAGAAGCCACGGAAAGATGGAAAAATCTCCAAAACGCATGAATTCACAGGTTAGACTTCAGAAAAAGTTAGATTTTATACCCATCTGTAAAAGTTTGTTTTCAGGCCCTCAATGAACGAGTCAAGAGAAGAAAACCCACCATAAAAAACTAACATTTGAAGTTCGCAAATTAGATGAGTTTGAACTCTATTAACCCCATAGGAGTAATGCAGTTCTATTTTATCCAATACTCTAATATCAAATTCAATCAAAGTAAACATATGGACAAGTCTGATGCTTGTCTATATGTCGATAGATGAGGTTATTGTTTAACATTTCGTCAAAAATGAGCATATTTAAAGGAAAAGGCATGGAACTTAATAAAGACTTTTAGAAATAAGAAATACTTAAGAAATACTTTTACTATTTTAAAAATATAAATGAAGAAGATCTAACTTTTAGTTGTAAAATGTTTTTTAACAAATAGTAGAAGAATGTGTCATCTGTAATTTGATGCTTTTTAGAGATTTTTCCAACTTTTGTTGGCTTCTTTAAACACATTTACACATATTTTACCGAAATGAGGTTTACATTTTCTGACAATAAATTATATATGTACAATATATACTAATATATAAAAACTAATTCAATTTATCTACACAAAGGTTATATACGTATATATATATATATATACAAACGCTGATGACAGCAGTAATGGCTGGACTTGGGTCTGTCCTCCTCCGTCCTCCTCGATGGACATAACTTCCAGTGGCTCACCACCCACATGAAGGCTCATCATGGAGCAGTGTGATTTGGGTGGCAGTGGTGGAGACTGTTGCCCCAGAAGCAGATGAAGATGAATGAATGAAAAGCTTTCAGCCCCATGTAACCCACACGAAAAGCCGTGCTGTCTAGTTACACATGTAAATGAATGCAAATCGCCTCGACTCAAACAGGCTCCTGCTAAACAGTTCAGCTCAAGTCAGATTAGAAAGAAAAGTAAAAAAAAATAAATAGATGATATGACATCATTCTGCTGTGGTTTAGTGATTGAGACAAAGAAAATGAGTTCAGATTAGAACTGATTCTTTCAACCTGTTGAGTCAGCATGTAACAGTCCACATCGGTAACCAGGCTCACTGCACTGGTAGTCATAAAGGGAGGTGTTTGGGTTTTGTTTTTGCGTCAGTCTGAGAACCAGAGAAAAAATATATATTTCCCAGGGTTCCCCACAGCCTGTCATCCACAAATCAACCTGCTATACACATCATACACAACATCAACTTAAGAAAATGTTTGTATGAATTTGTCCGCATTTAGGTGTGAATAAAATGTGTGAAATGAGAAAATCTGATCCGGGAAATGTGTTTTGAACCAATACCAGATTTATTCTACTGTCTGCGTATTAACAGTAAAGTCAGTATATTTTAATTTGGACCAAAATGAGTCCGATGAGTGGATAAATATAGTCTTACGTTTTCCGTCAGTCACATTTTGAAATGTAAAATTTCTCAGTAATAAAGTAATAAAGTATAACGTGTAATAGAGTAAGTTAGAAATTAAGTAAAGAGTAATAACGCTGGGATCTAAAGATAAAATGATTTAAAAAAAATCTTCAATATTTCATATTTGAGTCATTATTGAAAAACGAGCAGCTCCGTGGAGACTCACCTGTTAATGCTGAGAGCAAGAACTGATTGAGAGCATTAACAGTGGGGGCCCAGGCTTTAAAGGTTACACAGGAGGTGGTGAGCAGGTGGGGTGTTAGAGATGAACAAAGGGGAGGAAAATATGGTTTGAGACTTCGACAGTGTTAAACAGACTCGGTGTTAAGAGGGCGGAGGAGGAGGAGTTGGTGGTCTGCAGACAGACTCACACACCATGAAAGCAAGGCTGGCTTTCCAATCAGCAGCGCACCAGAAACCGCAAACCTCTCATTTCTCTGAAGTGGTGGTGAGCTGCGTCCGAAACAGAGGAATAGAAAAAATATTCACACATGACTTGGTCTTTTTCCACTGAATAACATGTTGATTGACAAGTTAATATGCAAAGTAGACAGAATGAAATAAATCTGCATTTAACTGACAGTTTCGTACATAAGTCAGTGGTTCTCAAATATACAGTTCCAAAAGGAGGATTTTGCTGTGAGGTTAAAAATATCAGAATAAAAAAAAAAATCCAAACTAAAAGAAACAAAAAAATAAGACATAAGAGAATGTTTGAGATTCCTAAACATTGAACGCCACTGAATTGTTGTGTTGTTTCATATAAATGGGCCACTTTGAGCTCTGACACAACACGACCGTCTGTCCGTGTTTTCTCTTTTTTAATATCCTTCACACTTGGTTGCAAAGGCATGGTTTCAAAATGATAGATAGTTGGGTAGAAAGACAGATAGATAGACAGACAGACAAACATAGAAACAGGTAGACAAACTGACAGACAGACAGAAGGGCAGAGAAGAAGGGA
>JAFBJS010002249.1:62992-85296 GCA_016785265.1 Paraplagusia blochii | reverse complement strand
TCAGAGGAGGGACAGTGGATACATTAGTAGAAGAATGATCCTAGAGATGGAGCAGATGTGTATAAGAGACAGCCCATTGAGAACCTGTGGGGTGAGCTGAAGAGGAGAGTACAGAGGAGAGGACCCAGGTCTCTGGATGATTTAGAGAGATTCTGCAAAGAGGAATGGCTGAAGATCCCTCTTTCTGTCTTTTCCCATCTTGTGAAACATTATAGGAGAAGATTAGGTGCTGTTTTGTTGGCAAAAGGGGGTTGTACAAAATATTAACACCAGGGGTGCTAATAATTGAGACACACATTATTTGATGTCAAATAATTATTTCTTTATGTGGGATTTTTTCCCCACTGAATAAATGCACTTGTATTGAAGGTTGGATTTTTCTCTTTTTTTCCATTAAGGTCCCCATATTATTTAGAAAATATATATATATATTAGAAGCTAAAAACACATCTCAACCAGGGGTGCCAATAATTATGGAGGGCACTGTAGATAGGTAGGTAGGTAGATAGATAGATAGATAGATAGATAGATAGATAGATAGGTAGATAGATAGATAGATAGATAGATAGATAGATAGATAGAATGCAACTTGAGTTCAACTGTACCGAGGCTGTATGGCAGTCTCACATTGCGCTGCATCGCACCTTCATGCAGCTGGAGAGTCCACTGGAGGTCAACCACCCCCAGGTGAACCCTGGAGTTTCACACCAATAACGGAGACCTTGACTCAGGGCCAAAGTGAAGGACAGGCTCAATTTTTCTTTTCCTTGTTGCATTTTATTGAATATTGTTTGGCATGGAATTGCCTTGACTTTTTTTATTGTCCAACATGGACACAGTCATAACTCATCTAATCTTACTCTTCCAAAAGGGGTTTAGTTGTAAGCAACTGGACTTCTTCTTGGAGTTGAAAGACGTTTCATTTCTCAACTGAGGAACGTCATCGGTTTCTGCGTCCTTTTCTCTCCTCTCATCAAACAGTACGATCTCCAGAGAGTTAGATCACTAGGGCTCTGCATGAACAGGAATTTGCAAAAGCACATTTTTAGTGTCGTATTATTGGCATTGGAACTAGAACAGAATAGTTTTAAGGTTTCTGTCTGCTCTGCAAAATGTTTGGGTTTCAGGAATCCCCTGGAAAAGAAAAACCCTGACTAAGTGTCGGCCCCGGGACTTTAATCCTACTTGGATCCCATACTGTCCTGTAACACTACTGATAAATTCACTAATTCATCATTTTGTTCCTTTTTTGTGTTCCCATCCAAAGCTTGCACAGAGCTTCTAATCTGCTGACAGACTTTGCTTCTAATTATAGTTTACAGACTCATGGCTCCGTCCTGGACTTTACACAGTTTATGGCCGTAATGCTTAGAATATCAGGGACTATAAATAAAAAGTTATATTAAAGCGGTGACATCAGATCTACATCGCCTATATAGGCAGCATACTTGTGTTACAGAAATCTAAATTTACATCAGCGTAGCCCTCTAACTGCATTACACCTCTGTTTAGTGGCTACAGCAGTTTTATCAGCACGGTTGATGATCATGTGACCCAGGCTCTGAACGCTCGTCTGACTGAATACCTCACATACAGTACCAGTCTAGTTATAGTTGCAACACCTTATCACTGAATGACACGTCTATTCAATACACACCTCACGTTCTGACCTGTGGAACAGGGTGTGAACAACATTTGGATTCATGGCAACTGCTCAAGAACGTTACCTCAGAGACTGTTCAGACCACTGTGTGTTAATAGACACACACACTTAGTTTTGATATTATTTACTTGGAATTCCCCCTCATTATTTTTTTTTTACTTTCAATAGCGATAGTTTGTTGACCTCAGGAAATATCAGCCATATTTGTTTTGTCCTCCTAATGTCCTCCAAGCACTTATCTATACCTATGCAAGAATTCATTAATTCATTTATTCATCTTCGCCTGGGTCGCAGAGACATCAGTCTCCACAAATGTCACCCAAAGCACATTGCACCAAACTGGGACCCTTTCAGATCCTTTGAAATACTGCAAACTAGTATTTTGTAAGATCCTGATTTTTTGATCCCTAAGAACAAATCTATTGTCTAATTACAAAAAAACATACAAAAAAGGAAGTTAACATTTATACTGATTTTGGAAGTACCTGATTAAATATATTATTTAATCTTTTTTTTTTAACAAACCAGGGTTGATGATGCAAATTTATTATTCTGTAAGTCATTTTTCAACATCTGCTGGTCACATGGCGTTCGCCTCAGCAGAGACTGAAACCCAAAATTCAATAACTTTCATTGCCTCAATATGTTTCTGGGACGTGAAGTTCATTAACTCAACATTCACATGGGTTTTAATTGTTCAGTGTGTATGAATTACAAAGGTTGACTATAACCAGGACTTGTATAATGTGGGAACCAAGAAGACACCATCTGTGGTTCTCCAGAAGAGAATAAACTGGTAAGGAGATCCTTATTGACCCGGGTTTCCTCCAGGCAGGCTGGTTGCCTGATATGATGCAGTGCTTTCATTCATCTTCATCCGCCTATTGATTAACGTCTCATGGGGGCAGCCGGCGCAGTCCAAATCACACCACACCACACCCTTTATGTAGGTGGTGAGCCCACTGGAAGTCATGTGGGTTGGTTTGTTGGAATCGAACCAGATCCTGCGCATCCCAAGTACACTTCCTTAACCACTAGGCCACCACTGGCGTGGAGGTACCTTAAACTCCACACTGTTCACTTTGCTGATGTGTTAAACTTCTTAAACGCAGAGGGTTTCCTTTCCTTTTTTTGCAACAAACTTATCTCTTTTCTGCAACTAAGTCAGTGTCGGCTTAGACTTCTCCACTCTACGTCATCAACACTCAAAGAAGGACCACAAACACAATCTTAATTTAGTTAAAACAGTTCAGATTTTATTTTGAAAGAAGTACCGGAAGTGCCGTGTGTTTAAGTCACGACAACCTGACGACTCTGTAGAGGCAATGCAGGAGAGCTGAGGCCGCCAGGGATAAGTCCGCATTCTGGGGAATTCAGCCGGGCTGGTATTATGGCGAGACGCATTTGGATAAAACTCTCCATGGAAAAATTAAATGTATTTTTTTCGGACCTCGACGTTTGTGTTTGGAGTAACAATACCTTCTCACCATCCTTACCCTCGGTCTCGGGACATCGGTAGCTGAGTTCCTGGCGGCCGTGCTAACCCGCAGTCCTTCCTCTAATCTCCTCACCACAATCACAGAGGACACTTATTCCACTCAATGGATTTTAAAGTCTCAACATATTAACGCGGGGTTGAAACACAATTACTGGTTCCTGGGGGTTGTAGTGAGAACTAGTCCAGTCCGCTAGTCCTCCGGGTTACATCATCTGGATGTGGATGGACCGCGGCTCTCCCATCATCCCTGCCCCGGACACACTGCTGCAGTGGCGGAATGCTAACGTCGAGGAAGCGGTGATTGTATCGTCCTTCTCTTTATGCCGAATGTGATGCCCGCCCCGAGGATTGAGCATGGATGTGGCCGGCCGCGTCTGCCCCCAGCCCTGCGGATGACACTGGCACCGGTACCGGAGCTTCAGAGCCCTTCACAGCGACGGCGCGGACACACCGTGGCCGGGTAGCGACCACCGACACCGCCGAGAGACAGAGATTGAGCAGAGCAGCGCCATCACAGATGGTTTCCCATAAGGTTTTGGTGGCAATAATCCTACTGAACGTGTACATTGGCGTACAGTCCGTGTTTTACTTATTCGGTGGCGTCATTTTGAGCGTCCTGTTTACTATGGCATTCTTAAATGGACCCAGGCTGCTGGACTGGGCCAGTTCCCCTCCACATCTACAGTTCAACAAATACGTCCTGACCGGGTACCGACCCATCTCCTCTGTGCAGGACTGCGTCAGGAGCCTGTTCTACCTGCACAACGAGCTGGGCAACATTTACACTCATGGTGAGTACCGACCGGGACCCTGACGGCCGCAGGGAGGGTGCGCGTGTGCGGGTGCGCGTGCCCGCGGGTGACCACTGTAACTTGTACAGTGTGGAACCACCTCAGATGTTCTGAACCTGCACAGACATTAGAAGGCTGTGTGCTGCTCTGAGGTCAGCTGTGTTCTCATCAGTCTTCTAACGACACATCCGTATGACCCAGATTGCATAATAAACTGTCATCACTCTGACCAGACCGATAAGTTAATAATTAATAACTACAGCTGTAATTACCTGACACGACCACACTACCAAAAGTTTCTATAAATGTCAAGATTAAAAACTGAATTTAAAAGAATTTTCAAATTATTTTTCATTCATGTCAGTATAGTGTTGAATTAGCGGCAGTGGTGTCCTGGCGGTTGAGGATGCAGACTTGGGTCTGCAAGGTTCCAGGTTAGAATCCACCAGCTGTCAGGTTGCCACTGAGGTTCTTTCAGTACAGCACCAACATCTTCTTCCTCTCCTTTTGGCTTGTCCCTTTCTCAGGTGTTGCCACAGTGAGTCAGAACATGTTCCATCTCCCCCTGTCCTCTGTATCTTCTACTTTGACTCCAACTACTTCCGTGTCCTCCCTCACTGCATCATTAATCTCCTCTTTGTCTCCTACCTGGTAGCTCCATCCTTCTACCAATGTATCCACTGTCCCTCCTCTGAACATGTCCAAACCATCTCAATCTGTCTTCTCTAGCTTTTTCTCCAAACCTTCCTGTCTGTGTTGTCCCTCTTATCTTCTCATTCCTGATCCTGTCCATCCTTGTCTCTCCTAAAGAGAATCTCAGCATCTTCAACTCCTCCACCTCCAGCTCTGTCTCCTGTCTTCTGCCCATTCCTAGTGTCTCTAATCCATCCATCATGGCTGGTCTCACAACTGTCCTGTAAACCTTTCCATCACCTTAGCTGACTCTCTTCTATCACAGATTGAGCAGAGCGCCAACATAACTTCTTTAATTTCCGGCAGGATAATCCTGAGGGATTAATAAAGTTTGCTATCTACTTCCAGTGGGTTCGGTATCCACAGAAAGGCTCATAGTATGGTGCAGTGATTTGGGTGGCAGATGTGGAGACTAGTGGATGGACGAATGAATAGAGTTGGGGTAACCGACGTTCAACAGATAGAGCCCAAAAAGTATATATATATATACATATATATATATATATATATATAAAACTGTACTTTAGCAGTTTTTACAAAGCAGTTTTTTCCCGTAGTATTTTAACAATCTGATTTACTGGGATGTATTTATTGAATTTTCTTTCTTGAAGAGCCACATTGGTCTTGCAAACCATAAACTCCTGACCTCTGGTATAGAACAAGCATTAGCTTAGTTTTTAGCTTCTTTTTGCCTGTTCAATTATTAATTGATTTCTTGATAATAAGGCGGTTATGACAGTTACTGCCTAACTGTGTGATAACGATAAAATGAAAAATGATATAGTGGCAGTGAGTCAGTAAAGTTGATTTTTTTTTCAACATGTGAAACATCTGAGGTTTCCAAACTACAAGATCTTTGGTTCAAAAAAAAGAATGAGTTTCAGCAAAAATACATCACAATAAATCCTTTCCATTCCTTATGCCGAGATATTTTATGTAGAAGTAGCTTTTTCATTTGTGAAAGGTGGCACAGTTCTAGATTGAGATGGTTTGGACATGTTCAGAGGAGGGACAGTGGATACATTGGTAAAAAAATGATCCTAGAGATGGAGCTACCAGGTGGGAGACAAAGAGGAGATTGATGGACGCTGTGAGGGAGGACATGGAGGTAGTTGGAGTTAGAGTAGAAGATACAGAGGACAGGGGGATGAATGATTCGCTGTGGAAACCCCCGAGAAAGGAACAAGCTATAAGGACAGGAAAAAGAAGATGTTGGTGCTATTCTGGGAGCTCCTCAGGGGCAACCTGGCAGCTGGTGTATTTGAACCTGGAACCTTGAAGACCCAAGTCTGGGTCCTCAACCGCCAGGACACCAATGGCACCAATCCATACTGACAAGTAGGAGAAGACGAAGTGATGGCACAGTTGGACGTGATTGTTTTAGACCAGTGGTGTCAAACTCAATTCTACTGGGCCACATCAGCAATACAGTTTGCCTTGATGGCCAGTTGTATGTAAGAATGTACAGGTTTGTGGACCAGCACACGTTTGTAGGTCATTTGGTACAGGCCGCAGTGGGACACAGTGATAAAATGCACTTTATTTTTTACTTCACAGAAAGTTCAAAGTAGTATTTTTCAGGTGAAATATCTTGTGGGCCACATTAAATGACTTGGGGGGCCACATTTGGCCCCCAGGCCTTGAGTTTGACAGATGTGTTTTAGAAGAATCCAGTAGGTGATTGATGACGGTGCAGTCTTCCACAGTGGGACAACTGGATTCTAAACAGTGGTTTGAAATGCTGGAAACAAACCAACATGTCTGCTTACACTCACATATCCAAGGAAATACTTATCCTTACTGTTGGAGATGTCGACGCAGAAACTCACTATTTCTTTATTTGGTCCAATTACATTTAATATTTTAATTAATTAATTAATATTAACCATAAAAGAAGATGTTTTATTGTGTAACTCACTGTAAAATTATTGGCCCAAATTTATAAAGTCTGCATCTGCAATGCAAAGTTGGTAACTTTTTCAAATGAAAACACAACTATAAACTGGTCAGTAACGTCCCAGTTGTGTAACTGGAGGTTACAGCTGTTACCCGGTGTGCAATTAGGAAGAAAAACACAACAGAAGGAGCACGAATGACCAGAAACAGATGCGTCGCAGTAAAAGCTAGGTGCTCCCTGTGTCACCTGACTGGGACAAATGCCTTGACTTTGGAAAAAGGCAGAGTGAGCAGAAAAAAGGAAGGAAGTGAGGTATTTGTGTCCCAGTGTGATAAATGATCATAACAACTGCATAAAGATCAGATTCCAAGGTCTGGATTTTTGCTCGTATAGCAGTGAGAGCCTCCTCTCACGCAATAAAACAAAAAAGAGTAAATTGGATCAGTGTAGCCCTCATCAGTTATGGGGGCTTTGGAACATGGTGGGAGTTCTGTCTCCTTGAAAGGGGCTGAAGCCATAGGTTTGTGCCAATCATGTCACCTTCCTCTGTGCGGCACATTATTCTTGCTGCATTCTGCGCTCACTCAGCACAAAGCCTTTCACGGCTACTCATTTCAGCAGGGTTTAAAAAAAAAACAATGTTTACGGGCGAAGGGAAGTCCAGAGCTTGACGATCCATCAAAATAAACATGACACTTTAATTTGCTTTTGTCAAACTTTATCCTGTCTGACCTGGTGGCCATGTTACCTTGGTGATACTGCGGGAGACAGTTGTCAGTTATTACTGAGAAGCAGGTTACAGAAAATATTGTTCCACTGAAATGATGTGATATTTTGATTCATAAAACGTATTGATACTTTGTTGCGCTGATTTTCTTTTGGCATAAAAAAAAAAACTGTCTTACTGGTAGCCTGACCGACTAAGAATTTCCATAAAGTTTGTAATTAGGGAGGTCTGATATTAACTTTTGCCATTATTTAATTTGGTCGATATTGTCCAAATACTTAATTTTCTGATAGCGCCATGGACTGATACAGATATAGGTCGCAGGTATCAAACTAAGGCCCGGCAGCCAAATTTGGCCCACCGTTTGATAATATTTGGCCCGCAATATCACATCAAATGGGTACTACAGTGGGCCCCCTATATGCAGCCCTTATATACTTTCAGAATTTGTATGATAAATGAAGTATACCCTTCGTTATAATACTTACAGTATTTTTTTGTTGTCGATCTGCACAAAAGATTTAAATTAAAAGGAAATCTTGAAAGACAACAGATAAAGAGACGGAATAAACAACAGATACTACTCAAGTGTCTTTTATTTCAATTTTAATTTCATATGTATTGATAGTATTAAGCTTTGGATGTTCCAAGTTCAATGTTTTTGTATGTAACTAATCAACATTTAGTATCTGGAGAGCAGGGAAACCAAGAGTATTTAAAGTTATTTTCGTGATAAATATTGAGTTTGGCCCATGACTTTGTGGCAGTTTTAAATTTTGTTTTTTAATTCACTCCTACTATTTGTGATTGCTGCAAATCTGACAAAACCCAGGCATTATGCTACAGGATTTTCATTATGAGTGGAATAAACATACCGATATCACATAAAAAGGGAAATAACGGTTGTACCTATAGCAATGGACATCCCTAATTTTATTACATCCCCTGATATTTTAATGTAAATTTGTCATATTTTTTGTTTAACTTTTTTAAAATATCTTACCCTAAAGAATAGACAGTAGTTTTTACAATGAACTGTATGCCATACACTCACTGTAACCTGTATTTATATACTGAAGATCATGCATTTTGGAGATATGAAATGAAACAATAATAGTGTTCACCTGAAGGCCTACCCTGCATTAACATGGCCATAGCCATTCTGTAAAGAATTCAAACTCTTAACGTTATTCACAATCAATTAAAGAAAAAAAAAGAATCCCATGATACTGGAATTGCACTATTATTTTTGCCCTAATCTGGTCTGGTTGCCCAAAGTTTGGGCCCAGGTTGCCCAAGGTTCCTGTTTATTGAGAAACCTTACGAAACATTATTGCTGTGTCTTAATATATGCTGTAAAAAAAAAAAAAAAATAAGATCTTGATGTTCAGGGTCCCTGTGTCTTTACCTTCCAGGTATTCCTCTGGTCTGCTTCCTGGTGCTGCTTCCTCTCAACATCCCCTGGTCTCAGATCAGTGTTACGTGGTTGGGCGTGGTTCACTTCCTGGCCTGCCTCTCTCCACAGCTGGGCTCCGTGCTTTATCACCTCTTCATGAACCACGAGGGAGGCGAGCCCGTCTACCACACCCTCCTCAAGCTGGACGTGTGTGGAATCTGCATGATCAACACTCTGGGTCAGTGCTCAGCATATTCCCGCTCCATTTGTCATCACCGACTTTACAGCCTCGTCCGACCTCCTTTCTTTATCGCCGAGCTTGTTTACTTTATAGCTGAAATTTTTCTGCATTGATCGTGGATGATTTACAGTGGGAGTGTTTTTGCTTAGAGGTGTAGTGGGTATTGATTTGTCGACAGGAATTTGAATGCTGAGTGCACGCTTCGGTCAGGAATGGGTGATGCTCCAAGTTCTGAAATGATTATTGATCTGTCCACGCAGCAGGTATTACTCTGATATGACAGATGCACCATTTTAGAATTTAGTTATACCTCGCACTGCTTCACCAGTGTGTACGTTCGACAGAACTTTACGTCAGTGCTATGTTATGTGTAAAGAAGGAAACTGGGAAAGAGTTTTTTCCAGATTTTTCAGATTACAAGTATAATAATATATGAACATAAATTCATCCTAGTGACACAACAAGTAAACATTTCAGTACGTAGAGCCTTAACTAACAGCAATATTATTAGTATTCATACAGATGTGAGTCCTTGTTTCCTGTCTGATGTTGTTTTAGTGTTAAGGACAGTGAGTGAAAATGTACTGGCAAAACAGAATGCAAAATAAATCTTCAGATTGATGCAACCCACCTGCAATACCTCTATGCTCCACTAGTTCCTTATGCAAATTAATAGCACAAACAGTAAAGAATATTTGGAATATACAACAAATGTATTTTTCTGCAATTATTTTTGTGAGCAAATTGTGAGCTACATCTAAGCAGGAAAGACAGACCAGAGAGAAATGAAAAAAAAGTAAACTTTGGTCATAATTATTGTAGCATTTCAGTTTGATTTATTACAAATAAATTTATATTTTATTAAAAAATAAGTAACTTCTTATGCTGTTTATGCTGTTTATTTATATGTATTTTATTTAAAATGTTATCCTTCATATTAAGGGCAAATACACACCAATATATATTTATTTATATATATATATATATATATATATATACTGTATATAAATGTAGTGTAGTGGCCTAGCGGTTATTGAAGTGGACTTGAGTCTTCAAGGTTTCAGGTTCAAATCCACCAGCTGCCAGGTTGCCACTAAGCATAGCACCGTCCCAACCCATATAATTCACTACCCACCACCCACAGAAAGGCTCACAGTATGGTGCAGTGTGATCTGGGTGGATGGAGTTTTAGGTCTCCTTCTCCAGTTTTCATGGCTGTCCGTCTTCATCCTTCCCACTGTGTCCATCAGAGACACCATCTGTTGGACTTGTCTGTTAATTGAAAAAGATTAATCATCCCAGTCAGTGAAGTTACCGTTCTCAGTCCTGACCTTGGTTTGTGTGTTTTCTCCTCGTAGGTGCTCTGCCTATCGTCTACGTCACCCTGCTGTGCTACCCTTTCATCCGCTCCGTGGCCCTGCTCGTCTACATCCTGCTCTCCAGCCACGCCATCTACTGCGCCGTAACGGCTCGGAGTAGCGTTCGCCGAATGCGCTCCTTCGCCTGGCAGGCTCTTTTCCGCTTCTCTTTCTTCCTGCTGCGCTGGGTTGGCGTAGGCGGCGGCAGCCCCACCTCCCTGCGGTACTTCCTCACTATGGACGCACTGGCGGTGCTAGGTGGGGTCATCAACATCACGCGCATCCCCGAACGTTTCCGTCCGGGTCTCTTTGACTACTGGTGTAACAGCCACCAGATCATGCATGTCCTGGTGGTGGGCTCCATCCTGTCTCTGCACTGGGGCGTGCTGGACGACCTGCTGTGGATCAACAGCCACGACTGTCCCTCAGACTGACACCTGCAACTGCCCCTGCCCCTGTGTTTTAGCATCACGGGGCTGTAAGTTTAATAGACTTTTGGGTAAAGGTGCTGTAAGGAGGGGGGAGTGGTCATGGAATAGGTGACGTGGGGGTGGGGGAGTATCGTCTGTGCATGTGTCCCTCTCCTGAAAATGTCCGTAGCTTCATCCGCCTCAGTATTTTGTGCTAAACGCAGGCCAAGGTTTGTTCACTGACACGAGCCTTCAGGCATTCTGGAACGTCTTTGTTGCCCCCCGATCTGGTGCAAATGCCACTTTTATTTACCCCTCGTAGGGTATAAAATCATCAGTAGTTTGCTTCTGCACATCAACTAATGTAGACTTTAAAGTAGATGCGGCCCCAGTGTAGGCCATTTTAGGTGATACGTTGCCAAGGAGCCAAAGAAGGCAGTTTTTTTCTGAGCCAAATAATTACTGGCAGGAGGACGTCCATGTCCGCTATCTCTCTGGGAAACACAGTAAAAGGTTCCGTCCTACAGAACCTGGAACAACTAAGCGTTCGTTACTGCGGGACTGAATGGACGCCCTGCATGGCTGATTGAGCCAAATAAAGACAGAGAAATTTCGTTATTTACCCCAATTTCTCAGCCTCTGTTGGATTACACAAGAGCCTAGTGTTCTATGGTTCCCCTGGTGTAGACACCCTTTCAAAAGAAAATGCCCTGACTTCCTCAAAAGTCTGGTGGTAGAGATATAAAATAGTCCAGTTTGCCGTAAGTGACTCGTTTTCTCGCTTTAATGGTTCCTGTGTTTCCCAGTTTCTTTATTACTTTGGAAACAAAAGTGTTTTCTTTTAGTTCCTCATAGGAATGCACTCACAGTGATTCTCCCGTACTCTATTTTTGGTTGTTAGCGTTGAGTTTACATGTAATCCACAAACAAACCTGTATGATCCCTGGTTTATGGCCCAACGTGCAATGGTGGAAACCTCACGTCCTCCCAGAGAGATTTTTTTTTTGTGCTGTCTTTGCATCTACGTTGCTATTACACTCCGCCAGTGTGTGTTGACGTGATTGTCCTTCAGCGTCATTTGGTGACGAGGTGATGGATGTTCATTCCTGATCGTGACTCTCCCGTGTTGGCTGTGACCTGTCTTTCTGGGCTGCGGCCAACATTAGAATAAGTCCAGTGGTTTTCAGCTTATTTTGCATTTGCCACTTCCGACATGAGAAAGAACCCTGGGTTGTTGTCAAACTGGATGTAGATTATTTAAAAAAAAAAACGTGCACTGTAAGGGATATTTTAAACACTTATTCCTGATATTTATTTTATTCGTATTTAATTTTTCTTATATTTTTTACAAACCGCAGACAGCCTCACGTGTACGCTGTCATTTTTAACTCACATTGCACCATGTGTTCAGTAAAGCTGAATATACACCTAGTGAAAAAAATGCACTGATGTCGTGTGGATGATACTTGACTTCCTCCAAGAAGGAATATCCACAAAAAATTGTGGTTAAGTCATGAAAACTGTTGTATTTGTTTGTATTTATTTAGGACTTTTATAAATGAATGTTTGTAGGATACAGACAGGTTGATTCTTTGAGAATATGAGGCCAAATAAAATATTATGTTTCTGGTAACCTGACCGACCGAGAATTTGGCATCATAATTGCCCACCGTAAAGTTTTTTAGAACAAATTTCCCTCGATATTTTAGCGTAAGCAACATTATTTTGTCATAATTCTCTATCTCAACACATTCCAGCTCATGGATAAATCCCTGTTCAGAATCAATTTGTCCCTCAGTCGAAGACTACATGGAGAATTCCTATGTATCCATGTTATTGGACTGTCATCAGTCAGGTACTGGATTGGTCTCGCACAGGGCTCTGAAAATATTTGGACTCACGGGCAACAAAGTCATGAAGAAACTACCAATGTATATTTTAAGAAATCCTATATTGTCCCAAATGATACTCCCGAACAGTGTTGGGCAAGTTACTTTAAAAAGTAACTTATTACTTTACTAGTTACTACCCTGAAAATGTAATGAATTACGTTACTAGTTACTAATTATAAAAGTAATTAATAATTACTTACTTTACTTTAAAAAAGTAATGTAACTTTTTACATTAAAAAAAGTTTAGTGTTGTGTTCTGTAGTAACTATCATAATAAAATGTAGTGGTACATTAAAAACAAAATGGATGTTTAAACATTTTGACAGGCATCTTTAATGTAACCTCAACTTGCCACTTGCCGTCATCTTGCTTGTGGGTGTGTGCTGTTGCACCGCGTAGTGTGTGTGTGTGAGACTTTATTTCCCTATAAGACAAGAAGACCCGCCCAGGTCTCTTTCTGATTGGCTTAGCCTGAAATGTTAACCTATGTCAACCAATCATCGCTCCTTTTTAAACGCATGGGTTCAGTTAGTGTGGACGGCCGTCTTTCACTCATGACTGTGACAGTTTCGTTATGTCCCAACATTGCTCCCGATGGATTAATAAAGTTCTATCTGTCTATTGGAAAACTGCTGGCATTCCAAAAAGTAAAAGACGAAAGTATAATGTAGCCCATGCTTATGTGGGTAAAAAAAAATATGACTGACTCTATATTATATCTTTGTGTTACCAGAAACACAATTTTTTGGGCCTCATTAGTTTTACTCTTTATTTAGAACCTTTATAGTTTGTTTACATCTATGAATATTTTACCACTAGTATTTGACTTTGCACTGGTGTTTTCCTCCGGGCCTATTTTGCCCAATTGCACTTTGTGGTTGATCTAGATACTGTAGCTCTCAGACAGATCTCCCTTCTGAACAGTAGGGTGTTAGACTGAGCTGGTTTTGTTCAACAGGAATGAACTCCTTCACCTCTTCCCCCTCGCTGTTGTTTTGCTTCCAGTTTCCCTTTGTTTATATTATATTCTAGCTTTTGTAGTTAAAAAAAATAGGTTGTCACTCTCCTCCGTCTTGGCCAAAAGAAGTGTTCCAAGCCTGTTTGTTTCTCCTTTTTTCTCTAAAGGGCGGACCTTTTGAAAGACATTGCACTTGTTTCTCATGCCAACAGTCACATCCGCCCACTGACTGGTTGCCAGTTCCGTCACAAACTCTCAGCCTTGCCAAATTAGAAAAACCTGAGGTGTTTTCTCTGATAAATAACTTCCCAGTTTTTGTCACATTGAAAGCTCAAAGGTGTTTTTATTCACTGCTATCAAATTTTATGGCGATGAGCACCAGTGGCACGTTGAGAGAAATTTACACTTCTAAAAATCCAAAACACCCCTCTTTCCTCTTTCCTTGAGAATATCTGAACACTGAACGTATTTATTAGTACTGTAGCTCAGACACAAGCTGAATGTTTTACATTGCATGATGATTTATTTTGTGCACCTGGATTTTTTTTTAAATTATTTTCCAAAGCATCGGCGCTGAAAGCAGAAATAATCTTGACTATAATCCCGTCCTTGCCTGCGCACTCCTTCCCTGCTACACTGAAAAAAACGTTTTTTAAAGTAATCTCTCTCTTTTATTTCTGGCCCCTTGAACTGAACCTGAACTGAAATGCATGCAAATACAGTAGGTGTGAAACAGGAAACAGACGCCAAATGCAGGACCTTCACTCGCTCGTGTTAATGACTGCACCAGTAAATAAGAAAATATAAGTAATGCATCGTATTCTAGCGGACGGCAACGTCTGCGTTTGTCACTTTCAAAAAAGGGCTTTAAATTAAAGTAAACTACACCTCTGACTCCTACCTAAAGTCCATATAAATACTGTAAATACATGTATGTAGAGTGTTTACATACAGAGAAAATGATATACCTTTAATTCCCTTTTGATACCTACACCCCGCGTTAAGGAAAGATAAGAAAAACAGACCTGGAATCAGTGGTTTGACATAAACAGTATAAGCTGCTGCTGCTGCTGCTGCTGCTTCGGTAGCTGATGTGAGGGAAGCAGATGTGACACAGAGCAGCTGTGCTACAGACTGATATCATTAAAGTGTGTGTTTGCTTAAATGTGTCAATAGGTACGTGAGCTAGAGAGGGGAAAGACATGCTGAAATTATTTACCCTGCTAATGTAGACCAGGACAGTCATCTTTAAAATGTAAGGTTTCTTAAAAAAATCCCTATTGTGAAACAACTTAGACTGAGTGGAAGAATCGAGGAATGATCCAGCAGGGGGTGCAATAACAATAGTTCAACATTAAATGCCCTATAGAGCTGTGTATATATATATATATATATATATATACCACTGCAGTTTTGCTCACACTCAAACAGAGCAGGAGGTATTGTTGAACAGATGTGTTCAAAAAAAAGTCTGGAGAGTTTCAGGAAGTCTAGAACATTGTTTCCCAAAGACTGGGTCGCAACCCAAAGGTGGTCCGCAAGAGATTTTTGTTTGGGTCGTCTTGCATCACGTTTCCTACGAGCCCCCGGTGTGTATAAGAGACAGATTTGCAGAAGTGACAACAGAGTTCTTACCGTAGTTGTGTCCATTCCATATACACAGTCTGTGGACAGCAGTGAACCTCAGTCAGAAAACCTGGTCCTTGTCCTTTGGTTTATTTTATTAAATGAAACTGATGTATCAATACATGACTAACAAAACAAAAATATTGTTTTTTTTAATACAACACAGGTGCCGGACAGCCTGTTAACAACCTGTTTATAATGGTCTAACTGTATTGTTATATGCTAATTCATATAAATACTGTCATTTCGTGGGTCATAACGATGACGCTGGTCTTTGTGTACAGATAATGAGACCTTAGCTCTAGGATCATGTGCTGTCTCTTATACACATCTTCCCAAAGACTGGGTCGCAACCCTAAGGTGGTCCGCAAGAGATTTTTGTTTGGGTCGTCTTGCATCACGTTTCCTACGAGCCCCCGGTCATTTTTGCTGGTTCAATTACTGTTTTTGTTTTGTTAAATAATAACTGTTTTTTTTTTCAGATATATCTTGGTCATAACTTGACTTGGGTCGACAATGTTTGTGTTTAAAGTATGAGGAGAGAAAAAAAAAATTTGGGGAACACTAATCTAGAGAACCTAAATAATTGCACTTGATGTTGATTTCACTGCTAATCCAAGGACTACCAGCAGAGGGCACTCTTTCCTGACTCAATTCTTTCCCGATGAGTTTATGGAAAAATGTCGGCGAAGCAGTCAAATGTTTATGTGTTCGTTTCGTGCGTGATCTTCACGAGTCTGGTGCAATCTATTGAAAAAGCGACGGCCCAGAACGTACGTCGACCCGTCTGCGAGTCCAACTTGGAATGTTTTGGAACATTTAAATGTAACCTCCCTCTTAGACATGTAGGTATTATGTTGATGACCATCGAGGACAGTCTTGGCGGGCGTGCGAATACCTCGTGACCACCACTATGTCTATCTATGCATATTCAGCCGAAGCATACGTTAACGTGTCTGCTAAATGCAGCTCCGTGATCTGCTGCACTGGAGAGGGCCGCTCCACACATCCTGGGTCTCCCACTTCTCAGGGTGCCATTCAAGTAGCTGTAACATCCATGGCCTGACCTCTGCTGTGCGAACACATGGACGTGAGACTTCAGTCCACAGCTAACACCTTCTCTCTCTGTCTGTTACGTAACGGAATGGAGGGGTGGAGGGAGAGATTCTCGGAAAACCATGTGACCACAGCGTGAACTGTGTATAAGAAATGGACACAACCTGACAGGTGCAACCAGGGGAAATTCTGGAAAAAAAAAAAAGAAATATTATTCAATCTGAAATGGAAGTCTAAGGAAGTCAGAGGCTGCAGAAACCTGAATATTTTTTTTCTGCTTGGTATAATTTGTTTACAAAATCTTGTCACATTTACAGCTGAAATGGAAAACTTTTTCAATAACGTGTTATTTTGTCCTCGTTTAGTGGAAAATAGAAGACGACGCCCACAGTTGTGGGAGATTGGTGCAAAGAGGAAGTGGTTAACACTCTGTCCTAAAGACCAGCTCTGCTGTGTGTTTACAAATGCATAGTAAATACAACAACGTCTCCCTTGGTGCTTCGTCTTCTATTTCCCTCTAACTCAGGGGTCTTAAACTCACGGCACGTGGGCCATTTGCGGCACGTGGAACGATATTTTGCAGCCTTGATGTGAAAGTTGAATTTATAATAATATTTTATAGATTTGTTCTCCACGTTTTGTGGTAAATCCTATAGTTCTCAGAACCCTGATCCACAGCCTCCTTCTGGTTTAGTGTTGTATTACACGCAAACTTTGGGAAACTGTTTTTTTTTTTTATTTTGTATTAAAAATTAAAAGCTGACACGGCCCTTTGGTGAAATGATAGTGTGGGTTTGTGAGTTGGATACCCCTGCTCTGAGTGGAACTGTAGGTAATGAAATTGGTATTTAAAAAAATATATTTGATCAAATACAGGTGAAATGTAGCCTCACTTCCTCATAAACATCCTTTCATTTTGCGCTATTTGCAGAAGTCACAACAGAGTTCTTACCGTAGTTGTGTCCATTCCATATACACAGTCTGTGGACAGCAGTGAACCTCAGTCAGAAAACCTGGTCCTTGTCCTTTGGTTTATTTTATTAAATGAAACTGATGTATGAATACATGACTAACAAAACAAAAATATTGTTTTTTTTAATACAACGCAGGTGCCGGACAGCCTGTTAATAACCTGTTTATAATGGTCTAACTGTATTGTTATATGCTAATTCATATAAATACTGTCATTTCGTGGGTCATAACGATGACGCTGGTCTTTGTGTACAGATAATGAGACCTTAGCTCTAGGATCATGTGAGTTCTCGGAGGGTCTGTCTGTTATTTCTTTCTCCATGTCTGCAAAATCACGGCACCGTTAGATAAAGCCGAAAGGAGTGGGTTTGTCTCCACCCAGTGGCAAAATGTGTGTACTACTGAAGCATATTACTGCAGCCTGACCGACCACCAAGGCGTTGCGTGCGGGTCAGATGTTCATCTCCGTTTCCTGATTGTGTGTCTTCACGCCACCATACGAGCATGTTCTCTGAATACTGTCTTGTTTCCTTATTCTCCTGCTGCACCGATGAGATTCCAGTCTTATCTCGTCATTGCGTCATTATTTGGTCCGTCTGCTCGGACACGGACCTCCAGCTCATCCATGTCCTTGTCCAGACATCAGTGTCCTGTGTAACAGACAGGCTCTCACACTCCTCCAGCAATGATTGTGCAATAAACTAAGGTTTATATTTTTAAACATGTCTGAAGTGGGTTTATTACGTTCATCCTGTTATTTATCGTCCACTGCAGTATGGGTTAAGAGCCGACAGAGGGAGCCAGAGTCAATCTGGAATGAAGCAAATAAAGCTAAGGCCTGACTGAAAACAAAGTAGCTAGCTAGATGGATAGATAGATTGATAGGTAGATTAAGTGATTGATTGGTTGATTAATTGATTGACAGACAGATGGATGGATGGATAGATAGATAGATAGATAGATAGATAGATAGATAGATAGATAGATAGATTAAATAATTGATTAATTGATTGATAGACTGACGGATGGATGGATATATAGACAGATAAATACATGGATGGATGGATGGATAGATAGATAGATAGATAGATAGATAGATAGATAGATAGATAGATAGATAGATAGATAGATAGATAGATAGATAGATAGATAGATAGGTTAAGATTTTTAACTATCAACTATTGACTTGTTGGTGATTTAGTTAACAAATATTTGACTTCTCTGTCAGTTTTTTTTGTTATCACAAACAATGAACTCAATATATGGATATTAATGATCTGCAGTGTGCAGTTTTAGCAATGACTTATTTTTACCAGTATCTCTTGATGGTTTATAATGAGAATTTGAGAAAACAATAAATCTAAAAAAGGCTAAAAATGTTTTATTTATTTTATAAATCTGCTTATACGTATTTCTTGCTTTCATAGCTACTTTCTCTTAACGTTTACTGCAGGGGTCAGTATTAAGGCATATGGAAACTACATGACAGCTACATGGTAGAAAACATCTGTCTTTATTCTCTGACATCTGCAGCAGCGATTGGACGTCTTTTGGTCTTTTCAGTGTTCTAAAATTTCAAACATTGAGAGGCGTCACCTCCCACTTCCACCTTCATTTGAAACTCTCACTTCCTCCAAATGGTTCTGGTGATGTACTATAACCCACAGCGTCTCCTCCGAGTCCTCACTCTGGTGACAGAGTAGAAAGGTTCACCGCCGGCTCTCCTTGAACGCACCATCTCAGCGCACGTACACGCACCACCTCAGGTAAGTCTGCAGTCTCTGTCACTGTCTTCACACCTGCATGATCTGGCAGAGCAGGTGATGTCCTGTGATGTCCTGCAGAACTTTTCCAGTGATACTGGTGCAAATTTAGACTCCTTTTTAATGATCTTTTGGTTTAATTCGTTTTTTTTACACACTTTGGCCCTTATGGTCAGAGATAATCTCCATGCATGACCTCTTGATAAATTGACACAGCTCTTCATGAAGGATTATTGAATTAAGACTCAGATCAGCCTCAGATCTTGTGATGCACATAAAGCCAGATTGTGAGAAGCTGTTGATTCTGAGCTTAGGTGCGGCTGCATGTTTCAGGAAGTAGAGAGATCTGCAAATGGAGGTGAAGATGAATATATTCTATTCGGTTTATATCTATAGCCAGGGAGCTACAAATATTCCTGCTAAATGACATATTGCAATTTGATTTATTCCCTGGATTAAATAGCTGGATTTTAGTCAATAAAGTATCACCGGCATGTGTGAAAAAATCGATGATAGCATCTGAGTGAATGACACAGGAACAGTGAATCAAACTCTGTGGTTTTTGTCGTTCACTCTGAAGGATGTGGCGTAACTGCCATATTTGGGCAACAAATTACAACTCGTCGTCTCTTCTTCTTTTCTTTTTTTGTCGCAAAAACTGTCGTGTGTCATGTCTGGGCTGCAAATTCTTGCTCTGTGCAGTTACTAGAATCCGCCAACAATATCTGCAGCACACATGCTGGCGTTGCGGAGTAACAGTTACAGACAGATGAGAGGAAGCAGTTGTTAAAGTTCAACTTCCTCTTTTTCTGCTTTTCCTGTCTTCCAGCTGTCCATTTTGGTTCATAAGTCACTAATAAATACTTTTGGATTGGCGATACAGGGCTCAGATCCAGTGTTCCCATCCACTCATGCTGTTTTTCTGTTTTGTTCCCAGTCCACCATGTCTAGGAAGGTTGTAAGGACAAGCAAGTTCCGTCACGTCTTCGGTCAGGGCCTGAAAGCTGACCAATGCTACGACGACATCCGAATCTCCCAGATGACCTGGGACAGCAGCTTCTGCACCGTCAACCCCAAGTTCGTGGCCATGATCGTGGACGCCAGCGGCGGAGGAGCCTTCATCGTCCTGCCCCTGACCAAGGTGTGTTGATGACACAGGAGACAAATGCCTTCGTCCACAGCGTCTCTGTGTCCCATGACCATTTTTGACCATTTCAGACAAACCCTGCCGTGTTGCAACACTTTTCACACAATGTATGGTGTGAACAAATTTAAATAATGCCAGTCACTACCACGCTGTGACCTGAATAAGGAAGTTTGACACTTTGACTCTTTTTTTTTTTTTTTTCCTCACACGTCACTCACTCTGCAGCACAGAAGTTTTCACCATATTAGGAGTTTGTTGACGGCTCAGCCAGGGCAGGATGTGGCTAAACGTGTGTTTTTGACACTAACTGTAACATTTGAAAATTAACCAAATGACAAAAGACAAAAATAAATGGAGTTTTTATGTTTAAAAAGGGCAAAAAAAATATTAGTTGATGAAGATTCTCAGGTAGTGATTCAGGATAGAGAGTTTTAAATGGACATTGAGTTAAAATTATTGAGATACTTTTTTTTACAGATTACACAAGTGTTTGTACAAGAGTACAAATTAAAGAAAAATAAAAATTGCACAAAGCCTAACACAAGAACAACGATGAGGGAAAATTCTTCTTCACATTTACAAAGACTTTTTAAAAAAGTTAAGTTAAAAGTTAAAGGACTGAGCAGGAACAACTGCAAAAGGATCATACATGTGCTCTTATAACTCATTTTTAAAACCATTAGATACAGTTATGGGAAAAAATGATTAGACCACTCTTGCTTTATTCAATTTCTTGTTCATTTTAATGCCTGGTACCACTAAACGTGTATTACATAAAGAATACAATGAACAGGACAACATGGAATTTTTAAAAATGTTTTGGTCAGTACAATTCAAAAGCTGCTGATGTTAAATTGAAAAAAATAATAAAAAAAAAACATGGAAAATTGAGAGATATCAGCTCTGAAATTAAACTCTGATCAACTAATATTGTTGTTATCATTTTATGTGTCCAAACAAGTGCATCTTTAGTGGAACCAGGCATATAAATGAACAAGAAATTGAAGAAAAAAAAAGTCTCATGTTGCTTCTTTTATACTATCAAAGTACATTTTTGTTACATTTCATTTTGGTTTGATTCTAGAATGGAGTCTGAGTTGTTTGTCTTAAAATAAATGAATATTCACTTTTTAAAGTGTTTGTCTCCAGACAGGGAGAATCGACATGTCCTACCCCACTGTCTGCGGCCACACGGGTCCAGTGCTGGACATTGAGTTTTGTCCTCACAATGACAACATCATTGCCAGTGGCTCTGAGGACTGCAGCGTCATGGTAAGACTCTGTGAAAGTTATTTTTTTCATGAAATGTAATAGAATCTAAGAGGTTCATCTGACCTTACGAAAAAAAAACTGTGTGTTTGGGAAACAGATCTGGGAGATTCCAGATGGTGGACTGGTCACTTCCCTCACAGAACCTGTGGTCAAGCTTGAAGGCCATTCCAAGCGAGTGGGCATCCTGAGCTGGCACCCCACTGCCCACAATGTTCTGATGAGTGCAGGTATTTCAGATATTTTTCACGAAACAATGTGTTCTCTTCTTGTCCGTTACTTGTTTCAAGTCACAGGAAGTTGTTTAATCCTCCAACCTCCATACGTCACTGCACTCATTGTCAATCCTTATAATAGAATATTTTATTTTGAAAGGAAATCCACGGTTGCCACTCTAACTCCTTGACTTTTTGGCGTAATAATTTCCATCAGATACATTTCCTTCTTCAACCATGTCCACACTTGTCATGACTTTGTTTATGGATAAACAGAAATTAGACACGTTACCCCAATCGTGCCGCGGGACTTTCACAATAAAATATCAAGGCGTTTCATCAGATGATAATCTGGAGATCTACCTGGAATGCAGCCCTCAGTGCTATTGTTCAAGACAATTGTTTGCCCACACAGGCTGTGACAATGTGGTGATCCTGTGGAACGTGGCCCGTGGGGAGGCGGTGGTGAGGATGGACAACATACACAGCGACCTGATCTACAGCGTCTGCTGGAACAGGAATGGCTCCAAAATCCTCACCAGCTGCAAGGACAAGACCCTGCGTGTGTTGGATCCACGCAAAGGCACCGTCCTATGTGTAGGTCCCAACCACTTTTCCTGGGACTGTTATTTAAAGTATCACCGTTTTCCATCTACCCTTGTCCTCAGTATCTTCTACTCTGTCTCCAACTACCTCCATGTCCTCCCTCACTGCATCCATCAATCTCCTCTT
>JAFBJS010002249.1:12074-57782 GCA_016785265.1 Paraplagusia blochii | reverse complement strand
GATGAAACAAAGTTGAATAGAGTTACTGTTTAAGAATTAGAGCTAATCCTTTGACTGGCTAAGAACTAAAAGCTAAAATGACAAAATTTCAGCCAGAAATTCCCAAAATAAAGCATAAGCAAACAAAGAAATCAATCTCAAATCTGGAGGTTGTTCTAATTACGTCAAAATTATGCAAATTTTTCGTCCATCAATTCATTTTCACCTGCTTATGCATTACCGGGTTGTGGGGGCAGCAGACTCCACAACTACAACCCAAATCACATTGCACCACATCCTACCTTCCTGCAGGCGGTAAGCTCACTAGAATTTTTCGGTCTGGAATCGGAAAGGACTTTTTAAAAAGACAAAGGGCGTTTTTTACAAAAAAAAAAAAAAATAAATTATGGGGACTCATTCTCTGATACTTGGTTAAAAAAATGTTTTTTTCATGTTTTATACTTTGTTTGGAGTAAAGTTAGTGTTAATGTGTGTCTCATTAGTCTCCACGTCTGCCACCCAAATCACACCGTTCCGTACTGTGAGCCTTTTTGTGGGTGGTGAGCCCACTAGAAGTTATGTGAGTCGGTATGGAGCTAGGCTCAAAGGCTGCTGGTGGATTAGAACCTGAAACTTTGAAGATCAAGTCTTCTCTAACCGCCACCCCTGCCTTCATTTATCATTATATGATGAAGTTAATATTAATGGCTAATTGTCCAATTGTGCTCTCAAATCCCAGGGCTGTATATATTGAAACGTTAGTTTATTTTACCTGTGCTGTCACAATATTGGATCCTGTGAAGGACGTAACCTTCCACCGAGGGATGGCAAGGCAGACGATGGTCCCGATCAGGCCTAGGACCCCGAGGGCCACACAGACAATCTGGACTCCAACAGATCCCATTCTGTAGAAGACAAAAAAAGACAACATACAACGTGTAAGTTTGTGTATATACAGATGTACTCCTGTGTTAAGATCCTAGCTTTTGTCAACATTCCTGTACATTGCTTTTGAGTTAATATCTAGAGCATCCTCTAGCGGTTATAAAAGGTAATCACACCTAGGGCCTTCTATATTTGTTATTACACCATCCCAACTGTGAAAACTCTGTATTTGTCAGTATCATTGTGGGAAAACACACAGTATTTGGACAGAGAGCAGGACTTCTCCAGGCCTCACAGGTTTCTATCACCTCAGGCTGCATATTTCCAAACACGCTCTTGTTCAGACAGGCCATGATTTCCCGATGCTCCACCCTGCACTGACTGAACGTCTCCCTCCCAGCTCCAACTTCAGATCCTTCAACCGCAGCCTCTGTTTTTCATTATGTTTTTTGTTTTTTTTTTTCCAGCTGCATCCGAATTTCCAAAAAAAATGTGATTTTCAATTAAATTCAATGGAAAGAAGTTCAAATTAAGTTATGGCCAGGTATTATTTTGGGGAAATTAGCAGCAGTTATATAAAATGAAACCCATTTTAATAAAAGCTAATGGCTCAGAGAAAAATGAAAAATTAATATTAATGGTTTTCATTTTTTTTCAATCTTTTTAGTAAATTAACATTTTCAAGACTCTTTTTTTCTTTCCCACCCACGTACAGTTCTGATGACGCAGACTTGAGTAAAGTTTGTTGTTTTCTTGCAGAATAGTCATGAAAAAAACCTGTCTTTAGATAAAAACTGCAAGTTGCTAAGTGAATGCCGATAAATAAATATATAAAAGAAACTAAATGTAGAGGGTATAAGACAGAGAGTGCAAAAAATAGAGGAATTATTATCATTGCAAATGAGTAACCATAGGCAATTGAATTTACATTTATCTCCTGGATATTTATTTATTTTATGTTGTGTTTTAAGGGGGATCAAAACTTTTCTTCTTAGTTAAATATTTATGTGAAAATGGCAAATACATTTGCTTTCTATGTTTCTTTTAAAAAATCCTAAACTTTTATCTTTTACACTTGTGCAGAAACAAAGTTTTGTTTTTCTCAGGTTGTATCTAAATTAGAGGTGAATTTGTTAGTGATGCATCTTACCTTGTGTATCTTCTTCTTCTTCTCTATATGAGCCTTGTTTGTGCAGATGCTGCGCTCCTGTATATGAGGTGTATTTTCCTCTGATGAGTTTTTGTAGAGGAATGTAAGGTGAAGGGTGGGGCTGAGAGCTAATGGGGCAAACCTGAGGGGGGTGTACCCGGGGACCAGACTGGACTTGTCTCATATGCATGTTTCCCTCTCTTTTTTCCACCTTTGTTACTGCTCACTTCACCTGGATCGGTGTTTTAACGTGATACAAGAAGGGACGCGACAGAGTTTAACTCAGAACAGAACTTTTTTTTTTAATCATTCATAAACATACAGTGGTTGCTATGATTCCAATGAAGACAATGATGCAAGCGGTGATGCAGGGTGATTCATTTAGCTTGGAATCATCACGGCTTTCCAAAAATAACAAATCTGAGTCATGGGAGAGGATGACCTTTCTTCTCCTTCCAACACATTAACGCCACCTTCAGGGCTCTACCTTTACAGTCTTCATCAGCCGCCTCCTACACCTGTGCGTGTCGAAACTGTGGTGAGGAGGATCCAGACTGAGTGGGTATGAGTGTTGAACAAGATTACAAAAGACGTTCCATGGCTCAAGGGGAAATAAAAAAAAAAGGACAATAGGTGTTGTGAAATCACAGTGTATATACAGTACAGACTCCTAACCTTATGGTAATATATCAGACAAGGAAATCCACCTGGAAAGATGTAATCACCAACTGAACAAATTTAGATCTCACTTTAAGAAGTTAGTAAGAGATTTTTTTTTTCCATGGATACGTCTGTAGGGCAGGGGTGTCAAACTGAAACTCACAGCTGGCAAAAAAAAACTGGGTTAATGTCTGGGGACAAACTTTTCATTAATTTGTTTCATTCATTCATCTTCATCCTCTTACTGGGTCTCAGTCTCCACGACTGCCACCCAAATCCTTCCTGTGGGGTTTGGTCCTCTGGAAGTAGATAGATAGATGGATGGATGGATGGATAACTTTTTTATCCCTCAGGATTGTTCTTTAAGTTGAGTAAGAAGTTGACATACAGTGAATAGATATACTGTATCTGTTGCTTTTTCGTGCCAATTTTAATGTAAATCTTATTCCGCAACAACAAAAAACCCATATCTATGTGCTATAACATAGTCTGTACACTGCTAACACTAGAAACCTTGGTGTATGGGACACACTGACAGGCTTACACTAGTACACATTTGTTGTGATTTTTCGGGCCCAATATTAATTAGATTGTGGGCCACATTTGGCCCACAGGCCTGAGTTTGACACATGACACTATTAATTAGAAAAAAAAACTTCAAATCGTATTTTATCACTGTAAAGACTCTTTATAAATTCATAGACCTGTTGTGACTCCAAAGGCAACATTTCCAACCAAGAAAAACATCTGCCAAAGAGACACTTATGAACCAGACTGAGGAATGCTAATGACGACCTGGAGACAGCAGACACACACCTTCAGGATAGGAATCTTCTGCAATAGCGATGTTGGCTTAGTTTGTAGAAAAGACCTAACCCTCTGGACCCAGGTACTTAACTGTAAGCCATTACCACGACCCTTGTAGAAGGTAGGGATGGGTGTACAAACTCTGTCTCTGCTGTGAAACATAAATTTGGAAGCGAAATACAGTACTGGACCAATTATTCCTAAAACTGGCAACCCTGTGTAGATGGATGGAAGAGACAGATTGAGACAGATTTGAATAATGAGAAGATACAATTTTTCATGAATAATACTGGCCCTGAGTATGGGTAAAATAAGTACTTAAAATAATAAAATGAACATGCGTCACAGAAAGAAGATCACTGGTCCGATTCCCTGTTATTTTATATTTGGAGATTTATCGTTATGAAGACCTTCAGAGCAGATGTTCTGCCTCAGTGAGATCAGCCTTTGGTCCAAGTTTTACTCAAGAAATATTCCCAAAGTAATACCAAATACTACATTTGAAAAATACTTCAAATTCAGAAAAGAAAGAGCATTTATTTTTATTTTCATTTCTTCACATTTTTTATTCATTTCACTTAAAGTTAGAAAGGAGTAGTGAGTGAATACGTCGAGGCTTGGTAGGTTTTTATGGTATGATTGCTCTGTCCTTGGTCTGAGTTCTCAAACGTTATATTTTTCAATGCCATATTGCTGAATAAGACTAAAAGTGATACTGAGGTCCAATAATGTGCACTGCATTGTTTGGCTGTTCTTGTAATACTGACAAGTTACGATAGTGTGTGTTTCATATATGTAAACATGAAAGCGCCTGTTTCGAGCTATGCACGAATACTGGCACAACATTGTCTTAGATAAAACGAATCTTTTATACCTTTCTACAGAATCTTTTAAACCTCACGGTTTATCTTTAATAAACAAACGGTATGTCGAAATAGATTGATTTTTTAGAACGTCATAACCGCTAGTTTTACTCTTGAAAATAATTACTTTAAATCGTTAATTCGTTGTAATTTAATGTTTGGCCATTCGTCGGCGCTATTTGAGCTGATATTTAAAATCAGCCGTCAAAAGTACTGGATGTGGGTTGTGTCTGCGATTGACCAGGCGTTGGTCCAATCAAAAATGAGAAAGCGGGATCAATTTTCCACAACTAGCCAATCCCGTTTCGAGAAACACTGACGCACTCGGTTTTGGCTCCGCCTCCCTCATCGACGTAGTCTCCTCTGCTCAAACGGTTGTACGTTAAAGTTCTTGAGGGAAGGAAGTGAAGTGAGATACCTCGGAGGAAAGGGGCCAAGCTTGGTTGTACGGTTTATCAAAAATATTCATTCCACAAGTAGGAGGGTGGATACAAAAATCAGGTATGTTTTAATCGATTTTGACCTAAAGGTTAACCGACCGTTGGTATTTTCATTTGGTGAGCTTTCGGCTCACAGCTAGCTATGATAGCATTAGCTCGTATGAGCTCATTGATTGTTCAGACCGACACCATTTGTCTGTTTTATGAGTTTGACATTTTTGGGCCTAACTGTCAGCTGTCGTTCGTTATGTAGAACATTATACACACCAGAATCCCTTCCTATTATCGCATTTTGTTCTACTAGGTGCTGCACGGAAAACCCAAGTCTCTCCTGCTTGAGAACGTCAGAAAATAAAGAAAATGGCGGAGCCGGACAAATTAAACATCGACTCCATAATTCAGCGTCTTCTAGAAGGTAACGAAATTATCTACGTCCAGCTATATCCTTACATACTGTAATTATTTTATTGATGATGATGGTAGTATGATGTTTTTATGTGTGTATTTTCAGTTGAATATGGTGACGTTATGCGGCGGTAACCTACTTCACTTGCTGCTTGTGACTCTTTACTCCCGGTCATTTCTCCCTCTAATTTTGAGCTCATTCGCGTGGTGCGGGTGTCGTTTGTTGTCAACGTTCGCGGATTGTTCGTGTGTTAACGTGGTAGAGTTGAAACTGGGTGATTCCCACACAACAGTCGTCTAGTATTTCTCGATTATCACCATAGTTGTTAGGTCAGTTTTTCATAAACTTGAAGTACAGTTCATTTTTACTTCCTGTTTTGGCTATTCCTCTGTAGTTTTCACATTCTTTTGTGTTGTGCTCACCTCGTGTATGTGCATGGGGCCGATGAACACGTTTGCATGGATACAAATATATTTTTTTATTTATATAATAGTTCCCTTTTTTACTTCATGTCATGATAGTGCAGTAAACGTGCCTAGTTGGGTTCTTATGTGGTTAGAGATTATTACTGTGATGGTGATGCTCACATCATTTTGTTTTTGATACAAACTTCTGACTTGGTTTTGGAAACAAGGAACTGGGTAGATGAGTAAATGCATAGTTTTGCACCGTTGCAATTTTCAATATCAAAGTGTTTGTATAATACATAATGTAAGTAAAAGAATTTTCTTTAATATCTTTAGAACAAATTTAGTTTATCGCCAAAGGCTTGTTGATGTCCTAAATGTCTCAAACTCGCAGCCCGTGGAACAATGCTTTGCGCCCTCACTGTAATATGAAAGTTTAATTTATAATAATATTTTAAGATTCAAATCCTGTAGTTCTCAAAACCCTGATCCACAGTCCCCTTCTGGTTTCGACATTGTATTACAATTTATGGGAAACGTTTTTTTTTTAATATATTGAACACAGAAAGCTGACTCTGCCCTCCAGTGACATAGTGGAATAGTGTAGGTGGTAGCCCTCAACTCATTTGTGTTTGAGACCCCTGTTGTAAACATTGAAAACAGTCACCTTTTACATCCCTAATTCCATTGGAAAGATTAATACTCAAACACAACCTAATATGCAGTTGCTTATTTCACACATTTCATCCTAATCCTTACATGAAGACGGCATCACAATCACCTCAAAACCCAAGCAAGTCGTGGTTCTTTCAGTCTTGTTTCTCTGTTTTCTGAGTGATATAAATTGAAGACCCTCTTTAGGTTCAAAATCTTCTCGTGCTAGTTGTATAGAATGCGTTAAAGCATTCGTTGTGGTTGATGCTGCTGGTGTGTATGGGGGGAGAAACGGCATCATCCACATGATGATTGTGTAACAGCAGCAGCCCCAAGGACATTAAACAGAAGCATAAATCTCTTCACAGTCAGCGGTACAGTTTATCTAGAGCGCTAGAATCAGTAGTATGCTCCGTTTGCATTTGTTGGGCAGGTGCAAAAAAAATGTTGCATGCATTTTGATCTGCATATACTCAGTATAACATTGTTTCCACACTAGAAACAATGTGACACCGTTTTACAAAACTAAAACTGAACTCCATGTTTAATAACTCCACGTTTAATTGTTTTTATCAGCAGGGTAAAGAGGTTTCTAATAAATGCAACCTTTGCACTCACTCTGTTTACTTCGTATAGTGTGGATTCAGTATGACTTGTCCTGGCTAAGCTGGTGGAGGTGACTGAGATTATTCACAATTATGCACGGCAGTCAGTCGATGTGTCTTTGCAAGGTTGACTTTGAATGTGGACCCCGCACCAGCGTTTTGCACATGGGTTTGTTTTTCTTGGCCTGTGATAAGATTGTGTCCCAAACAGAAGAAGACACACAATCCTGATAGTGGCTTTATTTATATCCTGTTATGCAACCCCCTTGACCTTTTTCTGTGCTTTTTTTTTTGCTGACACTAAGTCCGCACACCAGTTGTTATTACACTGAAAGTACAGCAGACACTAGACGAGAATAGTCGACCCACTGCAGGTGCTACGTTGAAGTATGATAAATTATCTTTTACGTAAGCTTGATAGTCTTTTGTGGTTAGAAGGTATCCCCCCAGCACCAACACTTTTCCTCGCTCGCTGACTGTGTTTTTGAGGCCAAACCAATTAAATGTGTTTGGTTAATGGGTGCTTTCAATTGGATTACTGGCATGCAGTGAATTCTGGGAGTGAGTGTTGCTAATAGCATGTCCGGAAAGTGTGACAGCACATTAATCCTCAGAAGAACATCTTGCAGCACGGAAAGAAAAAATGACGGGACCACAGTGTATCATCTCAGACAAAGCAATAGCTCTTTAAACTCAGTGGTGGAGCTCTTTCTTTGCCATCTTCTGGGCAGCACAGTGCAACACCTTTGTGCTCTGTTGCCCTCTGCGTATGACTAGCTACCTTTGAGGGTGTGTCCTTTGGGTGTCCTTTGTGTGTCCTTTGTCCTATGTCTAAATTGACAATACATTGTAGTATATATTTCCAGGTTTTTACTTTAAAATTGTTCAATTTTATGAAGAAAAAAGTTTTAAAAGGAAAGCAAACTTGACATTGTGACAATGATCCACGCTACAAAATGTGACCTCTGCCTTTAACCCATGACCAAAAGTGAACATTGGAGCTGTGAGTGGTGAGAACCATGGTCGGTGAACTTCAGTGGTAACTTGGCAGTTGGGGGGATTCAAACTGGTCCGCTTCCTTAACCACTAGGCCACCAACTGCCCCGTTGATAAAGGCTGCAGACCTCGATACAAACCACTAGTTCTTTGGAACTGCTGAGTTACCAATGAAGTCCACTGATCTTCCTGGGCGTGGCCCAGTGGGCTAAATACAGAGGTTGAATTTCGTTGTGTGGTGTAGGTCACAATGACAAGGAGTGTGCTTTCCATCCGTTCTTGTTCTTATTTCATTCCGATACAGTCCAATTACCACATTTTGCCGTCAGAGGCGAACATTGAACTGCTCCTACATTTAAAAAAAAAAAGTGAATCGCTTTCCAAGTTATTTTTATGACGGAACAGTCGGTGCATTAGACTTTAGAGTGTTATGTAATCTCTGGAGTTGTAATAACCACGTTAAGATATTAATTTTCAGGTTGAATGGAGTTTGGCACGTATGAATGAACCAAGTTAAGCTCTGTGAGCATCGTGACACTGTCTGATCAGCTGAGTATGTTGAGATTGATGGCTTTGTGTCAGTGAAGATTATGTGGAGTGAAAGATCAATTATAAACACAACTTTGTATTTTACGCACATTTTAGTTATTAGAATAAAATTGAATATTACGCTAAAATTGTAGCAGTGCTGTAAGATCCATGTGTACGAGTTGATGTTTCACAACGTCAGTCACACACCTAGTCGTTTCATCACATTCAGAGCCTGTGTTTGGAATGTGAATGGTTATAAATCATTATCTAGAAGTAAGAAATAAAACTTTCCTTTTTTTTGTTGTTGTCTAAGTCAGACAAAAACAAACCGTTATGGTAATCATTACGGTTTTAAGAAATGTAAGAATTGCTTGACTTTGTATGTGTGCGTACAGCAAAGAGGAGCCAGGGAGAGACCTGACAAACCTGTTGAATTCTTAGGATTACAATCTGAAGCATGGAATGGCGGGGAAGGTTTTTTTTTTTTTTCTTTCAATTTATTTTATCGGTTCACTTTTACAGGCCATACATGGGCTGAATCTTCTTAGTAGACATTTATTTGCTAAACATGGTTCCTCAGCAGAGCTCACAGAGTAGACTCAATGTGTGTTTGCTTTGTCTGTAGCTGCAGGTAATCCAGACAGAGTACGAAAGAGGTATTTACATCTCTCTTATGTCCATCACTGGACATTGTATTGTTTTACTACTCAGGGGCAAAGTGACCAGTTTGCATTTTATCCTAAAACTGAAATTTTTATTTTTTTTACTTGATTATCCATATATCTCATGTGTGTGTGCTGTCACGAGGGCAACCATTTCATGAGGGACCATACTCTGTGTAAATATTAAAACATGACTGAAACTGTTTCCAGGCTTGATGGCCGTGTTTGCAGCCATCGTGGCCCAGTGCAGTGTCCCCCAACCGTTTTTTTGTGCCGTGGACCAGTGAAATTTGTCGTACTACTTTTACAGACCAGTTGTGGCAGATGAATACCCCTTAATAAAATGAAATTTCTGGTGTTCTGAAATATTTTCCTACCTATGAAATCTTCCTACCTGAATTAACTGGGCACAAAAATATATTTTTCGAGTGCACACAGCCTGTAACTTTCAGCTTCCAGACCAGTATAAAAAATTTGAATCTTGTATATCTGACTCATTTTGAGTTTATTGTTTTCACTGAGAAAATATTTCCTAATCAAATATAGTTGCATAATTGATGATGGAATCCTAGCCATTCTATTGTTCAGTTCTTTTGTTGATATGGGTATGGATCAAGTGTAAGTAACAGACAGATGTACCAAAAGGAAACGTTATTTCTCTGCGACCTGACACCAAGTCACCCACGGACCGGTCCCGGTCCGTACCCAGTGGTTGGGGACCACTGGCCTACTATACTGTATTTGTTGGAATTGTCTCTGTTTACCCTTTTTTTAGATCGCTGGATGATATTGCTTGTTTTTGATACGAGTCCTTGTGCGAAATGTGTTTCATTGTTTTGAAGACAAAGGATAATTAATTCAACTTTTAAATTTAATATTTCACACAAAATCACTAACATCAGTACCACTGCTTAAACTTTTAACTAAGATCTATGTTGTCCAATATATATCCTCTCACTGCACATCTGCCTTTTCTTATTGACTTTCAGTTAAGGGCTCCAGGCCAGGGAAAAATGTCCAACTGACTGAAGGTGAAATCCGTGGCCTTTGTCTCAAATCCCGAGAAATCTTCCTGAGTCAGCCAATTCTGCTTGAACTGGAGGCTCCACTAAAAATCTGTGGTAAGATATTTGTACACAATGTTTTTATCATTGACACACCAAAATATATCTTTCTTTTTACTGAAACCCTTATACCTTTCTTGTGCAGACTAATTTTCTCTTTATCTATGAAGACTTACATTTATTGTTCTGCTGCCCCCTGCAGGTGATGTTCATGGCCAGTACTATGATCTGCTACGACTGTTTGAATACGGAGGTTTCCCTCCAGAAAGCAACTACTTGTTCCTGGGTGATTATGTAGACAGAGGGAAGCAGTCACTGGAGACCATATGCCTGCTGCTTGCTTACAAGATTAAGTACCCAGAGAACTTCTTCCTGCTGCGCGGGAACCATGAATGCGCCTCTATTAATCGAATCTATGGCTTCTATGATGAGTGTGAGTTTATAGAACAACAGAATTTGACAGAGTTTCTTCCTCCTTTGGCACAAACCTATATCTTAAAAATGTTCTTTTCTTTTTGTCCTAAAGGTAAACGACGGTATAATATTAAGCTGTGGAAGACCTTCACAGATTGCTTTAACTGTTTACCTGTGGCTGCCATTGTAGATGAAAAAATCTTTTGCTGTCATGGAGGTTGGTCTTTTTGACATTCCTTTTCCTTTTTCCTTTTTTTTTTTTTTTGTCATTGTGACGTTGTGATTCACACCACAACACACAACGAAATTTGGCCTCTGCATTTAACCCATCATCAAAGTGAGCAGTGAGCAGCTAATGAGCGCCCGTTCACAAACCCTAACTTTGGAAACCAAAGGGAGCGTGTGAGAGTGCAAAGTTCTTACATTTCTGTGCATGTCTCTCTCAGGCCTGTCCCCCGATCTTCAGTCAATGGAGCAGATCCGCAGAGTGATGCGACCCACAGACGTGCCTGACCAGGGTTTGCTGTGTGACCTGCTTTGGGCCGATCCAGACAAAGACGTGCTCGGCTGGGGTGAAAATGACCGTGGGGTCTCCTTCACATTCGGGGCAGATGTAGTGGCCAAATTTTTGCACAAACATGACATGGACCTAATATGCAGGGCCCACCAGGTAATTCCATCAAATTTTTTTTGTTTCATTAACATTAAACATTAACTAGTGTATTGAATTTAGTATCTGTGTTTGACAAACCCAACTCATGCTACACTGTACACGTTGATTACAGATTTGCTTGAAATCATGTTTGATCTTGCATCATGAATTTGGAAGGTTTATTATATAAATATCAGTGATAGGCCGGCAGGGCCAGCAAAGACTTCTCTGCTGGCCTACATTATAATTTTTATTCATGAAAGAAGGGTGTTTACTTTAAATTTTTATCCAATCACATTTCAGATAGCTAGTGTTGTCAAGTTCCATGAAATCTGCCGCAGCCCTCAGAATCAACAGTGAGGCACGTTCAGTTTAAAGCCTTCTAGCGGGCTCTATGTAGAAGGCAACAACGTACGTGTCTCGTGATCGGATAAGCTCTCCCCGGACGTCATCGTGTTTGATTTTCCCCAACTCAGTTACACAGATTTCTGTGTCATTGAGCCAATTTTAGTTTTTGTTTATTTTTCTGCTTGCTGACTGAGGTTTTAAACTTTCACTAATGATTAAAATACAGCACGTGAAACAACGCAGTTGACCCACTTTTTTATGCATGGCCTTTATTGACTTAACTTCCTGTTTTTTAGGTCGTAGAAGACGGTTACGAGTTTTTCGCAAAGAGGCAGCTCGTCACCTTATTCTCGGCTCCTAACTACTGTGGAGAGTTTGACAACGCCGGTGCCATGATGAGTGTGGATGAGACGCTCATGTGCTCCTTCCAGGTTGGTGTAGAAAAAGGTCTTTTCTTGTAGGTTGTTGGGTTGTTTTTTGATGAATAAAGCTAAAATGTGATTTCGGTTGAACTAGTGTGATGCCAGAGTAAAGGCATTTTATAAATAACTGTGTACATCATAAACACACTAATATAAGTTATAAAAAACACTACATTTATTTTAAACAGTTTGTCTGAAAAAGTCCCTATGATTTTTTTTTTTTTGTGCAGCATTTAATGTAAACAAATAATGTCTAGTGTTGGACAGAACTTGCAAAAAACAATCATAGCTTCCCAATAAACTGGGCTCATAAAGTCCTCAGAACAACAGGCAAATACAAAGACACACAGATTGAAACAGCTACAGTCGAAAAAAGACCTGTGGTCCGCGAGATGAAATAATTGTGTAGACCTGTGATAAAGTGTCAAAATCTTATCTTATATCGGCCTGATGGTATTGGTAGACTGAAATTATCCGCAGTTGTAATATATTAAGACTTTTAAAAAATAATTAGTAATTATTTTGTGTTTTAATGTACAGAAAAACTCTCCGCTCACAAGTTTTTTATTTTTTTTTTATTTTATTGTGGTGAAGTTGGCTTTATTTTAAATGGCATTTTTTCTTCAATATTGTTTTGAATCAGACATGAATATTTGCTGGTTAATTTGCCAACAAAAAATTAAATGAACAAGATTTGTAATAGAAAAAAGAGGCATGGTGTATTTTGAAAACCATTAGTTGACGAGACAAACTGTCCTTGAAACATCTGTGAAAGTTGTTATACTATCCTTTTCTAAACATCAAACTTTCTCCTGCTCTTACAGATCCTAAAGCCGGCAGATAAGAAATTGTACTACGGTGGCGGCGGAGGAATGGGATCTGGGAGACCGGTCACTCCGCCGCGAAATTCAGCCAAGGCTGCCAAGGCCAAGAAATAACACCCACTGGGTTTCCCTCCAGCAACCTGCCACCTTCTATTGGCCTAGTGCACCTTTTTATTTCCTCTACCTCCCAAACTTGTTTATCCCACTATACCCAAAAACAAACAAGTGTCCAGGGTTGAATTATAATTTGTCTCTTTGGAAACAATTTTTAACAGTTTGTTTCGGCTGCCTGTATGTAATGTGTATGAATGTGTGTGTGTGTGTGTGTGTGAGAGAGAGAGAGAATGTGTTTAAAAATCATGTTGAAGGAAGTTAAATATTCTGTAAGTCCCCGTTTGTCTTTTATTTCATGGGAAATCAATTTTTTTTTTATTTTATTTTATTTTGTAATGATTAGTTCTCACCTGTCTTGGAAAGATAATAAAAACCTGGGTGCTTGGAGGGGAGGAACAGTGGAGTGAAGGAAATGTGGAAGCCTTGGTTGTTTATGCTCTGAGGCCCTGCGCTGTTTAATGTTAAACACAAGCTTTTGTACATCATGTGTCAGAGGTCTGTGTGTGTGCGTGTGTGCGCGCGTCTATGTGATGATGGGTGGTTGGGGGGGAGGAAATGAGGGCGGGTTCATGTTGCACGGACACAGGCATCGGCGCATTACAAAACACTCATGAATTAATGTTTGTGAATCCTTGGATTTTTAACGGGGTTCGCAGTAAGACGTTTTTCTTTCGGTTCAGAAAATATGAAAAAGTTATGGTCGTGAATTGTTCCGTTTATTTTGTAGATAACTGAAATCATTTTTTTTGTTCTCTCTTTTGACTTTTCCCCCACCTTTTTTTTGTTTTTAGTTCACGGTAACTGAAGATGAATAAAAATCACCATTTATTTGAATCATAACATAATGCTCATCACTTGTTTCATAATTCTTTAAAGAGAGTATGTTCTGTTTTTGTACCTGTGAATAAGCTTTGACTGGTGCACAGAGTAATTGGACCTGAACAACAACAATGACGACTTTTCCCCTGACTTTGGGACAAAACTCCTTGGCTTTTGTCCTTCTAGTTTGACAACAATCTTTACCATTTAACATTTGGACAGATCTTAGGACTCCATCCCGACTGGAATATTTCTTCGTGACGTACAGGCCTCCATAATTGTGATCTTTCCTAATTTCCAGGTGATTTGGATATACAGATTTGACAGATTTACCTACAGAGGGATGAATAATAGCAAGGCTATTAGTCATTGTTTCGAGAGTTTTGTTAAAAAAATCTCAATAGTTGTACATTTCTAGTAAAAGCATTGATGAGAGAAATACTGGATTATTGGACTTCTGTTAATAACAGATCTGAGAGCTCACACCACAGGGTGTCGTCCATTATTCCATGTGCAGTCATCGTCTTCGGCAAGTTGTGTGCAGTTGATACTCGGAATGTGAACCTGGTTCTTTGTATTCAGAAAGCCTTCCGACAATGTTGGGTGTTTATCTAAACCTGAGGTGAACACTTGAAGGAAGAACTGTGGCAGATTTCAACACAAATACTACACTTAACATTGAACTTGGCTTTCCATCCTTCACTCAAAATATACTGACAAGTGCTATGAAACATGTTTGCTAACAAGACACCACTGTCTTTGATGCAGCAGTGCCTGCTGGTTCAATAGTTTTCGGGTTTTATTTAAGACAAGCGATTCGTTCTGTTGGTGACTGTGTTGGATTTGAACCTCTGCCTTTCTCAGTCACCAGATGTCAGTGGTGGCGTTCCACATCAGGTCCATGATTGCCATGATTATATACAGTATATGCTATCACAACGCCAACTTATCTTTTTTGGTGGAAATGAGTCTGGCTTTCCAATTCATTTTATGGATTTGTCTTTTACAGTTGTCTAATGATGGCTGAGTTTCAGGTTTTTTTTTTTACTCTTCAGATCAGCAATCAATCACAGATTTAACTAAAAACCTTCAAACCAAAAAAAAAATAAGAACCAGGGTTAGGGTTAAGCTAGATCTTGTTTATACCCTGTGGTTCTGGTGCTGCATGGAAAAGGAAAAGTTTTTGAAAAACTCTTTTGTCCCGATGTTGATTGGTGCAGTTTATTGTTCCATCATTTTGAAGAAACTTTACATGGGGTGTAAAACTCATGCGGATTCACAGTCTTTGTTTCCTTAGCGGGTGCTATGCACAGTGGTCTGCATCATCATCATCACCATCATCATCATCATATGTCTCCATGTAACAGATCAAAACTGCTGGGTTCACTGTTATCACCAATCACCACTGAGATTATTAAGGTCATAATCGGAGTGAGAAAAAAATCAGGCGGCTGCATTTTCAAAAATTAAAGACAAATCAATGACAATTTTTTTTTTAAATATTTACCTGTGATATTAAATCAATCTAAGTGTTGAAAACTGCTACACTTCTCCTTTTAGGGAAATCGTGGACAAGTTAATCTGATCTGAGGAATTAAAAAAAGAGACACTTGTCTTATTAAGGCATAGTCAAGGACCCAGACCAACTAAATCCATGTAAGCTATAACTAGGAATGATTAAAAAGACATGGTTGTAATGCACTCAGCCCTTTACATCTGAATTAAAGCACAAATCTTTAATTTTGGTTTTGAAATTTCTTTCACACCTGTACGGTTGATATTGTATGGATGTGGATAAAGGTTTTTCCAGGTTGAGCTGTAGAATAACCAAAACTCTTGAACTTTTTCTTGGACAATTGTGTTCAGAAAATGAACAAAAACCGTATGAACTGAGCCCTGAGGTGTCAGTTTAAATTTTAACGCCATGTAAATTCTGTTTTAACTTCCTACAGGAGAACAGGAAGTGTTTGACATCCTCTAAAAAGACTTCCGTCTGTTATCGTACTATTTCACCTGTAAATTTCTCCAACACGCTGCCCGTGGGCCATTTGTGGCCCGTGGAACAATATTTTGCGGCCCACGCCTTGATGTGAAAGTTGAATTTATAATAATATTGTATATATTTCTCTATAGGTAAATCCTATAGTTCTCAAACCCTGGTCCACAGTCTCCTAGAGTTGAAATGAGTATGGGAAACTGATTTTTTTTTTTTTATTGAACACATTAAAGCTGAAGCGACCCTTAGGTGAAATGATAGTGTGGGTAATGGCCCTCAACTTATTTGAGTTGGAGACTCCTGCTCTAAACCCAGCTGTCACACAGCTGTTTCCTTAAAAGATCTTGAAGGAATTTTTGACACCTTGATTCCAGCTAATCCACCCGTGTCTCAACACTTGTTCTGGGAAAATTTGGAAATGTAGTAATTATTTCTGCAAGATTTCATTTTTGAACTAAAATATCAGCTGGCAAAAGCTTAGTTTAATATTTTTTTTTACCATTCAGATGTTGTTGCAGGTTTTAAAACAAATTTTATGCCTGTGACATCTCTATCTAGTTGCAAGCATCTAAAAGAAATGGTTTTTAACTCCAGGTTAAGGTATATTATGAGAAATACAGTATTTAAGTCTGTGCCTCAACAAAATGACATCCCTGTTTTTCTTTCTAACAAACTATTTTACATACAATGCAGCTGATTTCTGCAGCAGGTATTATAGATATATATCGGTGTGTGCTGTGTTTGCTGTGAAGGCGACAGTGTTAGACGCTCATAAATAATTCACATCCCGTACGATCAACTCAGGAAGTGATTTACATTGAAATGAAGTTCAGTGTTGTGACTCAGTGTGTGTATTCTGAAGCATACAAAGCACCTTTACAGCCGGTTGTGTACCACTCAGTCAGCTCTCTGAGGTAGTTAAAGGTTGTGTACGCAGGAATATTGGAGTTCTGTGTGTAGTGTCGGTGTTAGTACACACAGAGCATTCAGGATCCCTAGAGTTTCCTTGCAGGGAAACACAGCTTTAATGCTCTTATTGTATTTTCTTTACCTGGTCTCAAGGTTTCCACTGGTATTACGAGCTGATATGATCCAATTTAAATAATATATTTTTATCTAAATATATAAAATATCCAAATTAAAGAATGAAAATAACTCACATGTCCATTGTGCTGCTACACTGACCCACTTATCGATCCTACTGTGAGATTAGTGGCAGCTGAAGTTGCATTACTGACACCTGCTGGGCTCATTCAGGTAAACATTACAGTTCAGGATCATATAGGGTTTTTCCATTTATTTATTATATTATGTATATGTTCTGAATTCCCTGCATACTCTTACTTAAAGCAGTGTGTTTAGGTCTGTGTTGACATCCTGGCCATCAATCCACTGTTCTCACGTTTTTTCTCATGATCTGTAAAAAAAAAATGCTTATGGTTTTACCTGTTGAGATGTACAGTATTGCATATGTGATAGCCATGTAATGAAACATATGTTACACCAACATTAGGAGGGTTAAAAAATGTCTTCATCTACAGCTGGCACATACAGGAATACATATAAACGTATCAAACCTTGTAGAATTTTGCATTTAAAGAACCACCATAAAAATATCTCCAATATATTTCCTTTGCTGTAAATAGTCCTGCTTAATCTTTTTTTTTTAATATGTTCCTAATTTCCCCAGTCTATTATTTAATTGTCTTAATCTTTAATGTTATTTTTTTTGGACTTTTAGGTTGATCAATCAATCAGGGATGTTCTGCACAATACACTGTTATTGGTTGAGGGAATAAATGGTTGATTGTCACTGTTGCTTAAAAAAAAAATTAAAATTAAGAAATTTACTGTTTGTTTATTTGTCTTCTGAAGGGTAAACAAATGTTTCTGTTAAAAGGTAGAAATAAACAAAGTTTTTTTTATTCCGGTGTTTTTATTTTTCCAGAACATCACTATTATTCATGCAGTCTCCATGACTTCCACCCAAATCATACTGCACCATACTATGAACCCGTGAGTGGTGAGCCTCAGTATGAGAAAGTTGGGCCTTTATAAACTATATGTAGATATTGTACCAAAAAACAGACAAATGCAGAATAGTCATTCACAAATCGTGCAAACCGTGTGCTTCATTGAAGAAAACAGGACAGAAGGAGATGGAGCTACCAGGTAGGAGACAAAGAGGAGATTGATGGATGTAGTGAGGGGGGACAGGGAGGTGGTTGGACAGGGGGGATAGGGTGAGATGTGGCAACCTCAGAAAAAGGAACAGGCTGAAAGAAGACAAAGAATAATATAAATACTGTATAAAATAAACTTTCCTAACTCCACCTCCAATACAACCAGCAGATGACAGATTGTTTACTGCTGTGCCTGATGCTCTGTTGCGTGTCACTGCTCTATGATGATGCACCCTGGTGTCCACTGCTTGGCTCTTGGCTGATCTGACCTGAATTATGAGGACAGGCAGACAGACCAAATGAATAAGTCTGCTCTAAATTACAAGAATGGACAACCCACACTAAAACACTGAGGAACAGGACAAAAACAAAAGTGGCTGGAAAGACTCCCAGGAGGTGAAAGGCTCATCATTAACTGTCTGGAAACCAGTAAATACCACAGTCTTAGAGGCAGGAGAGAGATGGGTGTTTTCCACTCCTACATCCTAGGAGATTGTGGTTGAAGTAAACATGATTGAGACTATGTGAAATATGCAGGGCTACTATTCTAGCTGTTGTACAGAGGAAAAATGACACAAGCAACAGATTTCTGTTGACAAATTTACCAAAACAACTGTCAACACCAACAACTTCCATATTCAGTTTCCTCTTTCCCTCCTCTCAGGAAGTTCTATCTTTATCTTTTATTTGCACATTTGCAAAACCTTGAAAGTCTGTCAAAGTTAAATTATGAAATGCTTTGCATCCTTGGTTTTGACAGTCAGTGATAATATTGCTCCTCCTCCATGTACATACCATACCATACAAAGAGTGTAAACGCTGTAAGAGTGGGTATGAAGGCTGAATTTCAGCTGTTTTCACACCTACTCCACCCTCCCTCCACCCTTCGCTTCTCATCATCTGCAATATAAACCACTTCATATAAATTCTTAAAATGTTATTTATATTTGTTTGAATTTCAGCTTGTTTTCACATCTACTCCACCCTCCCTCCACCCTACTCTTCTTACCGTCTGCAATATAAACTACTTACCATAAATTCTTAAAATGTTATTTACATTTGTTTTTTCCCATGCATACACTGTAGAAGCAAGACATTAGTGGTTGCTACAATTGGCGTTGGACCAGGTAACTAAACAGACGTTTTTTTGTGGATATAAATGTTTTGTTTTAACTGCTGCTCAGAGCTTCTCTGCTGTATAAACAGTTTTTTCTCAGCTCCTCAGCTGGGGACAGTGTCGTGTACGTGAGGAAACTCTCCCCTCCGTTCCCTTATCAACACACAGTAAACGAAGCACACTCCAGTCCGTCTCCTCCCCCTTGTACAAAAGAGGGTGGAGACGGACTGGAGTGTGCTTCGTTTGAACCAATTACCGAGTCCAAAACAAAGACTCACGATTTCTCTAGTTAAATTGACCTTGTCTGCAGCGAATCAGACACAGGAGTGGGCGTGGTCTGCGACTAGTTTGGTAGCGCTGGACTGAAGTGGCTCTTCAACTTTTGCTATTACAGTGTACGTTTACCAACACAACAGATAATTATTGTATGTATACCATTTTGGGGGTTAATTTTATCGTCGTGTGTGAGACGGAACCAGCCTCGGATAAACCACGGAGGCCTCCTCTATTCCCTGTACAGGGGTGAAAATTTCAAAATTGACGGAGAGACTCCTCCATTTTCGAATGCGGCTGCCCGGACTAGCGGAAAGCTATGCGGCTAGGCTAACTTTCTCTGCGAGAGCGAAAGAGCCCGGAGCCCGGTCTGCTTGTTATATCTTTCCCGTCGGACCAATCTCTCGTCGACTACAAGACTCCCAGGTATGTCTGCGTAATGCACATATGCGCTGTTCCGCCGTGAAAGCGCTTTGCTCTAAGGCTTTATACCCTATCACCCAGTGCTGGTTCTCTGACCATCAGTGCAGTCAAGTAGACAGCTAGCGTGTCCCCCATGTTAGCTCCTCACTGCACAGCTGATAACACTGTATTTACTGTGCTGTACGACAGCGTTACGGGAACCACACGGGACGTTTACGCATTCCGATCAAGTGATAAACGGTCCCTGACGGTTCAATGCGCAAATGTTTTGCATAGTTGACGTCCCTGAAGCAAAGCATCGGGATCCTTAACACTGATTTGACACATCCTGGCGCCATCGTTTTGCAAGTGTTCCAGTAGAAGATGGTGGTTTGTTGTTGTTGCCCCTGTTGTCATAGTCATAGCGTTACTGCACCTGTATTCTGCAGCATGCTGATGGTGGGAGGCAATGGACGGATGCACTAGAATGAGTGTGAAGGAGCTGTGTGAGACTGATGACCTGGCCACCCGTCTGGTGCTGGACCCCTTACTGGGGTTCAGCACACATAAAATGAACATCAGGTAAGATGTCAAACGCACCACATGACCACCCAGCAGGCGCTGACTTGACTCAATCATCCCTTAGTTTCCAACTCAATCAGATTAATCAATAACAAATGTTCCTTATGTGAGTTTGTCAAAAAAAATGCAAATAAAAGTGACCAACACTTCCATGAGTTAGGAATATATTTGTGGTTGTCGCTGTTAAAATACAATACTTTGCATAATTTCTGTTATTCGCAATCACACTTCTTTTTTAACATTTCCATCGGGATAAGTTATCTGGCCTCCTGTGTTGGGCATCTGTGAAAACAAATACACTGTTGAAGTCCAGGGAATTATTGACTCTAGTGTCACAGGACAGCGTTTCACTGCAATTCCCTGAAGTCAAGAATACAAAAGTTGTGTTTTGATTCTGCTATCTCTCCACAGTGTTTGTTTAAAGGTTTTTTCGTTTTTTTGTTCTACTTTAATTAAGTTAGGCACCGTTCCGTGGGTGAATTGGTGCCAGGTCGCAGAGAAATATCGTTTCCTTTTGGCCCCATCTGGCTATTATCAACAAAATAACTTAAACATAGAATGGCTAGGATTCCATCATCAATAATGCAACTATATTTGATTAGGAAATATTTTCTCAGTGAAGACAACAACAATAAACTCAAAATGACGTGGAGTCATTGATACAAGATTCTAACTTTTTATACCGGTCTGGTAGCAGAAACTTATAGGCTCTGTGCATTTGAGAAATCCTTGTTGTGCCCATGTACAGTAAATTCGGGTAGGAAGATTTTATAGGTAGGAAAATATTTCAGAACACTGTAAATGTAATTTAATTAAGGGGTATTTATCTGCCACAACTTAACTGGTCTGTGGCACAAAAAATATTGGGGTTTTAGATTATCACCATAAATAAACCCTTTCTAAATGCACAGACAAATTCAGTGTTTAAAAATTGAGAAATTGTCTTAGTTATTAATTTTTACTGTAACTTGAGAATATAACTCTTACTACATTTAATTTAATTGTAAATGAACAAACACCAAAGTGATTTCATTATTTTGTTTTGCATCATTTTCTTAAACATGTCAAAAAGATGTTTTAAGTTGACCGTTATAATTCATGTAGAAAAAATATATAGGAGATTCTGATCTTTTTTTTTTCACAAATGTTAGGGCTGCATGTAACATTTGGTAATGTAACAGTAACTTATTTTTCTCTACTTCACCTCAGCCCCCCTCCAGAGATCAGACGATGGGGTAACCTCAAAGAAACCCTGCTGCGCTTTCAGCGCACGCATGACTTTGACACTACGTTTGAGGCCCTGACTGAGGGAGAACTGGCTGGTGACTACTTCAACGCTTTGGGAAGCCATCGACAGGAGCTACTTCGACAACACGTGGGTTAATAGAAAAATCAATCAAAAACATTGTGACGTGCTTGATGGTTATGGTGTATTTTTGTTTTTACATCCAGACATTGATCCACATCAAGTATCAACAGTTAGAATGTTGCTAATTACTTTGACTCTGTATCTACAGGTGTACCGCTACCTCAGTGCCTTCCTGTTGGATAGTGGAGTGAAAATCGAGTCCTGCGACCGATATTCTTCAGAGACAAATGGGGCGAAGATAACCTCATCAAGGCACTGGTAATCACTCCCATGTGATCTAACTTAGCATTGTTGTTTGTGGGAGCAGCATGTGGCTGCATAACAAGTGCAGCTGGTGTGAGTGAATGTGTGTGTGTGTGTCGGACCGAGTGTGAGCTTCTTGTGTTTGTTTAAATTGTAGATGCATGACTTTTTTTTTTTTTTGCTTCGTAGGTTTGCTGGAGAGCGCGTGGAGGTCCTGCTGGGCTGCATAGCAGAGCTGAGCCCCACTGACAGTGCTGTGTTGAGGGCGGGAGTCAATGACTTCAGCGTGATGTATTCCACGCGCAAGCGCTGCGCACAGCTCTGGCTTGGACCTGCAGCTTTCATTAACCACGGTGAGTTCACAACTAGAAGCACTTTGTTGGTTCCTTTTTATTTGCTCTTGTTTTGCTCGTGGGTGCTCGTAACTCAACCATGAACTCAACCATCAACAAACGTATTTAACCTGAACTAACACTTATTCTCTACGGCTAAAATCAGAATTCAGTCTACCTCTTACTTCATTCAACTGTTTTTATGAATGTACATATCCTTGTCCATGCCTGAAATGTCCACGTCACTGCTGCTGTCACCTTACTTTTCTTCTCTTGTTATTTATTTGAGTTCTGTTTGCCCATCTTGTCGCCTGTTTTGACTTTTGGGGGCATTGATCAAATGCACTTTTTAAAAAAAAAAATTATCTGTTCTCAGTTTCTTGTTGTTCTTTCTCACATAACTAACAAATGAATCATAAGCTGCTTTTCAAAGTTATTTTCACTATTGGCAACAAAACTGTTGAACCTTTACAGAAGAGCATATCTTTGATTTGATCCATGATAACTTAAGTATATTTACTGACATTACCAGACCTGTTAGCTTAATATTTTGGAAAATACATGTGTTCTTTTATTCAGATTGGGTACACCAGGGGTCTCAAACTCAAATAAGTTGAGGGCCACCACCCACACTACTAAAAGAAAAAAAACCAAAATGTTTACCGCAGATTCTGTGTAATAGAACACTGAACCAGAAGGAGACTGTGGATCAGCATTTTGAGAACTATGGGGTTTTCTTTTCTATAAAATATAAACCTTACCATGAATTTACAGGTCAAGCCTGCAACGCTAATGCAGAACAGTACATCAATACATTAACTGTAATTAGGGAAAGTTCAGATCATTACAGTTGTATTATATTCTGATCAACAATGCATTGGATGAAAGTGAATAGTGCAAAGTCTCCATTGCAATACATTCATCCCGTTAATAAATCTTGTGGGCCATGCTGACGTTCAACTTTCACTTTAAGGCGGGGGCCGCAAAATATCAATCCACGTATCACAAACGGCCCAGGTGCCGCGAGTTTGAGACCCCTGGTGCAGACACAATATCTATATGGAGCATATGACAATTATATTCTGTCCTTGTTGGTTTCCATGGTTGCAAAACGAGAGTTGATAAGATCCTGAATTCCACGTTTTGAAAAAAATCTTCTGTAATTTTAGTACCGCATCTGGTTTTGAAAAGTTTCATGAAAATAATAAATGTTTTCTCATAGTTTAAAGCTCTACATATCCCACAGAAAGGAGAATTTAACTTGAAATATTGACAAGATTATTGTCCCTTGTTTGTTTTTTTTTTATGTTTTCCCCTGGGCTGAAGACTGCAAACCCAACTGCAAGGTAATATCCATAAAATATGTTCATTCATCACACGCACTAATGTTTTGTTGATAAATTAAAATGATTCATCACTTTGATAAATGACATTATTAGGATAGATAGATTGTTTTGCAAAATAACTGAATGATATCATTATGGGCGGTTAGATCCCACGGGAACGCCAGCCTCTTTGTCTCTTTGTTTTTCCCAATTTTTTTTCTCCTTTTTTCTCCCTGCCCAGTTCATCCCTGGTGAGAAGAATGTTGCTTGTGTCGAAGTGATTCGTCCTATATCACCAGGGGAGGAGATCACGTGTTACTACGGTGCCAGCTTTTTTGGCGAAGGCAATGAAATGTGTGAATGCTGCACCTGTGAGAGGTGTGTCCGTCCTCCCGAGAATTTATCTTCCTTGTGTTATACTGTTGCTTGGTGTTGAACATCGTCTGTCTGTACAATGTAATGAATAAAAAACTTTTTTTTTTTAAATAATTTTTATTTAGAAACGGAGAAGGCCACTTCAAACACAAAGGGAAGCAGCCGGAGTGTGAAGAAACAAAGGACCACATTGGCCAAAAGTATCGACTGAGGGAGCGATATCTTCGCCAACACCGGGAGAAGGGACATTTTCCTGCGAGACCACTTATACCACGATCACACTCAGGTATCTTTAAAGGTAACAAGTTTTATATTGTCTATATATTATCAATATGTTTGTGTATGAAAGGGAGGACAGTGGTACAGTGAGGTTACAAGGAGCAGAGGTGGGGAAGGTGGAGAAGTTTAGATACTGAGGATCAACTGTTAAGAGCAGTGGAGACTGTGGAAGAGAGGAGAAGAATAGAGTGGAGTCAGGATGGAACAACTGGAGAAAAGAGTCAGGAGTGATCTGTGATAGAAGAGAGTCAGCTAAGGTGGTGAAAGGTTAACTCAAGTTAAAACAATACAAATACACTGTTATTATGTTGTATTGGAATGAATATCAAGCAAATTATTAATGGTTATGTTAGTGCCTCATTGCGACCTATAAAGTTGTTGTTTGTATTATTCTGTTATATCTCAATATATATATTTAATCAGAGGATAAGGTACTTTGTCATATTTCCCTTCTAACTGCAGAAAAGAAAATACATTCACAGATGCAGCACAGATATTGTTATCAGTTCCACAGCTGACCTGACACTGCAATGTGTCCAGGACACATCTGTAAAGTTCAAGATTAATTCATGAGCGAATAAAAAAAAAAAAGCACTTGATTTAGGAATCAGTCACAAATATACAGACTAAATAGATTAACAAAATAACGATTTCTTTGTCACATTCACAGCCATCCCCTCGAGGAATTCCTTCACCCAGCAAATGAGAAGAAATGCCCTGAAGAGCAGAAAACTGAGTCAACAAAAGAAATGGCAACTGGAGAAACACAGACGGTCAGGCAAGCACACATTTAAGCTCAACACAGTCAACAAGCGAAGAACAATTCCACTTGTGTCCCAAGTGACGGTGAAAGAACTCAGCGTCAGAGTACGACACCACTCGGTTGATTTCCTGATCAACTGTAAAGATCCCAATAGCAAAGAAAGAGCCCTTCTGCAGAGACTGGAGGGTGTGGAGAGGAATGATAAAAAACCAAGTCAATTGTCTCGCGATAAAAGTTGCGATAAAAACAGCAGCAAGGTCAACTTCAGTCAGCCTTTCAGTCAGAATTGTGTTACATCTCATCCGAAAAGTAAAAAAGTGGTTGATAGAGTCGATCCCAGCAGGAGGTCGGTCAGAGTAATAACAATGGCCCGCTCAAAGACCACTCCAAGGACAAAAAGTTCTCATACTAAAGTCAAAGACCAACGTGGGCCAACGTGTAAAGGGGGCAAAACTAACTCTGTTTGTACCCCTGTTGAGAGCAATGATGCCATTGCGATAAAGCAAGACTGCAATGGATGTGGTGATGCTATTGCAGTTCAAGGCGCAGGAGAAACGGTGCAGAACAACAACAACCATACAACATCGCAAGTAGAGATTTGTGGGGACAACCCTTTAAAATCAATTAAGCAATACCTTAAAGTAAATCTATGGAGAGTGTCACTGCCCCAGTGTGCAGAGAAAGAGAAGGAACCTGAAGAGGGCCCCACAAAAGTGGAGTTAAGAACTAGAAGTAAGCAGAGCAAGTGTCCCAGACCAGCACCTCTCACAATCCAGACCAAAAGAGCATCTAGGGCTCAACGGAACCAAGATGGAAAATCAGAGAACTGTGCAGACGGCAACAAAGGAGTGAGGGAAATGTTGTTTAAGGCTGTTGATAAAGTAAAAAAGAATGAACAAGCAATTGAAACGAGTGAGTCATCCAAGGAAAAGAAAAAGAACGAAAATGTTATTGAAATACAAACATTGACAAAAGATGAAAAAACGAGTGTCCAAAGCAAACAGCCTGGTGTTGCAGGAGTCAAACCTGAAGAGGCTAAAAAACAGGAGAGAGATGTTAGCAATGTTGAGAGCATTGAAGTCCAAGAGGATGGGAGTGAGGATGGAAGTAGAAGTGTTTCTAATAAGGAAAGTACTGATCAGAATTTAACTGGTGGCGTCAACACTGAAGACAAGGGTTTGGGTTCGGGGTTAGGACATGTCTTTAAAGGAATGGAAAGTAGCAAATGCAAACAGTTGGGACCTCGGCCTAAATGTGTTGACGTTTACGGTGCAAAGGTTGTTCTTTTTGATATATTAAAAAATAAGCAATTTGATGAAAACAATTTGAAAAAGCTTACCTCTCAAGCTTTTGAATGTGTGCAAAAATTTAAGGAGCGTCAACAGACAAAAACAAATACAGGCCAGAAAAATAATCTAGTATTAAGGCGAAATTTAAGATCTCGAATAGCCAAAACAAATACAGAGAGTAAACCTGGCTGCAGCGTGCACACAAGCGGCGATGTACCAGCTGAAAGTAAGACTGGGTGTGGGGAGGATGACTTGCAACCCCACTCGACTCAGAATAACATTCTCCCTACGGACGTGGTCCCAAGTCCTCTACCTCAAAAAAATTCAATGGCAGCAAATGTTTCAAGTAATATCGTTCCAGACAATCCACAGACGCACATACAGTCCAACATACCACTGAAGAAACGTACATTTCGCAGCAACGTGGAGTTGGACTCAAAACAATCCTTGAATCCTTCAGATCAAGCTGATAAGAAGTCGGAGGCGAGTTCTTCTGCAGCACCAAGCCAAGACCTAACCTCTGGTTCAGGGGAAAGTAGGTGTAACAAACCAAAAATCCAAAAGCCTACCCAGAAGAGAATCCCAAAACAAAACGCTGTTAAAAGAGTACTACGCCCCAGAGATACCACAGCTAAGCGAGTTTGTTCAAGAAACCTTCGAGGGTCAAACGTCAAGGCAGACGATGAAGCTTCTGATAAAGATCGGACGCAAGAGCCACTTGATGAGCCAAACCAAAGAAGGAGTCCTGCGGAATCTAACAAGCAGTCGAGCAAAGTTGAACTCCAACAATCCCCACAGAAAATTGAAAAGCGTGACGAAGTGGAAACTTTGTGTCAAGAAAGTGATGTGGAAGAGACGAAACCCGGTCTTAATTTTAAGATCCGCTTCAAAAGAAGGAAAGGTAGATCATGGGAAATGCAAAGCGGGTTTTTTGAGAATATCGTATTGAAACGGGAAAAAAAAGACGAAGCGGCGACGTGTGATCCATTTAAAGCCATAATGGACTCAGTGTCAGTTTTGAACATGGAGATGGAGGCAGCACGTGCTCACGTACAGGCAAGTAAGAAGTTAAAGAACAAACTCCTCCTGTTGAAAAAAAGAAACAACAGGTTTTGTAGAAAACGAGTCAAGTCCTCACACAGGAAAATAGTAAAAGGTCCAGATCTTAATGAATCCGGTGAATTAACCATGGAGGGTCCAAAGAAACTGAAGCCTGACCTGGAGGTTTTGCGTCAAGACACACTTCACTCCGAGTATCAGAAAAATGACGGCGAGACTCTGTCGACAGCCATTCAAAACCCAAAGGTTGAAGATCGCTTTGCAAACAACTGTTGCATGTTTGCAAATGAGCCACAACAGAAGCAGGAGCCAGGATTGAATGCCGATGGTTTTTCGTTACCAGTAATTAAATTGCGTAGAAAGGAGGAAGATATTTGGGAAGTGGAGAGCCTTCCATCGGAATCTACCGTAGAGTCCAGTCTGAACAAAGAAATGGGAAGCCCTGTTTTAGGAAAGCAAAAGAAAGAGCATTTGGAGCCGTGTAAGCTTAGTAAAGACTGTGCTGCCACTCAGAGGATGAACAACAATGGCTCTATGAAAACAGAACCACTGCCATTTTCTTTATCACTGTCACCGCTGTCTCTCTCGTCTCCTCTTGGTGACAATAGGCCTGAAATGACGTCTTCAGCTGCCAATAAAGTTACTGAAAGACCAGAGTTTAACAGTAATGGGAGGAAGCAGAGGGCCAAAATGGAAAGGATACGAAAGTCTGGATCTGCAGAGACATCCAGCTCTTGTTTAAGCCACTCTCTTCAACAGATTGACAACAGTCTGTCTCGACTGTCTGAGGGTCTTTGTTCATCTCAGATTCTGGAAAAGCCTTCGTCCAGTCTAAATCTTTCCAATTCTGTCATTCAGCCACTATCCCAGTTTACTTCCTTCACCACAGCAGATAACATGCTCTCCAGTGAACCCAACTTCTCAAATTGCTGCGATGACATTTTGGACTTCCAGTGTCTCAATTTCGAAGGCTATTATCAGCCACAGAACATCCTTCCATCTTCACCCTCAGATCTGCTGGATCCACCCACAGATCCTTTCAGCAGTCCACTCTCTCACAGCCCATCAGATACATGGACAGCAGAGACACCCTACCTCGGTCCTCCCAGCCCAGAGACCAACTTCACCAGTGAAGATCTCCCATTTTTTCCTAGTCTATTATCTTCCAAAGGAGACCCTGCACCTTTAGATTGTGAAGTAAGGGACTTGTCCACCAACCGAAATCTTCCTAGTTTCTCTTCTTTGAGCAACTCTGACGTAACTGCTAAAAACCTCAGTGTTGGTAGAGCTCCAGGTATAAGGCAATCCAAAGAGGACCTGAAAAGTCAGCCTTTCTCTGTTGTCAACAAGCCTCGGTTGTTTGGTACCACCTCGCACTCTGCCGTGTCAAACAATCCTGTCAGCATAATGCAGCCCTCGGTTCATGTCAAACCAGATATCAGCCATCCTAAAACCCAGACCAACTTAAAAAGCCAAGGCCCTTTCCATCGTGTGGCAATGCCCAGCAAGTCCCAGCCCTTGTTTGGCCACAGTCACTCAAACCCAGTTAAAGGAGTGCCCCAGGGTTGCGTGACAAAGAAAGCTCCATCGTCTATAATGGCGTCCAAACTCCTCTCTCCTCAGTTTTCTAAAAAGACAGATCTTTCAGAAAACCCATTTAATTTTCATGACAAGAATCCAACAGTTATTCACAGGGTACTCAAGTATCAAGGAGGGAGCCAGAGTCAGAACTTGTACAGTGCACCTTGCAAAGACACCAACCCCAATATTCTGACCACAACTCATGGTACTAGGTCAGACTCTGCTGAGAAACCCCACCAGAGTCAGAAACTTGATCCCCGTGTAGCCAGCAATCATAAAGGTACCTTTTCTTTTCAAGGTTTTGGGAAAGATGTCCCTCATGTTTTTTCATCTTCCAGGGTCAGCTCTCATGTAGGCAAAACCAACTCACCTTTAACACAACATTCTAGCAAACCCAAAATGACATTTGACAAAGGAGACGGTGGAGAACCCAACATGGCCTACCGAAACTTCTCTGGCCTGACAAGACCCTTCTTTTTTCCCAACAAAGAAACGGAAAGTCTGCCATTGCCACAGGACAAGAGTTTAAAAGTAGACAAATCAACCATTTTATCTCCGGACAAACACCAGCCCTGTTTTGCACAGACGGATCAGTTTGATTTTAGCTTCAGCTCCTCTCTTTCGCCAATGTCACAGCACAATAGTTCTCAAATGATCTCTAACACACCTCCAGGAATGCCGGCACCAGCAAACAAGAGCCACCCCTCGACAGCCTCAGCGTCTTTCCCCTACGGCTACCAAGGACCTCCTTATGTACTGAATTTTAGTGGAGATCATTCACTGACTCTGGGTCTCAGGGATGGTGCCGACGGTTATCCTGGACTGGGCTCAACAAACTACACCTACCATTGCCTGATGGAGCCTTCAGGCACGCAAGGACGATTGGTTCTTGAGCCATGTGGAACTCAGCTATCCAACCCACCGTCTTTTTCCTTGAGTAGTTTTTCAGGGATGAAAACTCAAGACGACCACAGCAGGAAAGATGGACAGCAGCAGTGCCAGCCCGGAGAATCCCATGGCCCATCACACTATGGACCTGGCACAACGTCTCACTCGGTGGGTGCCACAAAACCCAAACGAGTAAGGCTGGTGGTGACGGACGGCACAGTGGACTTGGATCTCCAATACTCGGACTGATTTGTACACGCCACAAAAAAAGGGGTTTTGTAAAAATGTTGTGTTCACACTTTTAGCTATAAAAGTCTTCTGAGCGACAATTTCTATAAATATTTTGATCCACCCGTAGTGTATTACTCCTTGTACAGGTTTTTACATTAAGCTGGACTTACCTAGGTCTTTTAGATACTGTATGGTTTTCTAGGTTTTACCGACAACACCAAACTAAAAAGTAGTTTTTTGAAACCTTGACTCTGTAACCACCCTGTCTCTCTACTGTAATACAACTGTATCACTCTTTCTTAAGTGTGTCGTGACAGGACATGAGCACCTTCAGTGGTGGTTGCCGGTACAAGTATTAGCGAGTTGAAAAGGCAGCTTTTGCCCCCATTGTGCTGTTTTTAATCTCTTTCTACTTACCCTGTTCTCACAATGTGTGTGTGCGTGTGTGTGTGTGTGTGTGTGTGTTACTCACTACTAATGTGTGAATTGTGTTTGACGCACAGGTCTGGAGGGATCAAAGTGTGTTGTGAAACACACCACAGTGTGTTGATAGATCTGCGATCGTTGCTGTTTCATGAATCTGATTTTTGCCTAAAGTGGGACTAAATGATTTACGGACCCAAAATACACACACATATATTTACCAACATACAGTATGTGTGTGTGTGTGTGTGTGTATATTTATAAATATATTGTGTCAGTATATGTGTTTTTAACGTGTATATATCTGTACATATGTAATTCTAACTATCATATTCATACACACACACATATAAATATATATATAAATAGGAAGTTAGTTACATTTGCTCTGACAATTGACTGATATTGTGTTTATTAATTGACCGTAGCAGAAGAAATCATGTCATTAATTGAAACTGCGTTGAAAATGTTTGTTGTACAACCATTTTGTTAATGCATCCCAGGTGATGAGAAACCGATTTTTTTTTTACCTTAAATTTCTATTTCAATGATAACTGAGTATCATTGAACGGTGTTTATATTGTAATCATAGTTTAAAAATTTTATTTTTTGTTTTTATTTTATGTGTTTTGTGAGTATTCCCCCCCTGTATAGATGTTCTGACCGCGGCCTTACATTACCACCCAATGAACTGTTGATATGAAAATAGGCCTGTTATTTATTTTACTCTCCTCATCCTTGAAATGGTGCTTTAAAGTATTTATATTTCACAATGATTGTTCAACCTATCAAACGTTGGTATTATTATTATTATTTAATGTTTTCCAGTGACTAATAGCTATTTAATTTCAATGCCAGCCGTTGCCGGTGAAACTCTCGCTTTTGTCCTGCTGACCGCAATGTTTCCTTTCAGTACTTTCTGTTCTTGACTACAATGAGGCACAGCTCCGTGGTGGAGCACAGGAGATGACCCAGACCTACAGAGATGGACTTTACAATCCTCAGATTCCCCACAATGACAGACTTACATTTTACCTTCACCCTATCTCTGTGGTGCCGGACGTTTTCCTTTTCTGTTTCATCTACCGACATCCTTCCCAGGACACAGGAAATTTCATCAATGCGACATATTCTCCTCCTGTTTTTGTTAAGATAAATGTAAATCTTTTCTTTCATATGAGCATGTTTAAATTAGATCTTTAATTCAAACGAGAGAAGACTACAAATAATAAAAAAAGTGGCTGAAAACCTGTAAATTATTTCATGTGTTGATTTGATTTAAACTTATAAAATAATTGCGTTTAGTTTTAGGCGTTTAGTCCCGCTGCGATCAGGTGGAGCAGAAGAACTAAATATCATAAACCACACGTGTCAAATTCAATGAAGTCACAGGTCAAACTCAATATATATTGATAAATAAAAGATAAATATCCATGTTTTTCCTTCTATCCTGATTTTTTTAGTGTTTTTTTGGAATAGCCAAAGCTTATAAGTATCAACACATGAGAAATTATAATAGAAAGAATACACACATCAGTGGCATTTGTTTCTTATTCTTGACTCTTCATAGTCTTTCCAGATCATTTTTACGTAAATATATCTTTACAGAACAAAATCTATGTGCTATTACAAAAAGCATGCAAATTCTGGTAGTATATAAGGTCTACATACTGGTGGGCCAACTCTAGTAAACATTTGATTTTATCTTGCGGGCCAGATATAATTATACCACGAGCCAGATTTGGCCCCCGAGCCAGAGTTTGACACCTGTGTTATAAACTGAAGAAAACCCAGTGAGAATACTGCAGAAAGTACTTTGTAGAACCCATTGCTGATGCTTTTGTTTGACTATACGCAGTGGAATTCACTATCTCCAACACCAAAAAATCTGGTACTTTTTGTGTTTTTTCATTATCTCTTGAGTAGAATTATAATCTTTCTTGCTTGTGGTGAGATTTTGACATTTTCTGTAATAGTCGCTTGAGCTTTTGGCACAAATTATTCACTTGGAAGCATGTGCTGCGGCAAAAACATGGTGGTTTCAAACCACCAACCTTTTTGCCAACAGCTAAACCTGTGAACAGATTGCACCACAGAGTCATTTTTTTTAACATGCTCAGATATGATGTTTTTGACACTTATCATTACATATTCACTTGGCAGGAGTGTTTTTCTCAACGTCATTTATTTCCAACACATTTCGCGAGCTCCTCCTCATCTCGTATGTGCACATCAACGCCATTTGAAGCCCTCGTTTCATGCGTGTGTGTGCAACCACATGACTCCATGTTGGTGGTGTTCAGCGCCCGGGGGATTAAAATCCGTCATGGGGTTGTAGTAGTGTTGCACAGCAACCGCAGCTGTGAAATGGCTGACTGTGGTTGTTGTTGGAGGTTGTGTGAGTCTACGGCGCTTGAACCAGCAGAGTTACACTATCAGCTGTAGAGGAGGGAACCGAGAGTCTGGAGTCATGATGGCCATTCTTCTGATGGGAGCAGACAGCTGTGGAAAAAGTATTGAACATTATTTCCCCGGTGACAGGTGACAGAGGATCCGCATGACTGGCTACTGGCTGAGATGGCAGTGCATTAGTGTAAATTACGACAGTAACGAAACCTCATGTGTCTGGCATAAGGGTTTGCTGAATAAATATGTCAGTGCACACGCAGGGTTATTGCTCTTATTATTGTAGCTATCTTTCTCTATTTGGTCTGACTGTGTGATATTAGGTGGACTCCCCTGGTCCTCCTGTGTCCTTTGACCCTTATGCTCTCATCCAATTAAAAGTATTGGTTCAGCGAGGGCCCCGATGAACACAGCTTTTTAATCGTTCTCCTCCTGCAGCACCGCATACAGACTCGGTCAAAGAAGCCGTCCTGTCGCAGGGTGACCAATCAATGCAAACTTAATTTAAGAAAATCCCTAGATCAGTTTGCTGTAATGCTCTTATTATGGTGGAGAAAGTTACCTGTGCATGAGTCACTGAGCGAGTGGGTGGACAGATCCAGCTAGCAGGGTGTGTTTGGCTCATGTCTATTTCTAAAAGCACGTCAGAGCAATAACGGCTGTAATGATAGTGACAGACATGTTCAGTGAAGAGCTGGGGACGGACGTAGACTGTAACGAATGTTATTTGAAAAGTTAAGGTGAATTAGTTGTCATGGTCTTTTACTGAATTTCACTTCATCTTCCTAATTTTTTGCTTTATTATTCAAGACAGAAATGGCAAATAAAAAAAAGTTGTTTTAATACTGTTATCAGGGGTGGGCAAACTTTTTGACTCGCAGGCCACAACTGGTCAAGAAATTGGACACGTGGGCCGAGACAAGAGCAGAAAAAGATAAATTGATAATCATCATGTATCAAACTGAAAATGCTACATTTCTAGTATTCTTTATGAGGTCATCTAATGGGGAAAAGCAGGTATTGCAGGAAAAGGGCAGACATCTGTTGATAATATTAGTATTAAATTAATTTTTCATATTTTTCCAATTATTTAATTTAGACAAGGTTGGAGGGCCGCATTCAAAAGCTCAACGGGCTGCATCCGGCCCCCGGGCCTTAGTTTGCTCATCTTTTTTTTAAATTGATAAGATAATATATATATATATTTTACTCTGCAGCACCTTTTGTGGACACATTTGCATTTTCAGGAATTACTGGGAATTTTTTATTTGCTTTTTTATTTTATATATATTGAGGACATAATCTTGCTTCTTTTTGCTGATATGTCCAGAAATGAGGTTTTGATAGTAAACATGCATGTAAGAAAAAAATTCTCATAATTTATTAAAATGAATGAAATGTGTCATTAAAATTTTACTGATACAAAAGAAATACATTATTAAATTACTCTAATTGAATAAGAAACATGCAGGCATAATTTATTTGTGAAAAATTATATAAAACTTTTCATAATTTTTAACTTTTCATAATTACTCATTAAGGACTTGCAGAAAAAATATATGTTTTCTAAAACTAAATCTATTAATGCTTTAAATTTTAATTATCCAAAATATAACATTTTTAGTCCATGATATAAAATAAGTTTTTTTTTTTAAATATGTAAAAAAGTATGTAAAAAAAATGCTGAAAAGCAGATATGATAAAAGATGGAAAAGAAAACTTCTTAACATCTGACCAAAAACAATGTTTCTGTTTTATCTAAAAAATGTGCTGTATTCTCAAATAATTCACCAAATGCATTCACACTGTGGATTATCATTTATTTTTTGTTTTACCCTCAGAAAACATAATTATTATCTAACCCTAACCCTAACCCACTACCTCTTCCTGACTTAGAACATTATAATTAACTAAAGATGTATTTTTTTAACTGTAGAAACCACTGTACGAGGTGCTGCCACCTAGTGTCTGGAGGCATTTTGACCCTCGAGTTAAAGGCAAAGACTTTAACTCCAGGTAAGACAGACTTACAAACAAAGACTTGTGATTGTGGATTATTACCAACATCACCTGAGCTTCCTCTGGAGCTTCTCCACCTTCTCCTCCTCTTCACTCCTGGCCATTAAATACGTGTTAGTTCATCATGGCCTGTATATAGAGTTTGACACATAGACTTGATTCCTTCATGCTGGCTGTTCAGTTCAGTTCAGAGTGTCGGTCCAACCCCCCCTCACTCCACACCCACCTGCCCCCTCCCCTATGCACGGTGCTCATGGTAATAAGCATTGCAGCAGTGGTTGCTCCAGTCGCCTATGCATCTTTCTTGTCTTGTAATTCATTTTTTTCTCTGTGATTGTGTAGTTTGAATGCAAGAGCTGAGCTGCAGTAGCTTCACAACCTTTTGCTTGCAAAAAAAAATTATCATTATTGAGAAAATGCACAAAAATGAATTTGCTCCATTTCACTCAGGTCTCTGTCAATTTTAATGTGTGTAATAATTGGATTACTGTGTGTGTGTTTGCGCACCCTGCTGGGTGGATTACGCTGTGTTCTTGACGCTGTCAGTTATGTGAGACAGGAAAGAAAAGAAAAAAAAATCACGCTGATCGGAATGTAACTGTACAAGAGTGATGAGAGAGAGAGAGAGAGGGGAGTGAGGGGGGTGTGTGTGAGGGGGTGAGGGGGTGAAACCAACCAACCAGTACAAGAAAAGAGAAAGAGGTAGAAAGAGAGAGGGAGAGAGAAAGGGACGACGTGAACGTGCTGAACAGTGGGAGGAGGGGAGGATAGTGAGGGAGAGAGTGAGGGAGGGATGGGGAGATCTGCTGGAGCAGGCTGATAGAAGTGTTACTACAGAGCTGCTGCTGCAGCTGCTGCTGGACGACTGGAGACCAGAGGATAATGCTCCGTCCCTCAGAGTGCAGCAGAAGACGGGATACCTTCTAATTTCTCCTCTGAGGAGAGGGTGGGGGTCACCGATGGTGCAGTGGTGATTGTCCTGTCTTTCCTTTTCTTTTTTTTTTTTTTTCTTCTCCTCTTCTGTCACCACACGGTCTTCTCCGTTATCTTTCTCCTCCTGCTCGCCCCTCCTGGCTGCAACTGGCAACCGCTGAGCCCCCACGCTCTTCTCCTGTCTCCTCTTCCACTTCTGTCCCCAGTTCTGAAGAGGGATTTCTGTGTTTCTTCAGGGATTGTATATACAGTAAGGATGTCTTCCATTTGTCTTCAGGGGATGTTCACTGATGTGCAGGGAGGGAAGGGGGTTGCATTGCACAGTGGAAGGGAGTGCATTTTCATGTGAGGGATTGTACGTTTACTGCATTGATTCCAATTCTGTTTTTTGTTTCATTTCACTGCCTGCATGTGAAAAGAGTTAAATGATTAGAAAAAAAACACTTAATATTTACATGCAAACTAAACCTGAATTGGAGTAAAATGGACAAAAACCACAAGTGATGACAGATATCTACTGTGAGAAGGTAAAACAAGCAGTTTTCAAGCTGGATTATGGAGTAATACGCCCAGCTGAGTGGAAGGTAGGAGCAGAAAATAAAAGCACAGATAGACATCTGTACAGAAACAATAACACATGTTTGTTCAGTATTGTTCCAAAACTGTAGTTTAAAAAAAAAAAAAAAAAAAATTAAGTTCTTGAATTTTCCCACTCCCGCGAATCCCTAATCCTTCCTTCGTGCTTTTGCATGCATGCCTTCAGCTGCCAATAATCTGCTGCAGCTCACTGCTCACGGTAAAAGGCTAATCAGTGCATGAAGTCACATAGTAAATCACACTCTAGCTACGTCTGACAGAGGGTGAGTGGTGCGTGATGGAGGCGTGGACACATGCAGCTCTGGACATGTGTGGGAAAATCCATCTTCCAGCTGGAGAATTCACCAGTGCGTGTTCAAACTTTGGTTCAGTCGGTTTTCCAGGAAGAAATTGTAAAATTTTTCATCCCTCTCCTCGCCTTACATCCATGCGAGACTGCGAGAGATACATCATAAGACACGTGCTACTTTTGAATTGATGGACAGGACACAGATCAGAGTGGACCCTGAAATTAAAACCTTGTCTCCGTAGGTGTTCAGGTCTAGAGCCCTTGAGTGTTCAGCATTGATTTTTTTAGCGGCGTTGGACATTGAGGAGATGCGTTGCCCACACACATGCAGTCTTGGCAAATCACCCAGGTACACTGTACTGTATGGGTGTGATATTGAAGGTAATGGCAGAGCAGACGATGAGACAGAAAACTGGACTGGTATGTCATACAAGTAAGATACTCTAGGGGGCAACAGTGAGTCCTAAGAGCAGGAAGATGTAGCATTCGTGTGAACTAAGAAATAACATCTGACTTAAAATCCTTTAGCCTTTTCTGTGCCATGTTATTTTCAAAAGAAAAAGATGATAGTGGCACTAAATGTTTGGACAAGTTTGATGGGCCCGATTAAAAAGTCAAATGGGCCACATGAGGCCCCCGGGCCGTAGTTTGGCCACCTCTGGTTTACATAGTCAGAAATATCCACTGATACAAGACATTTCTACCTGGGACTGATTAGTCCAAACCGGCCATTGGACCTTGAGTGGTCTTACAGGGAGAGCTCCAGTGTCCGGTGCAACAACAGATATAAATAACCAAAGGCATTGAAGAACTAAGATAAATAATGTGTAAAAGTAATGGTTTTACAAAAAAAAATCTCTTGTACGCAATCTGTTGGGGAAATGTGGGCATTCAAGAGAATATGATAATAGTAGTAATGGACAGGTTTGGACCGGATTAAAAGTCAAAATGTCCCACCTGAGGCCCCCGGGCCATAGTTTGCCCATATTTAGTCTGAACCATCATGATTATATAGTTATACTGTATAAGGTTACACACAGAGAAAGCTCCTCTGTCTTGTAGAGCTGTTTCCACTGCAAATATTAAAAAAGACAAACAGGGGGCAGTATAGATGATTAGAGTACCATTTACTTCCTGCAAAATAATTACTTTTTATATGTTTTTTATAGGGCAGGAATAAAACGAAAGAATGAAGCAATTTTTTAAAAATGCATGTCATTTCACAGAAAATACTGATGACATTTACGTGATGTATGTAAATAATATTTAATTATTGGTTCTTCTCTGCTCGCACATTTACACTAGTCTTTTGTTGGACTGAACCATGTTGATATGCGTAAAAAAAAAGAATTGGAGCTCAACGGTTTAGGAAGTTAGAACTACAGATGGGAAGTGACAGTTCGTGTTAATGTAGCTTCACACTAACTATTATCAAGATGATGAGGACGTCTCTGCGATTTTCCAATGAGTCAGATTCGGTGACTCAGGATTGGAGTCTGATGAGAAATCTTGATCCTTCAGACAAAATAGTCCGATCCATGTGACAATACTTCAAGCAAACCTTTATTTTGGAGGATGGTTTCAACTTATTATTTTAGTTGGTCTTAACTAAACAGAAAAATTGAAATTGTAGTAAAATTACCTGGCACTTCTTATATAACAATCTTTAGAAAAGCTCATTCATTCGTCTTCATCCTCTTATCTGGGGCAGCAGTCTCCACGACTGTCACCCAAATCACACTGCACCATCCTGTGATCCTTCCTGTGGGTGGTGAGTCAAAGTTATCTGGGTCAGGATGGTGCTATTCTCAGAGCACCTCAGTTGCAACCTGGCAGCTCGTGGCTTCAAACCTGAAACCTTGTGGACCCTAGTCTGCTCTCTCAACCACTGAGCCACCAATGTCGCCCCTTTTCTATGCCATTTATTGTAAAAATGCAAACAGTACAGGGAAAAAAACTGAAAATAATCCCAATACAAACAATTTATGTAATTTGGAGGACCCGATTTTAAGGCAAGAACGGGCCACATCCTGTCCCTGGGCCTTAGTTTGAACACGCTTGACTTATAGCAACAATTGTCCATTTATAGTCTATTAAAGACATCTTTTAAACCCTGGCCTAACCATATACAGTCATGGAAAAAAATGAATAGACCGCTCTGTTGTTTTCTTCAATTCCTTGTTCATCTTAATGCCTTGTTCCACTAAAGGTTTATCACCTGGCTCCGCCCTCATCTTTTGGTTCGTTAGAATCATCTGTATTTATTTCGACAGCGTCTCATGGTAAAATCTAGAAATGTGCTTCTAACACTGATCCCAGACTCAGTCCTGCAGGCGTCAAGTGGTCAAGCAGAATCTCTAAGTTTAAAGATTGAATTATTTTAGAGTATAATACCAGAGACCAGCTCCTTACACAGGCTCACCCTGGACACAGGTGACATTTACTTCAGAGTACTTCCTCTCTCTGGAGAGACCTGGACTCCGTTAACTCAATAATACTTGACAAAAAGAGGGATTATATAAAGAAATGTGACAAAAGTATTTCTTAGTTTAAAAGATTGTAAGGCAGGAGCCACTTCAACAAATCTATAGGTTTATTACTTAGACCTACAAGTAGTTAATGAGCAAGACACACCCTGGGACACGGTTAACCACAGCAGGATATTCCTATGTGTCAATGTCCAAAACACTTGATGAAGGTCCACAACTGAAGATGTGTCTCACAATAAGATTCGTCTTCTTTTCCTTTCGGCTTGTTGCTTTTTCAGGGGTTGCCAAAGCAAGTCAACATTGTCCACCTGTCCACCTGTCCTCTGTATCTTCTACTCTGACTCCAACTACCTCCATGTCCTCCCTCACTGCTCCATCAATCTCCTCTTTGTTCTTCCAATAACACAATAAGATAATACAAAATGTCAGTTAATCCCAAACACAGTTGGTGACTTCGAGGTTAAGGAAGCGGGCCTTGGTCCAGAGGGTTTCAAGTTCAAGTCCACCAACTGCCAAGTTGCCACTCAGCATGGCACCGTCCCCACTCACTCTTCCCTGGGCGCTCTAAGCTGTCCACTGTTCACTTTGGTGATGGGTTAAAAGCAGAAGTGACATTTCGTTGTGTGCAGTGGTGAGGATCTCAATGACGAGGAGTTTTCTGTCCTTTCCTTTTGTCATCCCATAATTCTGATAGTAAGTATTTGGGTGACCATACTGATTCCCCTGGTCCAGCCTCTAACCCCAACCCTGGGTCTGGCCAGGAAATACACCCGCAGAGACAAGTTTGCAACTAGGGAGGCGTTGCAAACACACAGAAGCATAAGCACTGGAGTTTAAGGCAGCAATGCACAGCATGCAAACCAGCAACCCGTATGTCCATATAGTAAATTGACAAATATTGTTTCTATCTGTGTAAAAGAATAAGTTTTATCTTATCAGACTTAGAAACAGAGGAGGGACAGTGGACAGTGGTAGAAGACTGATCCTAGAGATGGAGCTACCAGGTAGGAGACAAAGAGGAGATTGATGGATGCAGTGAGGGAGGACATGGAGGTAGTTGGAGTCACAGTAGAAGGTACAGAGGATAGGGGGAGATGGACAATGATAATCCGCTGTGGCAACACCGGCAAAAATGGACAAACCAAGAGGAGAAGAAGAAGAAGGCTGACAAACTCTACTGTGGTGACTTTATTGGTGATACGGGCCATACAGAATTACATAATGGGCCACATTTGGCCCCTAGGCCTTAGGTTTGACACATGTGGTGTAGAGTATTATAACCAAAGAAGAATCTGTGCGAAAGCCCTCTCATCAAAGTGTCCAGGTGTCTCTGGGAACAACAATCTAAGAACCGTCCCCAGTAGAACAGTTACTGGATCAGAGGTGGAACGTCTCATTCAAACGAGATGAGCTCCTCAGATGTGAACTCCTGAGGAGACACCTGGAGGAAACGTTGCGACTCTAATGCCGATTATCCCTCTGCTCCCCGGCTGCCGCGCTGACAGCCTGTCAGAGCTGCATCCGCTCTCTGAGGTTTTGAGTGTTTATTTGGCTTTTGTTGTTTTTTTTTCTTCAATTTCAATTCCGCTGCTGCTTTATTTGCTTAAGTTCTCAAGTTCTCCTCCAGCCTGCACAGAGACGTGCTTCATATTTCCACATTTAGGCGTCTCCATTACTCTCTCATTTCTTCCCTCTCTTTTCTTTTCCTCGCTCATTTCATCTCCCGTGGTGGTAAACGACTGATCTGGGACAGACAGGCCTCCCCTGCGCTCTGTCCTATTTCACCCAGGTCCTCAATTCACTTCTGTTTCTTATTATTCTCGGGTTTTGTCGTTCACCTCTGCTCATCTTTCTGTTTCTAACCTCAGTAATGCCCTATAATAGACTGTCCATATTAATGGAAGGCAGAGGTGTCCTCATTGTCCACAGTACTTTAATCTTTATTTGGAAAAATATATGAAATTTATGTCCGTCTTATACGAAGGACCTCCGCCGTTCTATTCTCAGCCAAACAAAAGTAAAGGATCATGGGAAGAAAAACATATCCTGAGTTCATCTTCACTGCAGTTGTTATTACATCAGCGGGACATTTTAAGTAAATGTTTGAGATCAAGTGACTTTTATCCAACATTTTTTTTTTCATGAATCTGTTTCCTGTCAGATTTGTGGAACTGGCAGAGGACTGTGTCGGAAAGATTCTCCGTCTGACTTTTGATCTGCTTTGTGCCAAAGAAGATTTAGAGACTGAGAAAATTATTAACTTTGACAAACGGACATTTGACTTCTGTCCAAACCTGATGTTGCAGCCTGACCTATTAAGAACACTCAGAAGATTTCCTTCTTGAATCAATTGAGAAATAAATCTATTTTGGGGGCGGCAGTGGTGGCTTCGTGGTTCCAAGATAGCGGACCTGGGTCTGCAAGACTCCAGGTTCTAATCCACCAGCTGCCAGGTTATCACTAAGCTGCTCTGAGCATAGCACCAGTAAGACCAGAGGAACCATCAGTGGGCTCACTATCCACAGGACGGCTCACTGTATGGCTCACAGTATGGTGCAGTGTGATTTGGGTGGCAGTCTTGGAGTTTGCTGCCCCAGTGACCCAGCAGCAGATTACATGATGAAGATGAATAAACAAATTTGAATTAAATGAGCAATTTTTGTAAAGTTGCTTCTCAAATGACTCTCAAATGACGTCATCAATAGGCTAAAATGCAGCCCTAAACCATTCCAGAGCTCGTAGAATAATACAACATAAAAATTGCAAAAAAAACACAATTACAGAGTAAAGAGTAAAAATAATAATAATAAAAAATAACTTCTTTAGGAGTCAATGGGGCAGGCGGTGGCCTTGTGGTTAAGGAAACGGACTTGGGTTCGAATCCCTCTACCGGCAAGTTACCGCTCAGGTGCCCTGAGCCTGGTATCGTCCCCCACACACTGCTCCACGGGTGTTGGCTCAGCTGGCTGCCTTCTGGTCACTACAGTAATGGGTAAAATGCAAAGGAAAATTTTCCCAAAAAAACTTGGGATGAACAACGACATCCATCCCTTCTTCCTTCCTCAAACTCCAGGGCGAGATTGAATCCTGGTGAGGTCAGCTGACTTCCAGTGGACTTTGCCTTTGCAACCCTATTGAGGATGAGAAGGTGAAGATGCATGGGTGGATGTAGAACCTACCTACCCTATTTGCCATCTTCGTCAAGGTGCATATGTAGATGTAAGAGGATGAAGATTTTAATAGTTTTCAGTCTTTACTTTATGCCATGATCAATAAGGTTAACTTGTACAGAAACATCACAGCGTGTATGAAGCTGAGATGTTAACAGACAGACGGGCAAGATCCAACTGGGCGAGATGATGGAGATGAGTGTGAAGCAGTGCATCAGTAAGGAGAAGATTACAGCTCTGCCTAAGCTGGATGTCGTAAGTCGGCAAAAAGCTGCACTTCACTAAAAGTTTTGCGTCCTGGTTGTATAAACCTTCGTGACTCTGTCTTTGTCAGCCTGGATCTATCTTTGGCTCCACCACTTCAGAGGTCCAACCTCTCCAGACAGATCACATCTGTCTCTTTGCAAAGGCTCCATTCACGGTAACCAGGAGAGGAGCTCTGGAGGTGTAGCTGGGTGGAGAGCTGTGGCCAGACTTCTCCATGCATCATGAATGCACTCAGTTTATTAGGGCTAATTACGCCATTGAGAGGCAGAAGAGTGGGGTGAATTCTCCCAGCAGTCACTGCTGCATCATCAAAGTGGGGGGCTATTTTTAGCAACAGCAGATGCAGGATAGCAGTGTTGGCCCTGTATAATGGGTTTATGTGTGTGTGTGTGTGTGTGTGTGTGCAACACAAGCATCAGCTGCAGAATCAACTGCTGCATTCAGCTTTATGGGAAAGGCAGCTTTATCAACGGCAAAATTCAGTATGAAAAACTTGGAAAACTGGCTTTGGGAATACTTGGAATGCTAATGGGATATTTTGTTAAAAAACAAACCTCAATGCAGATACGGATCAGTTGTGGGCAAATGATTAAAGTGAACATGAAGTGTTTGTATCAACTTAAACACATGACATCTACAATACCTTTAGCTTTAGCTCTTCTACGCTATCTATAAAGGAGATGTGGTTTTAGCATGGAAAAGGCTGAAGTGTAAGTTGACATAATAACATAGTTTGGACATGTTTGACGGGCCGGATTTAGCAGACAAATGGGCTGCATGTGGGCCCCAAGCCTTAGTTTGGCTTGAAAATGAATTTTCTTCGGATCACAGGGGCAGCACCACCCAGTTCATACTTGAACTTACATGGGTCGGGCCATCTTGACCAGAACAAATAAACAGGAAAAGGTCTAGTCCTTATAAAAGCAGGGTCCAAAAATTGACATAGACAACAGAGACAAGAGAGAAACTGGAAGCAGTCCCTACAGAAAAGAAGACAACACATGTTAATATTAAGGTTATATTGTGTAAACTAGACTTTTCTGAGACAAATCGGTTCATTTCAAGATAAAAAAGTAATTTTTTTAAGAGAACATTTTATTGACCGACCTGCCTGCAGTCCAGAAAATATGTTGGTGTAAACTGAGCTGTTTCTACAGGTTGTTTAAATGAGAAAAATATAAAAATTCTAAATGTGACTTTGAGATGTTACGTTTGCTACAAACACTGTCATGATGCCAACCGGCGAGAAGAAACATAAGCAGCAGAGGGGAAAATACTTCTTCTCTACTCTTTAATTTAGCCTTTGTTGGCACTTCATTTTTCAAAGTTAACTTCAGCATTAACTGAAGATGATCTCCTCCCACTGGAACTTAAACGCATCATTTTATTATGGCTTATATAAGTATGAGTACACCTCCACAAAGCTGTGACTCTCTGTTTTCATGTTGCTCATTCAAACACTAACTTATCCGTCATCATAATGCCAAGTGTTATATTTGGGTTTTTTTTTTTTTTTTATGCTGATTTCCTCCTTCCTGCCTTTCGCCTCCTCCACCGATGAACTTTCCACAGTCAAAAGTGTGTGTGTTGGTGTGTGTTTGCGGACCTTATCCACTTTTTGCCAGTGTGCACCAGCAGTAGGCAGCTGTGGGTGTTTTCTAAAGTTCACGGGGTGATGATGAATCGCCAACATTAGCTGTTCTGCTATTCACATGAAATAATAATAGAAGCACAGCTGGTTCTATATATATATTTATCCCAAAGTTAACCTACGTAGGGCCATTCTGGATTTTATACCCGTTTAACAAATGGTCAGAATCATGACGCATAGTGCAAGCGAAATGATTCCCCAGTGCAGGAAGAAGATTAGCATGAAAACAGCACAACGGCTGAAACTGCAAGAAGAAATGAGTGGATGGAGATATACAGTACAGTAACCCACAGGATCCGTTTGATGTGGAGCCATATTGATTGGCCCACATAGCCTGCATTAAAAAAAGCTAATGTGTCAGCTCCCCTCTCTGTGGACGCTGAGTGAATTCTCCGCTACTGAACTCCCTTTGTTACTCATCGCTTCCTTTCACGTGAGATAATGCGAAACAAAACGATGACGGATGTCCTTCCGAAATACCATCAGTGCCGCTGGATTATTAACAGTAACAGCTGACTGCTGGAAGAAGAAGATATTGTATGAAAACCACAAATCAATGCTCCATTAATACAGCATTCATAGTAATCAAAGTGATGCAGTAAATCTGGTAAGAAAAATATTCTACACACATACTCTAACTACAAAACGTTTTTGATTGTTAGTATGCTTATTAAAGACACTGAAATATTGCTCAAAATATCCTTACAAAGGCCCTGCAACATTAATTCTCAAACAATTCAATACATTCTAGTGCTTGTAAAGAAGTATCTGCATTTAAATCCTTGTGGCCAGCAGAACTATAGATGAGGAACCTATAGATTGTGAAATGTGGCTCGGCTTTGACAGCTGAAGTCTCTGCAGCAACTCAGAGAAAGTACAGATATTGCAAAAGCTTCTGTTTTTCAAGATCCATTGGGGGAAATTGTCCAGCGGAGTCAGCTTCGCCGTCTTATTTTGGCTAATAATCAAAAAGCTTTAATGCAAGTTTCTGGAGGATGGTTCCTCCTGGTTGTCAGTCCGTGGTTGCCCTCTGGGAGCTTAACAGTAACTTAGTTTTGACAGATTTGTGACTTAAAAATGATTGTGTGAAACAGAGATATTATAATTTATCAACGCTTTCAGTAATTTCTTTATTATAATGTTAATTTACTTATTTTTTCTAAAGGGAAATGGCAACATCAGTGTTAAGCTGTCTGCTTAATACTATGTTTTTCAGATCTCTATCTGTAACAGGGTCATGTTGTATAGCACATGAAGTGATATTTTGAGCAACAAAGGAAACATATAGAATTAATTATTTTAAAATGTTGTCTCCTTTTTTTTCTTACAGGAAGTGATGACATGTTTGACATTGTACTTTAAGAATATTCAAATTCCTACAGTTTTTTTTTAGATGCTAATTTTGGCAAAATACCTAAGATACTTTTTTGTTTGTAGAAAAAATAAACAGTATTTTGAGATGAGATGGCAATAAG
>JAFBJS010002248.1:209814-240872 GCA_016785265.1 Paraplagusia blochii | reverse complement strand
GTGTGTCATCTGCGTAACAGTGACAATGCATATTATGTTTTCTTATAATACTCCCTAGAGAAAGCAAATACAGTGTGAATAGTACAGGCCCGAGTACTGAGCCTTGTGGAACTCCACAACTAACTCTAATGAGTGATGAAATATTACAGATGTGTATAAGAGACAGTGTTTCAAAAAGATGTCGGTTTTGGGACATTTATTTTTCTTCCATCAGGTTTTTTTTTTTTTGCTTTCACTGTAAAACATTACTGCAGAATGTCCTTGTGGCTGCGAACACATTAAAACCGCCCTCATTTGTCTCAAACCCTGAGCAGGAGAATTAGGCTGTAGATTGTGCAAGTGTGAAACTATAAAATTGACTTAGTGTCAACATAACTGATAATATGTATTTCCTGGAGACGCTGCACAGACGTTTGACTACATTTGCGGTGTATGCCCTGCGCGCAGGCTGTCTTTTTTGACAACATTAAATCCTATACAGGGGCTGCACAAAAATACAAAGTATATCATTCATCACATATTGTGCCATATATCTTCCTGTATCCTCGGTTTTACTCATGTAGAATCCACTATGTTTACTGTAGACCTCGTCCCTGACCAACAGGGGGCAGTGTGATGCAGTGACAGGCAGCCCTGCCTGCACGTCGACCTCGTTGTAGTGTCAAGAAGACAAGGTCAAGAACACACAGCATTTAAAACTGAATTAATCTTACAACACTTGCCTACCCTCACCCTCCCTCTCTCCCTTCCCTCACCCTCCCTCTCTCCACACTGACGACTCAGGAGTCAGACCCTGTGGTCAAGAGCCTCACATGGAATCCCCTTTTTCACCACTTTACGGGAACAAGATTAGACACCACAGGGTTATATCTCCTGTGCAGACTGTGGATCAGACCCCGTACACTGTGACCACCAGTCTGACTGAGTCTGCACTCGGTGGCGTCTCCACCTGAAAAATGTAGGAACAAACAGCACAGTACCTTTGTATTAATGTATTCAGGATAGGATATGAGTTAGAGGAGGAAAAGGACGTAGCAAAGGTGCATCAGTGAATACATTTTCTCTTATTTACATAAGCTGTGCACAAAGGTACAGAAAGCCTTAGAAAATTACCAGCTTTAAAAACACTGTAATGTTATGCAAATGCAGCTGCAGGTGTTAAAGGTCTTTGCTTCTTGAAGGCAAGTCAAGCCATGGTAATTTTACACCCATTCTTCCTCATCTGCGCTGAGTTAAGGACCAATGAAATATATTCTTAGTCCTAGGAACAGCTTATTGTAAACATAAGTGTAAATATAACCAGCATTGATGTGCTCCTCTTGAATCTTTGAACAAATACAAATACATTGCACAAATATATATTTTATTAAAATGATTTTTACATGAGAAATAAACGATAATATTGAATAACATAATATTTTTTAAAATACAGACACAATGATCTTGAAATGCATTTGGCTTAAAAAAAGTACTGATAATCATAATGTCCTAATAATTAAGTGCTGGTGATTTTGCTGTTGAAATTAATTAGCAGTGTACTTCAATACATTTTAATCAGTGGCCGATACATTAATTAATACATAAGTAGTTACATTCATTAAACCTTTCAGTTCCAATTGGCCCTTCAAGGGAAACTGGGAACGTAAAAGCATTGTTAACCTATGCTCAATACGTTACTGTTAATAACTCGGTACCAGGTTATTGAATTTTTTGTGTGCAGTATGATACCATTCTCACTGGTATAAATCTTGTACAAACTAAATATGTATATTTATTTTTGTACAGTTATATACGCCATTATACACGGTTACAATTAAAGGTGGATCCTGGAGTCACTGTGTTATGTTTTTATTCTAGCAACTCATACCCTTTGTGGAAGACGACGGCTCCAAACACGATGACCGCTCCGGGGGACAGAGTCGCTCCACGGCTGAGGACAGGAGAGAAATCATAGAGGTCAACAAGGTACGGTGTGTTCTCTTGTGTCCCTGCAGGACAAGGCTGTAATATTTTGATGAGACAGGAGGGCGTGGCAGTTTTCATGCTTTGAAATGATCAAAACATCATCACCTGAGGTTGAGGCCAGACATTAGAACCTGTCCACGGTGGGAAGGACCGGCCGTGATCATTAGGTCTCAGGGTCATTATAGAGAAGTAATTTAATACTCACTGTAATTAACCTGGGGCTTTAATGATCAGCCATGTGTTTGTGTGATAGTAATGATCCTGGCTGTCAGTATCAGCAGCGCACAAGAGAAAATTAAAGCTGCTACACTTGATAAACTTTACTGTGTGCCGTTAAAGCGTGTGTTTAAAGGTGATCATCTGGGTGAAGGGCTGTTAACAGGATGTACTTGTTTCCATGAAAGTCCAACAAACCCATCCGTGCTCTTCAGGGAGACTTGGGGAACTCAGTGGAGATCATCTTAATCTGCCCCCTAACTTAGGAGCAGCATGAACTTATCTGATTCAGCGGACCAGCTATTCACCAAATGGAAGTGTTTTGGCAGGGCTGTCAGAAAATACACCAGCTTCAGTGTTTGCTCTTTTGGGGCCAGATGGTGAGAGTTCCCCCCGGCTCTCCCGCTCCATAGCTTTGTCTATTGATAAAAACATTAAAAAATGTTGTGGTTGACAGAGGTTATTATTAGCATCAAGAAAACTAGTGTTGTTGGGAAATTATTGTAATTTTTTAGTATTTTGGTATTTGAAGTTCTACTGCCTATAACACGCACCTGACTATAAGCCGCATGCACCGCATTCTGCATTTTCCATGATGAGGGTCAGTTTGTGCTAATTTTATTCACGTATAAAGCGCGTTACTGTACGTTAGACTTCTTCTTCTTCTTTGGCGTTCATTGGCGTTCATTGGCGGTTGTGACTTGCGTCTTCCTACGTCTTTGCGTCTACCTTTTCTGCTCGAGCAGTTAGAAAAAAATGCATACATTAGCCGCATCTCTGCATAAGCCGCAGGCTTGAAATTGTGTGACAAAAGTTGCGGCTTATAGTCCGGAAATTGCGGTACTTGTGCGCACATATGCAGCTGCAAGGTGTCCTTTCTCTGTCTTCTCAGAAGTACCGTTGTGTTTACATTTGCCTTCACACTTGATTACAGTGTGTGTTCCTTCTCTTTCTCCACCCAGTATACCACCTGCATGCCAACTCTTTTGTGTGTGTGTGTGTGTGTGTGTGTGCGCTGCGGTGATAATGGTCCAAGGTCAGCTGTGTCAGCTGCAGATGAGATGAGAATTGGTTATTTTTAAGAGCTCAGCGCTTCCCCCTCTGGCTGCTCTTTAATGTCCACGGTGCAACATTCGCCCTGACTGTTGATGCTCAGACATGTCCAAAGCAAAGGGGAATCACCTTCCCACCTCACCCCACGAACACGGTTGGAAACTGTCGAACGCAAACAGAAGATTTAAGGCATATGTTTGCAGTCGTGCACTTAAATACTTTGAGATTTATTTCCTGTACTTGCTATTCCTCCGTCATCCCGGTGACAGTACATAAACCATGCTCCATGTGAGGAGTCGTTTTGTCCTATTAGAGACCTGTGTATGCAAGTGATAAATAACCTTGTTTATGATGATACCCCCCCTGCCCCTCCCTTGTGAAGCATTAGCATGCAAATTGAGTCCTGTCAAATGATCCGGCTTCTATAGAGACGCAGAAGAGAAAAGACCGTAAGTTTCAAGGCGACACATTCAGAAATCCCATTCCCCTATAGAAAGAGCCGCAACCCATTATCCAGTTCATACAAAACTGCCATCACACTGTAGGGTTCACATATTCTAATTGATTTACAAATAAACTGTCACGCTCTGAAGTCTCACACATTGATTTTTTTAAACACATCTCAGTGCAGACACCATTTTTTCACTTATGCTCCTTTTCCTTTTTTTTTGAGTTTCTTTCTTTCTGCAGAATCATGTCTTGAAGATAAATTGTAAAAAAAATGGCAAAGGAAAGTGTATTTTGTAAATTCTTTACTTTTACTTTTTAGAAATTCTTTACTTTTACTTTTACTTTTTTGAAGTACGTTTTTTTGAGCGAACTGCCTTATTTTGGAATTGTAGAAAATTATTTTTATGAGCTGGGATTCTGTTCTAAGTGTGTTAGAATTTAGTTATCTTCTAATTTTACATGGATTTTCTTTAAAATAAATAAACATACATATGTAACAAACATGTATATACATTTGCTCCTGATTTTACTGTTGCATTACCACATATTTCCATTGTTATTTAATGTAATTTATATCGAATTATCCTGTTACTTGACCCATAAACTCAAAATACTAAATTATGACAGACCTACATTTTGGGTTTGGCCGTAACATTTCTCCCAGTCTATGCCCCATGTGTTTTACAACATATTTAGCTGTGATTTCCGCCCGGGCTGGCCAGCTGCACAATAAGGCTGCATTGAGGACAACAAGCTTGGGGGAGTTAAAGTGGTTAGTCTGATCAGCAGAATAGAGATGCAGTAGTACAAGGGGGGAAACAGATGTTTGTGGTCCGGCTACATCTGCTGCATTCACTTCTGCCAAAGAGCAGAGCCGGGCACAGAGAGCACAGTGCTGGGGTTGCAGAAAAGGGGGACGGGGGATGTAAAAAATGGGGGAAAAAAAAGAGAGAGAAGAGGCTCTGAGATGAAAGGATTGTTGAAATGGGGATGAAAGATATGTGAGGCAGGTAGAAAGACTATTTTGACGAGGCAGAGAAAGGAGAAGGCGGTTCAGGATGACTGAACACCAGGTGACATCAGGGAGGCCAGGCGTGCAGTGGGCAGCAGAGGATGGTGCAATACAGAGAAAAACAGACTGGTATCAAAATCCAAGAAAGACAAAAAGAAAAGAAAAAAAAAAAGAAACATTTACTGTATGTGATGTAGTCGGACCAGTGGATTGCAGTGGCTGCGATGATGGGGGCATCTGGCAGCGGAGAAGAGACGAGGCTGGTGAAAGAAGATTGATGAAAGAATGTAGTGAAAGATATGTCGACAGCCGTGGATTGTCAGAGTTAAGCCGTTGCCATTCAGATAGGGCCTTCAAAGGGAATAGCAGACGACTGATGAAATTCAGCTGCAGCAGGAAAAATAGGATTCCTTCTGTTACAGGATGCTGAGACAGAGAGAAGATTGATGCAGAGTAAAAAGATAAGTCCAAGCTCAACAATCTGATCTGTCACACCGGTTTAGGCCCCCCCGGTCTTGTATTTTACCTGGGAAAAATAGTTGCTATCAAAACTTAAATTCTGCCGTGTAAATAATGAACACCGGTATAATGGATCTTTGCAGGGACAGCCTCAGGATAGAGTGGAGAATGGACTCTGTCTCCATGGATGGAGACTTTTTCTCTCAGTCCTCCTCTCTGACAGACTGTAACCTTGGATCAAAGCCCTCCCTCATTACCATACGACAGCAGAGCGCCATCAGGAGTCAGTACTCTACTCTGTAAATGCATGAATGCCACCCGAACCCAAGCTAACCCCCGTCTGCGGCCTTGTCCTTAGCCTTGGATTTTAGTCACTACACTCTTCTACAGGAACTTCTGCACGCTGCATTTAATGTAGGCTTTGGAATTCTGAAAAAAAACCCAGGTGTAGCCATCTCTACTGGCTGGAAATATTATGTAGAAGAAGTGGCAGGTATGAAGATTGCATCTGATCTTCTTTAAAAACGTCTGATTTTCACTAAAAAATCACTTTCTTAAATATTGCCCTCCATTCCTGCCATAGAAAATTTTTTGAATAATATGCCAATCTATTTCTTTCGCCATATTCATCAAGTCTTCTTGTGGTGCTTGAGTCTTGCATGCTTGAAAATATGACCAAACCTTTGATGCGCCACTGAGCTACAAGCTGAGACGAGAAGTTTTCAGTCCTAGCAATGTCTGATTTAGACATTCCTCCATCAATACAGAAAAAATGGGGAAAACTTGGCTACATTGTATGAACTTTTTATCATAAATATCGGACAGGCCTAGAATGATAGAAAATGTAATTAGAAGTTTATCCATAAGTCTTCAGTCACCACCGAATCAAAAGAAATAGAAAAGTTCTCCTGCCTGTTAGCTGCCAAAATGAAACTTTAAGTAACGTGGGTTTCAGCAAATTGGCCACAGATGGAGTTGTTTGATGATTATTGACGACCTGACGGTCTGGTGTGACAGTGACGGCAGAGATAAGGTGGGAGTGTATCGAACCCTGATTGGATCATTAATTGCTGTTTTATAGGAGTCCAGTCTTGTCTGACTCGAGATGTTGTGGAGTGGAGACTGGTTACTGTCGCGTTAAATCACGGCATAAGAAAGATTGAACCCAAACGCTGGAAGACGTTAACAAATCTGCGGTGACAGGAGCTTGTTGAACAACTACGTGGTTGTTAAGAAGAAAAAGTGAGCATTGATTGTGACGCTGAATAAGTAGAACATATCCAGTAATGAGTGAAATCAGCGGGAGCAGGTGTGAAGAGACAGATGTTTCTCTCCCTTTGACCGTTTCCTCACTTTCCTGTTGTTTCTCTTCTGTCATTGAAAGCCTGTAATTGGACAACCTTCAGATCCCGCTGTGTCTCCACAAACATCTTAACCTGGTTCTTTGTCTTCTCATCTGTTCCTCAGATCATCTGGATTTAAAAAAAAAATAGTTAAAAAGGTAGAACTTTATCCATTCCTTGCGAGAATGTCTCTGGAAAAGGTTATCTTAGTTTTATTCAAACATGTCTGTAAGTCTCTAAGCAGTCCTTAAAGCAGTGGTCCCCAATCACCGGGCTGTGGACCAGTACCGGTTCGTGGGGTAAGTGGTATCGGGCCATAGAGAGATGATGCTCAACTTATACAATTTACGTTTTATTTATTATCTGAGGTTAAACAGATTTTTAAAAAAAGGACCAGATCCCCTCCTGGTTTTGTATCCAAGCCAAGTCCAATATGTCCAAGAAACGCCAACTGGCCGCCTCCTTGTAACACCTGTCACAGAGAAGACATTCTCTGTCTGATCGAGGACATTCCAGACATTTGACCTGTCCGTAGCACAAAGGGAACTCTGCCTTAGAGGGTTTGAAGCCCTACATCAGAGGTCACTAACTGGCGGACCGCGGTCCGTGTCCGGACCCAGGGGTAATCCTGTAGGGACCTGGATCTATAATCTATTTATACGGCAGATGAATTTAACGGGATAGTTTTAAGGTGCGCAGCTTTTTCCAACACCGTTGTAAACACAGGAAAAGCTGCGCCGGTATCAGGAAATAAACTGACCAATCGTGTACTGGTTAAATTATCCCAGCCAATCAACTCTCGGCATTCTCGGCCGTTAACAGCCTGCCATCGCACATTTCTACATGGTCAAAATAGAACTTTAATTTCAACCATCTATTATCTATATAAATTTGCATTATATGTTTTAAAACTGAATGGTTATTGGACTGAAAATTATTTTATAAATAGTTTTATTAAGATTTCCTGATACTGATGCTGCAAATTACATTCAATGATAGTAACTCGAGTCTTTTGTGATGTATATTTTTTCTACTTTACTCTTAGCTGTGTGATAATGGTGCTGCCAGGATGGTGCTGCAGTGATATGTCTGGATCTGTCAGACCATGAGATCATGACCACTGGAACTGTCACTTCAGGCCACTTTTGTCGAATTCTCCACACCCTCAGGCTCTTACTGTCGCCGGTCTGTTTTTTTAACATGAAGCCCAGCGTCCGCCATCTGAGCAGCTGGCGCTGGTACGGGTTCTAGAGAAAAACAGAGGGAGAGAAGAGAGATCAGAGTTGGTTTGATCGGTACCAGGAGCAGAATGGCTGCAGGAGAGGCAGATAAATGATTCCTGTATGGTAATGTCTGGCTGCTTTATGGGACGTCCTGGCTGTGAGTGATAGCCCGGCTCTCGTTATCTGTCGATTGGGGTAATTGCTGTTTGTCGCAGTCTGGTTGACGGATGGTGATGCAATCTGCCCGCTATTGGAGGAGGAAGGGGAGGCGTTGCTCTCATCACTCTCCACAAGTGTCTCTACCAGGAAACATGCTTTGTGTTACAATGTTGCTCCCTTGGTTTGTTCATTAGGTGCAATTGTTCAACTGCTGGATAATGGAACTTTAATCAGCCAATCACGTGACGGAAAGTCGATGCAGACAACTGTAGAGCTTCTTGTCTTCTCAGTCTCACTTGTAAATGGACAAATTATGGCAAAATGTCTGTCCAAAATATCTTAGATACCTGATAACAATTAACCGTTAGTAAACACAATGTTGTTAAACATCGCTTTAATAATATTGTACTAGAGGGAGCTACAATTACCACCATGACAGGAGAAATAAAAACAAAAAAACACGAGTATTTGACTGGTCGTTGTTTATTAAAAAAAATCGATACAGAGTTATAAAATGTTGAGATGGTATTGTTATTGCAATATTTCTGCGTATCAACATTTGCTGACACAAGACATTTGGCATCATAGGTTTTCAGTTGACAAATCTTTATTAGTGCTGTAAAGTCAGTTTGGACCAGGAAGTGTTCTCACCAGACAGGGCTGACTAAGTTCTGCAGGGGCTTCAGGTTCGAATCCTTAGCTGTTGCTTCTGTGGTGGTCTGAGCATAGCTTCGTCCCGTCCCACATAACCTCTTGTGGGCTCCCCACCCACAGGATGGCTCACAATATGGTGCAACGTGATTTGGGTGGCGCCAGTTGCCCCTGGGACCCGGCAGCGGACAAGCAGAAGAAGACGAATGAAGACGAATGATGTTATTTGTCAACATCGACTATGTCATATAACGAAGTGGCCTCTCTGTGTGTACTTTGACGCCAGGACTGTTAGAAAGTTCTTCCATGTTCCTCCAAATTAATCTGACTCTGTTACTTTTGGTCATTTATTGGCTGTGAGAGCTACTTCTACTCCACAGTCTTTAATGTTGTAGTTACCAAGTTCCCAGGTTTATGTTGATGAAGTGTGTGTGGGCGTATGTGGAATTTAAATATTGCGGCACACGTGTGAAAAGCAAACAACATTTGCATAAATGTTTAAGCTGCATTAGGCATAATTCATTGGCACCTAATGGGTTGCGATTGTTCAATCTCGGTGCCACAGACCTCTGGTGCCACAGGATGTGATTGTGCATAATAATTCAGCCTCTCCCCGTCGGCCACCACGCTTTTCGCCTCCAGTTAAATGAAAAAAATAAAATAGCAAAGTCTGCGGCACCCCAGTGACCACAAATTACAGCCTTAATGAATTTCCCCACATTTCTGGTCACATGCCAATTAACGGGGGGAAAAAACTGAGGCGATGACAAGTAAATTTGCCTTGTTTTTTTTATTTTTCGTCGGAGTGCTAATTGTGTATGTCATCGGCAGCTAACTAGCGCTGGGTGAGTCTACTGCCGAAACGGCGTCTCTCCTGCCTGTCGCTCTGACTGACTGGTTAACTGATTGACTGTCTGGATAAATGACGGTGCATCTTGCAGCACGGTGGAAGGATGATTCATAGCAGCTCTTCAGGCTACTTGATAATCATTCCATCTGGAGCCCCAGGACAGGCTGTCTCCTCGTTGGCAAATCACTCTTCTCTCCTGCTCCATCCACGAGCATCTCCAGCTCCCTCACTGATGACCCTTCACGTGAAACAAGGCGTCGAAGCTGAAACCTGTGCGACATTCGTTCTGTGGTCTGTGCTGCACCTTCCTCTTTCCTGCCCCACCCTGCTGCTGCTGCTGCCGCCGCTGCTGCTGCCACTCGCCCTGCGTTTGATTTAATACCAGCCTAAGTGTGAATAAATTCCTGTCACAGCCCATTAAGGAGGCCTTGGAGAGATCTGGCCTGTTATTAATTCTCCACTGCTTCTCCCACCGCTCTCCCTGCCTCTCCCTTGCTCTCTTCCCTCTATCTCCACTTCTTTGTTTCTCTCACATTGTCTTTCTCTCGTCCCCTCTCTCTCTCTGTCTCTCTTTCCTCCCCTATCTCCCCCTCTGTCTCTGTGTATCTCTTTCATACCCTTTCTCTTCCTCACCCCTCTCTTAAATGTACTCGTTCTCACCCTGTGCGCTGTTATTACTCCTTTTCTCCTCCTCTCGTTCTCCTTTCAACACAATGCCTTTCTTTTTTTTTTTTAAATATCCCCTTAATTACAACGTCTTTCTTCTTTATTCTAAAGAGAAAGGGAGAAATTAAAAGTAAGAGAGGGGCAGACGGGGGAGGGAGAGGGGATCACATTTGTAATTTCAAACAGCAAAGCCATCTTCTCTCTGGCACTGCTCTTCTCTCCTCTTCAGGCCTGAGCGAGCGAGCGAGCGAGCTGGAGGCTCCGCATGTGTGTGTGTGTGTGGATGTGTGTGTATAATGAATTCCAATGGCACTGGCAGTTAGTTTTATCTGTAGAGCAGGCAGGGAGTCTGCAGAGGCCCTGATGATAAACAAAGGCAACCTTCTAACTGTAATAAGACCAAGAGAGAGGGATGCAGCTCACTTGGCAGATACTCTCTTCTTCTTCCTCCTTTTTTTTTTTCTTCTCCTCTCCGTCTTCCCCCATCTCTTCAGCTCGGCTGTTCTCATCCCTGCTTTTTTTCTTCCATCTCTCTGCTCCCACAGATGTCAACACCCCTGCTGCGCTCCGTTCCCTCTTCCTTTCCTTTTTTTCTCCCCTTCCCCCTTTTTCCTGTCTCCTCTTCCTTTCTCAACAACTGTGTTCGGGCAGCAGTATTAGTAGGCTGCACACAGCAGGTGCCCTTACCTCTGTCTTACCAGCAACCTCATACGTGGCCCGTCAGAGCTGCTCTGTATGCTGAGGGCCTTTTAATTGTTTTATTGGGGTCAGAGGGGCCGGTGTAGCCACAAAGCTTTTGCACAGAAGAAATCCGAGTCGATTCTTTCTGTTTTTTTTGTGTTTTTTGTTTTTAGTTTTTTTTTTCTTTTGTTTTGTTTACTTTTTGTCAACAGCAGTCTCAATTTTCTGCTTTGCGTAACAGTGTTTACAAGCAAGGTAAACGGCTCAAGGTGGTGCAACGGTGTGTGTTACATAAATGAGATTAGGTAAATGTACATAACGGGCTCGTTTCACTCGAGAAGGAAATGTTAGTGTTTAAATCAGTTCCTTAAACACTGAAACACAACATTTTTGGTCTTTTATTGTAAATATTTATTCTCAAAATGTCCACGTCCTGAAAGTTTGACTGATTTGGTAAAAGTTTCTGTGCATGTAATTATTTGTTTATATTTTCTACAAAATATTATTTCAATTTCCAGATACTATTATATATATATCAGTGAAGAGAGGGAGCTGGGAAAGTTTTTTTTAACTCACTTCAAATGAGTTAAATCACAATCACAGAGGAAGTGTTTTCTAAATTTAAATACATAAAAAAGATAATATACTGACATTTAAAACTGGCAGATTTTTTTTTGGATGCTTTGATGCTTTTGATCGAGCCCATGTGGAAACCGTCCAAAATGGATCAGTTTTTTCATCTTAGTCTTATCCTCCTCTGTAGAAACAGTAACTCAGACACAGAGGTTTGCTCTCAGATACCAGTGGACGCAAAGAGGGATATGTAAAAAAAATAATTGGCCTGTGGAGCGAAGTTCCTGAAATAAACTCACTGCCTGAAATTCTGCCTCAGTATCAGGTCTGAGAGTGTGTATATATAGTTTTGATTGGTGTCCACGAGGACAAAAAGGGAAAACTCTCTAACTCTCTATTTCTATCCGTCAGGTAAAATAATCAACTCTCGACGTTAAGCCCTCACTTTACAGTCGATGTCTTAAACAAAGATCACAGTAAAGCAGGGAAGATCAGACCCACCGACAGAGGCAGCAGCTTCTCACTGCACTTGGTTTTTACATTTTATTTTGTGGTTCTGACTGTGTGTCGTGCCAGAAAATAGTATTTTAATATCATCACTACAGTATTTTACTTAGTTTTTAGCTTGAAATACTGATATTATCGGTTGGTCGATATATATATCGACCTGATATTGAGATATTTATGTAATATTAGTATAGTTAGGATAGTTACTGAGCTTTGTCTCAGTTTACGGCCGTTAACTCTGGCACTGCTTTTTGCTGTTGGGTCTTTGTAGTAAAAGTAAGTTGCTGGCTACTATATACAGTAAAGAAAAGGAATCTCCTGAAGGAAAACGTTTAGTATTTTTTTTTATTTTAGTTAAGTATTGTATATTGTATCCCTGCCATTGCTCTGAAAGTGACGCAGCTATTCCAGCCAATATTACAGAGTTGAAGGCTCCCACCTGAGAGCTGATTGTTCCAATTTAACACATCACAGAGTCACAAGATGTTTCTGACACTTAAAAAACAGTCTCTGGCACCACACGATTTTTATATCTAAGTTTCATTTTCCCACCCCCACTGGCTCATACAGAGAGACTTCTTGAAGTATCAGCGTGAGAGGATCACCACCGGCTCAGATGATAAGTTCCTGACAAACATCAGACGGAGATCAAAGAGACGTGTCCTGCCCGTCTTTGAAACGCAGACAGCAGGTCTTCAGGTCTTCAGGTCCCAGCTCGCAGTGCTCACACCACATACAGGTGTACACGTGAATCAGACACGCAGAATAAGGCCGACAAAACTCCCAGACAAAAAGCAGTCGTGCACTTTGACAGTTAACAAATCAGCTGTCAGAACAAGGCTTCAGCTGCAGGCCTTCAGGCACAGAGCAGGGCCTAACGACCAAACACAGTTCACGTAAACTGTAGGTCTCACAATTTAACATTTCACTTTTTAATTTGAATTTTATAACGGTATTTTCTGAAACACAAATCAAATTTATTTTATAAAGCGCACATTTACAGATCAGATTTGTCACACGAGGCTTTACAGGGTTGGTAACATCCTCTGTCCTTAGACCCTCAGCTAGGGTAAAGAAAAACTACAGAGGAAAAAAAAAAAACTTTTAACAGGGAAAAGAAAACCAGTAGAAACCTTAGGGAGAACCACAGGAGACGGAACCACTCCCGGGACGGACAGACTGTGCAATGGATGTTACCAGAGGATAAGAATACAATAAAATTAAACAAATACAAAGGTAAAATGACAATGAACAATTGACATTTATACATATATCTATCAAATAATGTCAGTAGTAATATATTTTTGATCCTGGTCCTCCTAGTCCTGGTCGTCCCAGTCCTGGTCCTCCTAGTCCTGGCGTTGGCCCATGAAACAACAACAATAATAATAATAAATCACACTTCTTTTATCCCTTAGCTTGGCTTATGACTTCTACTTAGGTGCGACTTATGTAAAATGTATTATTTCACCTGTGTTATTATTACTTTTTGCACTGACAGCCACTAGAGGGCACTTTATGCTTTGCTAGCAGTATCTGCTACACTTGCTGGTCCGACTTCTCGATAAAAAGCAAGGAATGTGAGGGAAAAAAAAAACACTTGACGTAGTTAATTTCCCAATTTTATTAACACCATTCAGTACTAAAATGTGTTTTACTCTCTTCCACACTGTCTAAGCTGCGTTTATTTCTTCCTGACAAAGCACATGCTACATTCCCAGAGGTTCTGTTTCGTTACACTTATCAGTTGTCAGGCTACTTTAACTCATGTGCAGTTTATTCAAATTAGCTCCTGGCTCTTTGCACCAAGTGTGAACCCCAGATATTGTATGAGTCTCCAGCACGAGGCTCCATTTTTAGTTGCTTATTCCACAGGAAACCTTATTATCAGGAGGATAATGTGGGGGAAATGATAAGTTAATGGTTGACGATGATGACTGGCTGTTTTTAAAACCTGGGTCAGACTTTTTTCAGTGATTGAGTTCTTTGTATGTCTGAACGTCATTGGTTGTAAAGTAACAGTTCTCAGGGACTCGCATTTATTTTCAGTGGGAACGGAATCAAAAAGTAATCAATTATAGAAGCTGGCTTAGACTCAAGTGCTTAGAGGAGAGGGAGGAGGCGGGCGGGCGGGTGGGCGAACACCTTCTGCAATCGCCGTCCGACACTGCAGGGTTTCCACCTCAATGCTGAGGATGTATTAACAGAAGCGCCTCTGTAGGAGTGTGCAGGGACGACAGCGGGGATATTGTATTTCTGCCACCTCTGGAAGGGAAGGCTTTTATCTGCCGTCAAATCCCCTTTAAAAGGGCTTCATTCCCCTGAGGAAGCTCTGGATAAGTACGAGGGGCGGCAGCACTTTAACCCTCCCATTGAGAAAAGCCACAAAGTTTATGAAGTCATTATGGCTGTTTTTTGAAGAAAAAACATTTATTTTACCTTCCTTTTGCCCTGGACTAAGATCTCCTGGGATGGCATGCAGCAGAAAGCTGCTTATACCTGTGCTTTTAACGTATTATGTTGTTGAGTGTTGGGTTGTCATCGTTTGTCATAGTAAATTGTGTTTCTGTATATTTGGTTTACTTTTTTACTCGGGTTGCATCTTGGCCACATTAGGTCCACTGGTACACTTTTTGAGTATGCTAGCCCCAAGTTGTTCTGCTGCTAGACCCTGGAGATCATTGTGCAGGAAGTTCTCAGCAGATCTGTAGGTTTTGGAGAAAACTCAGTGCAGCTCATCTGGCCTTAACAACCCGGACACGTAACCATCACTTCTTCTCCTTTTGGCTTGTCCAATATTTTCCATCTCCCCCTGTCCTCTGTATCTTTGACTCTAACTCCAACCACCTCCATGTCCTCCCTCACTGCATTCATCAATCCCCTCTTTGTCTCCTACCTGGTAGCTCCATCTCTAGGATCATTCTTCTACCATTGTATCCACTGTCCCTCCTCTGAACATGTCCAAACCATCTCACTTTCCTGTCTGTCTTGTCCCTCTAATCACCTCATTCCTGATCCTGTCCATCCTTGTCTCTCCTCAAGAGAACCTCAGCATCTTTAACTCCTCCACCTCCAGCTCTGTCTCCTGTCTTCTACATATGTCCTGCCTACACATGTTACCATGGCCTTTCTGTTAATTATACCAATCTATTAAACTGTTGGCGTTTAGTGATTAAATATTTGCAGTGAAACTGGTTCCGTGTATTTGAGAAGAGAGAGATATTATCAGTGGAGGCAGACTTCGTGTCCTTCGAGGAGATGAAGGGAGTGAGTGAGTGAGTGAGTGAGTGAGTGAGTGAGTGAGTGAGTGAGTGAAGGTGGTGGTGCTGCTGGGTAGGGAGATTTAACAACCTTCTATATGACTGCTGATGTGTGACCTCTACTGCAGGAGGTGCAGTCACAAAATCAATGCAAGGTCTGTATGTGCTCCACATAGACTCTCATCTTATTCCCTCTGTCTTCTCTGGCTTTGCTCTCCCACTCCTTTCTCCTCTCTTCTCTCTCCTGTTCTCCTCTTAAGACGCTCTCCTCTCGCATAGATCCCTCTTCTCACCTATCTTGTTCTCCTCCATGCCCCTCTTCTCTCTTCTCCTGCCCTCTGTTCTCCCCCTGTATTCATACTCTTTTCCTCTCGACTTCTCTTCTCTCCTGCCAGCTTCACTACTTTACTCTTGTCTCCTCGCCCCCATCTCCACTCCTCTATTGTCATCTCCTCTCCCCTTCTGTCCCTCCTCTCTTCTTATCTCCTCTGCTCTGCTTTTCTTTCCTCTCCTCCCATTCTCTACTCTTCCGTCCCCCTGCTGGTCTCTTCCCTTCTCCTCTCCTACTGTCCTTTTGTCTCCTCTTCTCCCATCACCTCTTCTTCCCTCTCCACTACTCTCCTCTTCCTAATCTCCTCTCCTCACTTAGTGACATTTTACACTTGTAATTCCCAGCCTGATCCATCAGAGTCAAAGCCGGGGATTAGCAGAAGAATCTTGAGTGAGAGCATGTTCTCCCCCTCCTCTTCTCTCCTCTCCTCTCCTCTTCTTTCCTCTCCTCTCCTCTGCTCCTTTATTGCTCCTCGCTCCTTCCTTTTTCCATCTTTTCTTCCTAATATTTCCAACCCCATCATCAAATGCATCATAAAGGTTCTCACCAGGTGAAAGGCGTGTTGTAATCATACAGATAAAAATGTTTATTTTTGTTTTATATAATTTAAAAATAATCTTGTGTGTAATCAGGTCTAATATGACAGTCAACTTCACTGTGGGGATAAATAATCAGCAGCAGATTTAATTATTATACTTAATAAGTCTGATCTATGTTTAGATCCTCTGTTTTCATCTCTGTCTCTCTGGTCTCATTTGGATGAGTCTTGGAGATAAGGAAGCTGGTGAGGCAGAGAGAGGAAATATCAGAAAACATTCACTCACTGTCCGTCACCATATGATATCAATTGATTTGATGCTCCATCCACCAGTCAACCAGGGCAGATTTACTTGGAGAACAGACTCCATTCCAGTGTGTCCTCTGTCCAGATGTGGCTCACACTCCCTATGGTCAAATGACCGTCTCTTCCTGTTCTCAACAACTAATATTTCAAATACTTATGCTGTGTTGGTAGTTTTAGTTTAAATGTAATGGACATTTAAAAATTAAGCTGTAATTTAGTCCTAATGAACATAAACTGTTTGGTAAACACCAGAAATTGGGCTAAAATATAGAAAGGGAAAAAAAATAAAGGATATCATCTGCTAGAAATGATGTTTTTTTGGCGGGAAATCTTTCCTCTGCATTTAACCCATCACCGTAATGAGCAGGGAGCAGCTCACTGAGCTAGGCCTGGGGGGCAGGGTGTGGGGTTGATACTGTGCTCAAGGCACCTCAGAGGTAACTTGGCAGTAGGGGGATTCCAACCGGGGACCTTGCGGATCCAAGTCCTCTTCCTTAACCACTAGGCTATGGAGCCAGAACAGAACACATGCGTAAACACGGATCCGCGTGCGTATTCTGAGAAGAACACACAAACAACGCATCACACGCTAAAATACGCTTTCGAATTGTGGTACGTGCATGCAAATCATGCTTTTAATTTGTGAAACTACACGCACGCTAATTTGTATTTTTGAGACTCGTCTTACGGTGACCAGATTTGCGAACATAATTCTGCTACGTCACTCCGTCACCAGCCAATCAGAAGTTTCACTCGTTTGCAGCCAATCACACGGCAGTGTCCCCACGAGGGTCCGTCTGTGACGTCACTTAACTGCGTCCAAGAACCAAGTTCACGTCCTACAATAATGGCGAGCATTCAAGTATAAGTATCATGTGACAACATGCTTACATACTCACACTCAAACGCTCGCTCTTGTCGCTTCCAGACGCCATTTTTGCGGCATAAACGTTTTTTAACGTGTGAAGCGTTGTTTGTGTGCTATTCTCAGAATACGCACGCGGATCTGTGTTTATGGGTGTGTTCTTTTTGAGACTATTCTGGCTCCATACTAGGCCACCAACTGACCCACCAACTGACCCACCAACTGACTTGACAAGGGTTGGACAAACCTTTATGTTCCAATATCTGCAGATAGAATACTAGATTACATACTTTAAATAATAGAAGGGGTTTTGGCATATTTCAGGCCGCATTAGAGAGCCCAGTGGGCTGTATCTGGTCCACAGGCCCTAGTTTTCCCAGGTTTCCTATGATTTGATATACCAGCTAATAACCAGTGTCATTTTCAAACATTTTCTCACTTTCCTGTTATGTGATCTTTGCTAAAATCATCTAACATCAGTCTTTCCTGTTGACATGAAGCAAACCCAGTGTGTGATTAGTCGGTCTTGACCAGTGGCCCGACCAGTGTCTCAGCTGGTGCCGGTTTTATGGATCAAATCGTTTCACGGATCAGAGTGCACGCGCATGCTCACGTGCACACATGCACTTTGCAAGGACTTCTTCCATTTCCATCAGTCTCCATCTCCGCTTCACATGCTCAACGTTCTTCTCAACGCTCTCCTCATCAAGCGTTCTGACATGTGCCAGTTCTCCCAGGTTACAGGAGAGAGAGACAGTCGGCCTGTCAGTAGGACGCCTTCACGGGCAGGATCTCAGACGGCGCTCTTCCTTGTTTACGTTCATGAGTTGTTGACTGGCCACCCTGCCGCGGCCGACGCGGTGTCAGAGCGTGTCTGCCGAGGCCCAGCACTGGCTGCACAGGCATCAAAACATTATTGTGGAGCCGGGTTGTTGAGTGGCAGCCCAAGAAATTAGGAGGAACGTCTTCCCCATTCCCATGGAGGTGTTTTTTTTTTGTCTCTGTGTGGGTGAAAGTGTCTCCATTCAGACAGAGCTGCATTCCTTCTCTGCTGCTCTTGGTTTGAACATTATATTTTCATTGTGAAGGGTGAGAGATACGCCACTGTGGAGGTGATGAATGGAATTAGTTTCTTCTAGAGGCTGAGAAATCCCATTTATTTGTGTATCAGATGGACATTATCACATTTTACATAATGAGGGTGTTGTGTGGGCTTCACTGCCCCTGCAGTGATGTGGATGTTGGAATTAAACTTTTAATCCTCCTTTAACCCTAACGTCATTGTTATGACTCGACTCTGAGCTTCAGGTTATTTAATATTCTTTTCTTCTTTTCACGGAGAGAATACAACGTTCTTTCACTTTTTTTTCCCGCTCATATCAAGTCAATTCCAGCTAACTTTGGAGTCTCCTTTTATATGGGTTGTTAAATTGAAGACATTTTCTGAAGACGTGAGTGAAAAAGGACGGTGGATTGGACGTGAAGCCAAATTTCACCAATTAAAATCCAATTATAATCAGAAACCGAGGCTGCTGATGCTTCAGATATGAAGATTGGAGGGTTCAGTATCACATCCTTCTCTCGGAGCCAGTGATGAGTTTGGAATTTTGTTTGTTGGCGTAATTACCCTGCAAGTCACTGTCACACTGAGTAGAAAAGATGGAGAAGACTCAAAGACGGGTGGAGAGAAAGGGGAGGAGGGGGAGTGGAAGGCCTCCAAATATTCCCCTTTGGAATATCTTCAAGGACAATCAGCCATGGCGGTGATATTAAGAGAGCCGTGCGGAATCGATTGCTCAAGGTGTTATCCACGGTGCAAAAATGTCTGGTAATTAGTCATGGCTAAAGGAGTTTTACTGAGAGACTGAGATGGATTTAATCCTAATAGATTTCCCTGCAGTGCAGAAACAGTGGCTCCTCTGTAACAGAGCGCCCCCTGCCTTCTCCTATCTGTCTCTTTTCGCGACCCATCTAACAACCATTCTGTAATGTATTATGTTTTCTACATTCGATGGACTTTCTTCAAACTCACATTGTTTGCACCACAATCGTAGCACGTTCACCCGGGTTTAGCAGCACAACTAACAGCTCAAGGGCGCCCCCCGCCTCTTCTTCTTTATTTTTAGGGGTTGCCACATGCATTGATGAAAACAACAACCTTGTTTCCAGTTTTTGTATCTGTTTCCACTCCGACTGGCCCGTCACTCAATCCCCGCTCCTCCTTACTGTAGATTTACAGAAGGCAGCTCTGTGTACGTTAGTCTGACTGAAACATCTCAATAAATATTTTATTGGACGTCATAAAAGTTATTTGCCATCTTTATGATTCCCAGATGTTGAACCATGCAGTGGTTTTTTTTCTCCGAGCTCCAGGATATGTTTCACTTCTCTGCTGCGGAACTTCCTGTTTTGAGGGAAACCAAAAAAAAAATATTTCTCATGAAGGAAAACCCTGAATGAGCTCCAACAAATGTCTCCCTGAGGACAGGATTTAAGGACAGTAGATGATACAAAGATGTTTACTGTGTCAAAATACAACAAATTTTTTCTTTTATCAAAATGGTTTCATGCAAAATTTCACTGAACTGTTTTATTACTTGACAGTTGTTTTTTTCAAGGATTTTAGCTGAATTTAGCTGGTAGTCCTTTACTTAATTGGGTAAATAATACATCTTTGCTGTAGTATTAAAAATTCAACATTGAAATGTAATTTTTCTTTTTTTCATTTTTACAATTTTTGTTTGTTAAAACCTTTATGCTATTTTTTTCCTTAAATTAAACATCTTTTATGCCAAGAAATTATAAAAAGACAAAAAAAAGAGGAAAAAAAAAAATCTGAATTTTTAATGATTACTTTACAGGAACCTTGTCTCTACAGGTTTACAGGACAGTTGTGAGACCAGCCATGATGGATGGATTAGAGACACTAGGAAGAGACAGAAGACAGGAGACAGAGGTGGAGGTGGAGGAGTTAAAGATGCTGAGATTCTCTTTAGGAGAGACAAGGATGGACAGGATCAGGAATGAGGAGATTAGAGGGACAACACAGACAGGAAGGTTTGGAGNAGGTGGAGGAGTTAAAGATGCTGAGATTTTCTTTAGGAGAGACAAGGATGGACAGGATCAGGAATGAGGTGATTAGAGGGACAACACAGACAGGAAGGTTTGGAGACAGAGAAGACAGATTGAGATGGTTTGGACATGTTCAGAGGAGGGACAGTGGAGACATTGGTAGAAGAATGATCCTAGAGATGGAGCTACCAGGTTGGAAACAAAGAGACACGCGTCAACTTTTATGAAAAAAAAAAAAAAAATGTCTTCTGTCTTTTTTTCTTTACCTTCAGAAGCTAAAGCTCAAGAATCAGCAGCTGAAGCAGATCATGGACCAACTCCGCAACCTCATCTGGGAGATCAACTCAATGCTGGCTGTCAGGAGCTGAAGCTGCCACACACACACACACACACACACACTCACACACACTCTCGGAGAACCACATCTCACAGATTCATCCAGATTATTGGACGCTGTTGTTAACTGGACGCTGGAGGGACAGGGCAGAACCCCTGACTGAGGCTGCACTTTACGGACTTTACAGACGGAGAGAAGACATCTCTGATGATGTCGCCCTGTTTGTGAGTAGAGACGGGGAGAAGGTGTGGGTGATGGCAGTAACCATTCTGTCGACCTCCATCAGGTTCATCACCACCTCCTGACGTCCCTTCCTGGTCTTTTGTCTGCTTTTAGGCCGGGTCTCAACTCAGAGTGGGATATTGATGTGTTATTTAATCCTGATTCTGTAAGAAATCATAGATGGAGACAAATCTGATGATCTATCTTAAAGTTTTCCCAACTCTTCGGAGCAGGGAAAGACAGAGAGTTTTATTCTTATTCTACTGATCAGAGAAGTTTTTATTTGATGATTCATGTTTCTGTCTGACTGGATTTGACAATTCCAATAAAGTCCGATCTGCACAGATCTGCTGAGCTCAACTCTTCCTTCTGCTCTTCTCTTTCTCCAACCATCAGCAGCTCCGTCCGTTTCTCCTCCGTCTGTTGATCAAGCATTTTTATCATAAAAACTCCTGTTACTTTTTTTAGATCAGATTACGTTCCAGCAGTTTCTATTTAACGATGTTGGGCCTGATGACTTCAGACGAAGGACAATTAAATTACTGTTACAGATAAGAGTTGAGAAAATGAGATTAAATTTAACTGCATTAGAATCAATTGAAGTAGATGCAAATAGATTATTGTAGATTACTGTAAAGTAGATCCATTTACCTTAGATCTGAGTGGAATAAATCTGATTAATGACAGTAGATTAGATTGTTGTATAGAGTAGATTATTTTTAGGGTAGATAACTTCAAAATAGATACAATTTTCACTGGATTACCATGGATTAGTATAGTATCAATGGGATTAGACTGCATTACAATTATTATAAATATTGAGTATAATATATAAGTATATTAGAATAGATAATTTGATTTAGGATTGAGTTTAATTTAATTAAGAAATAAAATTAGAGATGAGATTGAACTATATCTGTGTTGACTGGATTTGTTTTTTTTCCAGATTAGATTAGATTAGATTAGACTACATAGTTTTGATATGTGCTCTACAAAGATGGTGGTCTTGTCTTTCAGTCCTCAGACCTCACAGTGAGACCCTGAGACATTCTTCCTGCCGTGGAGCTGCTCCTCCTTCCTGCTCCTCTAAACCTGACAAACCTAATCATTGTCCAGGTCTTTAACAGGTGACTTCAACTGGAGACTTTTCTGGAGATCGTTGGACCAGCTGTGAGCCCAGGGGAGAGTCTCTGGGCGGAGACTGTCCATCTGAGGAGCAGAAGGAGCAACTCCTGGTTCAGTAGGACGACAGACAGATGTGTGATGGTAGGAAACACGACTACCATCTCACTTTTTTCATTCTTCGGCCGGGTTTGCCCTTATATAATGAAATGTACAGTTTCACATTTATTATTTGAACCAGTTGGGGGCACTCTAGGCTTGTGCGCCACGACCTGCTGCTCCTGTACCAGTGACTATTTACATGTTTGTTATTTTCAAACCGACAGCCACTAGAGTGACTGGAATATTTTGTGTTTTTGTTCTTATTTATCGTTCTTATTTTTTGGGTGTAGCGACTTCTACTGTACAGTGTTTTAAAGTACAGAGTTTGTGTTTATTTACAGCCGCAACTCATCTCTCAATATGTTTGTATCCATTTCACTGACATCAGATTTTTCTCGGTAACACGCAGGAAAAAGGAAACGTTTCTATTTTTTTTTCAAAGGGTTAAATGTGTTTTGCTGCGTCTCCTTAGGCTTTTGGTTCCGTTCAATTAGAAAAACCAGATGAAGCTTCGACATTTGACTAAAAAGTGTTTCGGATGTTGGCAGCCGATGAATTTAGAACTCCTGTTTGGTGACGTTGTCACGGAAACAGTTTTAATGAACTCCTCCAGCTTTTTTAGTAGATAACAACCAATGAAGACTGAGCTCCAACTTCAGTCATCAACTACTTCATTAACACCGATGCTCGTCCTCGTCTTCGTCATCCACTCTGACGTAAGTCGCTGCAGTTTGAGGAAGTCTTTCACAGAGGAGTAACCTTTTAGTTTGGGTCGGAGAAATGATGTAAAAAAAAAAGTACTTTTTGCAGATGAAGTCAGACTTTTTAGGCTCCATATATTTGGGTTTAATGTTCAGATGAGGGTGAAATAATAATATATTTCTGGAGAAAATAAAATGAAGATGTGAGTGAATCAAAACACGAGTGTCTTTGTACCTACCTACCTACCTATCTCTGTCTATTTGTCTGTCTGTCTGTCTGTGTATCTTTCTATTCTTCTGTCTGTCTTTCTGTCTGTTTGCCCGTCCATGTATCTTTCTTTCCTTCTATCTGTTTGTCTGTGTATCTATCTGTCTATCCGTCTGTCTGTCTGTCTGTCTGTCTGTCTGTCTGTCTGTCTGTCTGTGTGTCTGTCTGTCTGTCCATCCATCCATGTATCTTTCTTTCCTTCTATCTGTTTGTCTGTCTGTATATCTGTCTGTCTGTCTGTCTGTCTCTCTGTCTGTCTGTCTGTCTGTCTGTCTATCTATCTGTCTATGTATCTTTCTATCCTTCTGCCTGTCTGTCTGTCTGTCTATCTGTCTATGTATCTTTCTATCCTTCTGTCTGTCTGTGTATCTATCCGTCTATCTGTCTGTCTGACTTGCTGCCTGTCTGTCTATGTATCTTTCTATCCTTCTATCCGTCTGTCTGTCTGTCTGTCTATTTATCTATCTATCTATCTATCTATCTATCTATCTGTCTGTCTGTGTATCTATCTGTCTGTCTGTCCATCCCTCATGTATCTTTCTTTCCTTCTATCTGTTTGTCTGTGTATCTATCTGTCTATCTGTCTGTCTGTCTGTCTGTCTGTCTGTCTGTCTGTCTGTCTGTCTGTCTGTCTGTCTGTCTGTCTGTCCATCCATCCATGTATCTTTCTTTCCTTCTATCTGTTTGTCTGTCTGTATATCTATCTGTATGTCTGTCTGTCTGTCTGTCTGTCTGTCTGTCCATCCATCCATGTATCTTTCTTTCCTTCTATCTGTTTGTCTGTCTGTGTATCTATCCATCTGTCTGTCTGTCTGTCTGTCTGCCCGTCCATGTATCTTTCTTTCCTTCTATCTGTTTGTCTGTATATCTATCTATCTGTCTGTCTGTCTGTCTGTCTGTCTGTCCGTCCATCCATCCATGTATCTTTCTTTCCTTCTGTCTGTCTGTCTGTCCGTCCGTCCGTCCGTCCGTCCGTCTGTCTGTCTGCTGGTGTCAGCTGACTTTCTTAGTCCTGTATCATTTACCAAATATGACAGAGTAGAAACATGAACCTTGTGATCCTCAGCAGGTTCTGAGACCACAGTCCTGTAACAGGACAGTCGTCTAACATGTAAATGTTGAGTAGTTCAGAGCCCAGCAGAACCAAGGATCAGGCTTTTTGTCCTCAGGGAGACACAGTAGGACAGACGCAGCTCTGCAACGGAGGAGAAAAATCAATTTGAGCAATAAACCTCTCCTCTGTGGTCTTCTAGCGCTGTAGTTATGATAGCCTGTCTCCATGCAACGTTCCGAGTCTATTCTTATAAACGCAGGATGCTCTCATTTGGCCGGAGCAGAGGTCAGAGAATTACTCGTGGTCCATACTCACGGGAAAACAAGGAGATGGGAGTGCGAGGGTTCACACGCTCACGTCGATGCAGGCGGGGACGAGAAAAAAGAAATCGTAAATACACAAATTGTCAGCGTTTGGAAGAAAGATAAAAGAAGGAACATCTTCAATCACTCTTGATTACTGGCTGCTGTAATTTTCTTTTAATCAGCCGCGTGGATGATTTCTAACCGTTGACCCCGTGTTGTCGGAGCAGGACTTCATCAGACTGGAGGAGGAGCTGATGGAGCCGAGACTCAAAGAGTCTAGATATATATTTATATTTATTTGAGTAACGTATATGGCAGAGTTAAAGATGCTGATGTTCTCTTGAGGAGAGACAAGGATGGACAGGATCAGGAATGAGGACATTAGAGGGACAATACAGACAGGAAGGTTTGGAGAAAAAAGCTAGAGAAGACAGATTGAGATGGTTTGGACATGTCCAGAGGAGGGACAGTGGATACATTGGTAGAAGAATGATCCTAGANNNNATACATTGGTAGAAGAATGATCCTAGAGATGGAGCTACCAGATAGGAGACAAAGAGGAGATTGATGGATGCAGTGAGGGAGGACATGGAGGTAGTTGGAGTCAGAGAAGAAGATACAGAGGACAAGGGGAGATGGAAATTGTTGACTCACTGTGGCAACTCCTGAAAGAGGGACAAGTTGAAAGGAGTAATATAGTTATATACATATTTACGGGTTATTTATGGATTGATATATATTATTTTATATAACTATATATATAACTATATATACATATATATAGTTATATCAATAAAAAAGGGTTTCAGGATATTGATATTGTGCAAACGATTCCGATTTTTTCACTCCTCTGTACAAACCATTAATTAAATGGCATTCAATACTGCCATCTAGTGACTTTAACTGTAATATACAGTCGCTTTCCCCCCAAATTTTATACAGATCATTTGGCGAAACCTATTTTGTCATCTAGTCTCTATTATCATCGCAAAAACTAATATTATGGAACATCCTTAATATAAAAACAACAGACACGTCCAGTATGTTATTGTTTAATAGTTTCCTAGGTTTTTGAAGGAATCTTTATTGCTGTTCATGAATTAACATTATTATTTATTTATTTTATTATGTTTTTATAACTTGCAACTTTTGTGCCAGATTGCTCACTGTGACCTTCTGCTCTGTCGTACTTTTACACCTGTTTTATTTTCCTTCTGCAGCTTCTGTCGAGAGAAACCAGTGTCGTTCCCACCTGGGCGTACAGTTCTTAGCTGAATATCTCACCACCTTCACGACTGCGCCGGCTATGTTTATCAGGTCAGTGCCGATCGATCCCACAATGCAATGCATTCTCTGTTTGTCTATGCTAATGCACGGCCGGTACACACACTAGTGTGGTTCACACCAGTGAATTCAAGCAGCCGGTGTATTGCACCATTAAAACGGCTGTGTGTAATGTCACTGGTAAACCAGTTAAATGGAGTAAACCCAGTCTACATCCTCTGATATTGATCTGAAAATGGAAATCCTCGCCAAACAAATGGAATATTGATCCGTCTCTCCACCCACACTGAGGCGTCTTCATCTACACAAATCCACACGTCAATTAAGGGAAGAAACTCAACGCCAAAAATGATCAGTAGCAAAACAGATTGTGAGAAATCTTTTCATCTTAAAATGAAAGAATTAGATTAGTTTTTGGATTTAGTTTGAACCAATCGTTTATAGTAACTGCAAGCAAAGACAGACATTGAATAATGACATATATATTCATATATTTATGATAAATTCTAGGGATGTCTGACCAAGATTATCAGCCAGAAATGGGTATAATTATGTCATCTCTGTAAAGATAGATGTTGATTTAATTTCTCCCATAATCACATCTAATAACATAACGTTGGATTTGGCCAAATGATTTGTGCGTTTAAAAAAGATTTGGGGATAAACAGTTGTATAGTAAAGTAAAAGTCACTAGATGGCAGCAATGCAGCTAATTGAATTAATCTATATAAATAACCAGGTGATTGTATGTTGATGCCAGCAACTCATACAGTCGTTTATACAGTACAGATATAAAATAATGTTACCAGGTCTATATAAGTATCGGAAATTAAATGTTGGGACAATATCAGCTAAAACGTTCCGGCGTTGTTCAGACATCGCTGATAAATTCTTTTAACTTTCCTCATGTCATTCTGCAGAGTCGTATAAAAAAAAGCAAAGAACGTCAACAAACGTATCATCAAATATGAGTTTATTTTTTATAAATCATTCTTACAAAATTGGCATTTATCTATTTCATCTGTGACCGCTATAAAAGTCCTCTGTTAATGACACGGCAGGAGGGAGGAGGAGCATCAGCACAGACGGCCAATCACTGATAAATAATCCCCCAAACAGGAAGTGGTCATGCGTGGTCGCTATAGCAACAGTGTCCAAAACAAAGAGACAAAAACCAGGGTGTGTGTAACATAGACAATGGAAACTGTAATCCAGTGTACACGTGTGTGTTGTTGAAAAAGAAAAAAAAAATCATGTTGATTAAAAGGCACAAATTAAGACAAACAGTGACAGTTTCCAGGGTTAATGTGGGTGAAGGAGGCAGGGGTCAAGGTAGGATCCAGATGTTTTTGTTTCTACCTAAAAACATCTGCATCACGTTCCTACTGGTTGAAGAACAATGTTCTAGTAGGCGTTGCAGTACTTCTTTTGGCCTCAGGTTTTTTTTTTCCACCTTCAACCATAGACTGTTTATAAAAAAGGGTTAGTCTCTGCTTTTAAATACATTTCTGTCATTTTGTTACTGTTTGGATACATTAAAAATATATAATATTTCAAATTTGGGGTAAATTGTAAATAACGCTCTGATGGACAGTCCTGCTGTCAGTTACTTGTAGTGACCACTAGGAAATGGGAAGGACTTTTAATAGTGAAATACATTCGTTCATCTTCTTCTGCTTGTCCGTTGCTGGATCACATTGCACCATATTGTGAGTCTTCCTGTGGGTGGTGAACCCACAAGAAGTGGATTCGAACCGGAGACCTTGTGGACCCAAGTCCGCTTCCTTAACCACTAGGCCACCACTGCCACTGAAATATATTTGGAAGAAATTCTAACTTTTAAGGCTTAAATTGTTAGTTCTCTGCGGTTCTTTCAGAGAATTGTCAACTTTTATTTTGAAAATCTAGTTACTGTAATCTCTGTACATCATTCAGTCTTCAGTTTCTGGCTCCAGATTATCTCCGTCTCTTTCTTATAAACAGTCTATTGGTTGAGAGTTGAATTTCCTGTTGCCACGTTGTCTCACCCCAAACCCAGGCAGTTAAAGAAGCCGTTCAGAACCAACAGTGTCGCAGCCCTGAACCCATTACTGTAATGTCAGTGGGTGAGGAGTCGTTAGAGCGCCATCTCCAAACACTTCCATCTGTTTGAAACGGCCAGACAGCTGCGAATTATTTCCCGCGTTTCAGTCGGCGTACTTTTTATCGAGATGCTGCAATTTGAGTCCCGCGGAGAGCGAGACGCTGCGACCCGGTCCGACTCCGTATGTGACAGGATTCCCTGGAAAACTAAAGCGGAATGCTACCGGTGTTTTGGCATCGGTTTGGATTCATGTGCACGATGAGTTGGAAATTTAACAGAATAAATACCATATGGTGCCACGTCATTCCAAATCCAACTGTCGTTTCCTGTTTCCATTCAGAAAAATAAATATTTCTATGTACAGTTGCAGGGATTTGAAATGTGTGTTTTCTGAGGGATGTGGTTCTTCTCTCCAGATGATCAACACTGATTCAAACAAACATGTGGTCGACAGAGGATGAAACACGGAGCAGACGAGCGGATGAGGGACAAATATGTTTCTCTTTTTCCCAAAATCACATGATAATCAGACACTTTTGATGTTTTTGATGTGCAGCAGATCAAAACCTTTCATGGCAAAAACCCAAGAAACACATTTATTTCTTTTCTCTTTTTTTTTTAACTTTACATAAAAGCTATTTAAAGACAGTGGTTGGAGGTGGTGGGATCAGGAGGATCTGCTGCAGATGTTCTCCTCTCAGAACACTGTCAAGGCATCGCTTAACATTAAGCACTTCAATGAAATGTATGGAGACAGAGAGACAGACAGAGAGAGACAGACAGACAGGCTTCTTTGATAAAGAGGTCAGCTCTTTATCTTGCACATTTTGGATAAACATTACGGCCCATGTGTCCCCCTGAATCCCCCTCCACGAAGGCCACGGAAAGCAGGTTAGATGTTGTTGCACTGACCCTGACGTGTTACTTTTTAATTTTCATTTAAAAGGGAAAAAATAACATTTGATTTGAGTCTCTGACGACTGTTTTTCCAAATTAGACGTATCAGTGTTCCACTAGGGGGCGCGGTGGCTGCAGTTCTTTTTTTTCTTCCAGCCTATTAGCAACTTTAGACAATTGACAAGGTCAACCAGTGAGTTCTTCACCTGCGGTTACAGCACCCCCTAGTGGAACAGTGCCCCACCCTTACTTGCTAACAGCTAAATAATATATTACGATAACTGGCGTAGCGCCTATTAAGGCTTGAAAATACTGACATATTGCTGAAAAGAAAAGAGTGACAGCTGCGCTTTAGTGTCAGCGCCCCCTGGTGGGGGGAGTAATGACGTAAAAACAGGGTCAGGGTTGGAGTGTCCTCACAGATGAAACTGGTGCCCCCTAACTGAAAGCCCAAACATATATTGACTGATATGTCACAGACGAGAGGGGGAGTCAGGAGGAGGAGGAGGAGGAGGAGGAAGGAAGTCATGTTTAGAGTGAAAACACTAACAGAGGAGAACGTTCAGGGAACGCAGACCCCGTACAGGCAATGTGACGTGCAATAAACAATAGTTAAAGGCAGATTCTGATGGCACTGGTCTGCTTGACCACAGAGACCCCGCCCCTCTCTTAACTCCGCCCCCTCCCTCCCTCTCTGAGGCCGAGCAGAGAAGAAGTTTGTGTCGAGCCTCGACGTTCAGCTCCATTAAAGACCAAAGTGGTTTTTGTTGTTTTGCTCGTTTCATTTAAAGCGAAAATGTTTCCTCAGTTTGAGCTCAGGGGTTGGAGGAGAAGACGCTCAGGCTGGTGACACACACACACACACACACACACACACACACACACTTCAGCTGTAGAATGTGTGTGTGTGTGTGTGTGTGTTTGTGGCAATAAAAAGATGATGAAAGTAATTGGGAGAGCAGATGAGAAAAGTCCAAGTGTTGAGGGCGTGATCTCAGATGGGTTCTCTCCCATGATCTGGACCATAACTGAGGGGCTGATGACTGCCATCATAGACCAAACACCATCTCCTTGAGGGTAGGGGGCGCTGCAATTGACAAAATCAGGAAAGTGTAGTATGTAAAAAAACAGACACTGGAAAAAAAAAATCGGGGTCCATGGTTTGGTCGTGAGTCCAGGATGCTGAGTCACTGCATTGTGTTTGGGCCACGACCCTTAGGTTGGCGTAGACCGTGACCGCTCTCTCTGTCGCCCTCTTCCTGTACATGTGCTGAATGAACGAGCAGGGAGAGTCAGCCCCGCCCTCATTGTACAAAAAAATATTCTATTCAACAGTTTCTCCTCGCCGTCGTCAGTAGTGGGCGCTGCGGCTGCGCAGCACTGTTTGTCGGGCTCGTCCTCAACGTTCGTCTGTGGTTGACCGTGACGTCCAGTCCGTTGACCGTCTGCTTCTTTTCTTTTCATCCACTTTTAGGCGGAGTTCCAGCTGTGGCCGTTCTGTGGTCGTTGGCAACGAGCTGAGTAGAAGACAGAGCCGCGTCGCTCACCGTCCGCCTCTCCACCGACTCAGTCTCTCGCAACTCCCCCTGTGAAGGGTCTCCCCCCAGGGGGCGCCGGTCCTGTCAGAGCCTCTCGATGTCCCTGTATTTCTTGCGTAGGATGGAAACCTGGTCCTTGAACAGGACCGGGTCCAGTCTCATCTGGGAGTGGACCAGCGGCATGGCGCCAAACCAGCTGGCGAACTTGTTCATGCAGGTCTGTCGCTGGGCGAAGTGGTCCGGGTCGGCCCACCGAGAGGCCCTCGAAGACTGGAGGAGGGAGAGACAGGACATCAGTGAAGACCTGGTCATGTGATGGTGGTGGACCTTGGCGGTTCTCCTCTTACCTGACCCATCATGGTCTCCTTGTACTGTTTCTTCTGTGTGACCTTGATGGGCGGCAGCTTGGTGACAGCAGAGACCAGGAAGTTCATGAGGATGTCCTCACAGTTGGCCAGCTGGTCCACCATGTTCTTCAGACTGCTAGGCAGGAAGTGGGTGTAGAGGTGGTGGTAGTACCTGCAGGGGGAGACAAACAGAGGTCAGAGGGAGAAGACAAATCAACAAAACTGTCGGTAGATTTTCTTTTCATTGAAACAAAATGTATTTGTTTTTATTGTAAAGTTTAACTCTCCTTAATGTGTTTGACTTAACTGACAGACAAACTACTAGTAAAGATTAGTTCCCTAGTTTGTAAACTTTACGCAAACACCAATTTTAATTTAATTGTTTTTACAGAAACTTCCCTTTAGCTGTTGGTAAAGTCAAGTGTCTTATTTCTAGGCGATGATTAAATTGAATTTTCTTCTTCTGCTCATCTTTTTTTCAGGGGTTTCCACAGTCTTCTACCAATGTATCCACTGTCCCTCCTTTGAACATGTCCAAACCATCTCAATCTGTCTTCTCTAGCTTTGTCTCCAAACCTTCCTGTCTGTGTTGTCCCTCTAATCACCTCATTCCTGATC
>JAFBJS010002248.1:185662-209743 GCA_016785265.1 Paraplagusia blochii | reverse complement strand
GTCTCTCCACCGTCCCTCCACCTTAGCTGACTCTCTTCTATCTCAGATCACTCCTGACTCTTTTCTCCAGTTGTTCCATCCTGACTCCACTCTATTCTTCTCCTCAGTCTCCTCCACAGTCTCCACTGCTCTGAACAGTTGTTCCTCAGTATCTAAGCTCCTCCACCTTCTCCACCTCTGCTCCTTCTAACCTCATTATTCCATCCTCATACATGTAACATTGACACCATCTTTGTATCTCAGCAGGTCCAGCTCTTGTTCAGATTCAGAAGATTTTAACAGTTTATACTAATCTGTGTTTTGTTTTTAATGGTTTTCTAATCCAATGTAATTTTTCGCTGTTATTCAATAAATTGTTATGGTTCTCATAATTCAACGTGTGATTTTATCCAAATTTTTCCTTCTTTATCATTACTCATATTAACACAGTGACACCAGACCTCAGACCCTGGTTGGATTAAACCATCGACTTATTGGAAGTCATTTATCGTCGGGCTGCTGTGATTGGCCGACTTAAGGCTAATGGAGCGCTGCCATCTGAGCTGAGTGAAGGCAGATCAGAACTGACAGCACGGACTGTAGTTTAATGCAGGAACATGGGGAAAAAAAAAGGTGTCGCCCAAGTGAGAAATTGACATTTAGATTCAATCTGGAAACAGTGTGGGGTCAGAGGAGAACGAGACTTGAATTCCAGCCTGATTATTTCAGATCATTTCGGTGACGTCCAGGTCAATGCAGAGACAGACGACTCAGCCCTGAGAGTTTTTATTAACTTTTAAAGGAACGCAAAACTTTTTCGGGGTACTGTCAATAATAACTCCCCACGATTTTTTTTTTTTTGCAAATTATTGCCAGATTTTTTTACCCCACCAGAGTCCTCGTACCTGTGATAGATGGCAGCTCCAGTCAACACCATGGAGTAGTCGTTGGTCCATTTGGAGGTGTAGCCCCAGCGCTCCTTGTTGCTGTCCCAGAAGTGACTCCGTGCCGGGTAACCAACGATTCTCTCAGGAAAACTTTGCCAAACAGTGAAGGCAAAATCCACCTGAACAGAAAACAAATGACGTTAATAAAGTTTTTATGTTGAGAGCTGCACAGACCTGAAACGTGAAACCACTCGTTGAAGAGATGATGATGACGGGAAATACAGAGAGTACGACTTTTTTAGGGCAATATCATTTTATCAGTGAAAAATGAAAATTTACCCTACCAGGTTGGTGACTTAAAGACACAGAACGATTTCAAATAGTAACAATTTGACGCAAGAAACTGAATGTGCTTCAAAAAAACAAAAAAACAAAAACAAATCAAAAAGAGAAAAACACAAAATAAAGAAAAAAGAGGAATGCAACTTTTTTTCATGAAAGTGAAATTTGACATTTGTATGAATTTGAAAATATGATTTTTTGGGGGTTTTGGCACAAATTATTTACTCAGAAGCTTGTTTTGAGACATAATCTCAAGTTTTGAGACATTCTGAAAACTTTAATTTTTTTTATTTTTTTCATTTAAGTGTATACTATAGAATGTATGTTTTTTGGTAAAAATATGACATGTTCAGAAGTTATGTTTTATGGAGTTTATAGCAAAAATTATCAACTTTTAAGCCTATTTTGGGCCATAATCTTGAATTTATAGGCATTTCGATGACTAATTTTGACGACTGATGGATGATTTTTTTTGTCAAATTTTTACAATAGTGAGGCTAAAGAAAAAATGTTTTTTGGTGTTTTTTTTGCGCATTTTCAGAAATTAAGTGTTTATTTTTTTAGCACAAAATATTCACTTGGCAGCATGTTTTGTGCCATAATCTCAAATTTTGAGTCATTTTGAGGATTTCTTTTCGTGATTTAAGGCTATAGAATGCATGCTTTTCGGTTGGATTTTTGCATTTTCCAAAATGATTTAGCTTTAGCACAAATTATTCACTTTGTAGCCTGTTTTTGGACATTATATTGAATTTTGAGGCATTTTGAGGATTTTGTCTAATTGTTTCGATACTGAGGTGGGATTTTTGCATTTTCAAAAGTTATGTTTTTTTTTTTTTCATTTTTAGAAAGATAAGGATATGCAGCCTAACAACTTTTGCAGATATTTTAACATGTTAAGAAATTAAATTTTTGGAGTAAGCACAAATCTTTCACTTGGCAGCCTGTTTTGAGCCATTATCCTGAATTTTGATGCATTTTTAGGACTTTATTTTTCGTTGATTTTTGGCGATAGTAAGGCTATAGAATGTATGTTTTAGGGGAAAATTGACATTTCTAGAAATTGTATTTTTTCGTACTTTTTAGCACAGCATGTTTTGAGCCACGAAACAGTATTTTGAGGATTTTTTAATTTTGTCAATTTTTCAAGTCAAGTTTGTAGCACAAAATTTTCACATGGCAGCTTTTCTGGGGCATTTTGACCTAATTTTTTACATTTTTTTTTTTGGGCAACTTTTATTTTTCACCAATTTTTTAAGATAATAAGGCTACAGCCTTTCCCCTGACCCTTTTTGAAAGGAATTTGAGATTTTCAGAAAAGGTGTGTTTTAAACAGTTTTTAGCACGAATTATGTGCCTAAACCTTGCACTTGGAGACATTTTGATGAGTTATTATTATTAACCATGTTTTTCCTGATGGTATGACATTTTTGTTGATACAACGACCTCTTTGATGGATCAAAGGATGGCAGAATGTCAACAAAACAGACAACATGTGTTTCAAACAGGCACATGAACCAAGATTCAAATATGTCCAGGAAAGGAAAAAAGAACAAAAAACAAAGATGTACAATTCTTGTTTGGACTTAAACCAACATGCAGCTCCATAACTAGAAACAGAAATAAATAGAAATCATGTTTCTCCCTGGGTTTGAACTATGTTTAAATGTCATGTTTCAGCTGTTTAAAATCTAGGTGCAGCTCTTGGAAAGCCTTTATATTTTTATTATATTTTAGCAGGAGAAAAGAACAAAAAATTGGAAAAAATAAGTTAATTTTGTTCCTGGTGAGAAGCCAGGCTGTTCACTTAAAAGTGAGTAAAACAACAACTGAGAACTGAGACGTTCCAGGAATCTCATCCTCATCAAAGTCCAAATTCACTACAATGGCCTCCATCACTTTGTCCTAAATGTCTTCATGATTCGGTTTCTTTTTTGGCTGTGGATTCTCCCTTTTTCATGCCAGCGCTGCCTTTCCTTCCTCATCCTTCGGCACAAAAAGTCTTTATAGGATCTAATTCTACACTGTTCAAAGCAGCATCTGTTGTTCCCAGGGTGCTGGGCCAAAACCTACCCCGGGAAAAACAGCAACAACTCTCTCAGAATAAATACTGTACTGATCCCAGTGCTGTGGAACTATGGAGTTTCAGAGTGACTTTCAGGATGTGTGATTACAGGCACCGGAGATGAAAAATGGTAAAATCAAAGAAGAAGGATGACGGAGAAGAAGAAGAAAACTGCTCCTGAGAGAAAACTTAGGAGCAGTTTAGCCCAGTTTCTTCTGTTGAACAGAACGGTACCTCAGTGGTGGACAGAACCGTGTCTTCATCCAGGCTGAGGACAGCATCGGTCACTATGGTCTCGTAAGGCAGGAAGCGGCTGCTCATCACCTGGAGGGGGAGACACAAGGCAGGAGGGCTGTCACAACACTGCTCGCGCTTCAAAAATGGGTAACATTTATTCCTGGGACAGTAAAGGCATCACTGTTCTTATTCTACCTCTTGAGTCGGATGGCAATGTTGCCGATTTACAAATTAACCCAGACTGGTGCACAGATTACAAGGGATTAGGATCGTACATGCTGTAGGTCAGAGCGTATTATAAAAAAACATGTCAAAATAAAAGCACAAGACAACAGGAGTGGTCAGTTTTCTCCTCCCCTGCTACAGGACAGGTTACAACAAAAGGATCTGAAAATGTTCTGGAGAAAGGAGTGACTGTGGCCCGGTCATGTGGATGTTTGTGAGGGTTAGAAAATAAGAATGACTTGTCTCCTCGATGTCTCAATTAAGGCAGGAAGTCCTGGGGATGAGGTGGAGCTCAATTGGGGAAAATGTTTGTTTCTGTGGAACAGAGTCGACTTCTACACATGAGGGAAATCTCATCAGTATGTTGCTGTAACAATGCGAACAAAAATAAAAATAAAACACTTGAACCAGTGCCGTAAAACCCACACTGGGAGGACAGACGGGTCAAATTGCTGTGAGACAGACTGTTGGGTTTGTTTTCATCGGCTGTGTGAATCGATTCATTCTGTTTACACCAGAACGTGTGTTTATTCCATACTTGTGCAGTGACCTCACTTCCTGCAGGTCTCCATCGCTGCTGCTGCTGTTAGAACAAAAAAAACATTTTCCTTTTTTTTCTTTCTTCTCCCGTCATCTACTCTACCTTTGTACACGCTCTTCTCTAAATAACATAATTATACAAAGGCATAATGTGCTTAATAAGTGTGTTTTATTATTGAAGTACACGTTGGGATTTTCTGACAGGGATTACCAATCCTTTACTTTTATTACAAAGTTCCGAGAGACAAACGCTCAAGTGCAGAATGAAAAAGTTTCCATCTGCAGGGAGTCGTCCAAGCTCTGCCTCATCAATCTCATCCAAAAATACTGATGATATGTAACCAGAGGAGAATCTGCCTGATTAATTGGTTTAATTAAAAAATTCTGTTGATTTTTTCCCTATAAAAATGTCAAAACATGGAATATATTTTGAAGAAAACCAGGAAAAATAAAATAAATACTAGTCATTTGATTTACTGCTAGTGTCTGGGTTTGTACTGCTATCAAAAAGTATATTTATTTATAACTTATGCCACCATTTACCATGTATTGAGGGACATATTTTTAATATTTAGTAGAAAGGATTATTAAGATCATGGTACATTTAGATATTTGACTTCATTGCTATATTTGATCATTGGGATTTTCTAATTATGACACCCCATATCAACTATTTTATTGAATATTTTACTGTCTTATATACATATATGTATATATATTAAAATTTAATATATATGTTATATATAATATATTTATATTTAATATATTTATATATATATAAATAATATAATATAAATAAATATAAACGCACCACTCCTGGTCGATATGTGATCGCGTAAAAATAAAGTTATATTATAACATTTTAATCGGCTATCATTATCTACAACAACCAGAAGCAAGTATGTTTGACTGAAGTGTAGTTAATTATCACAAATAAAATCATACACAGTATTTTTTTCTGTCTATTTTGTAAAACACGTTAGAAAGCCTGAGGTGACGTCACAGGAGCGTTCGTTATTAGGACGGATGCTAAGCTAAGCGAAAATATTCGGCGTCATTGAGGCACATTTCTCTTAACGAAGTAACGTTTTATCTAAAAAAAATGAACATAACATTTTGGAAAACACAAATACAAGAGTTCTTACTGCCACAGACGTTTACTTATCCGACGTTTTAGTTTTAAAAAACGCCATCGCAGGATATTTTAGCCGCAACTGATAAAGTTCTCGCCTTGTTTGAATTGAATTAACAAAAAAATGGATGAGATTTGGCAGAAAAATTGTTAATTTTTCAGATTCTAAATCTCACTCTGAGTTTTTAGTTTGACTCCAGCCACCGTCAGACGAAAGGATGGAGCTCGTCTCCGGCTGCGTCGTCACGGTAAGAAATCCGAGCGCGTCGTCTTTCATTTTACGGATTAAAGGTAATCTTTACTAATGTAGCCAAGTTACTCAGTTAAGACGCACAAAAGTAAAATGGACTATTCAAAAAACTACTCACAAAAACAACAAATGAAATAGTTTATCCGTAGTTAATGATTTACACCCAATTGGCAAAAGTGCGATATTCGCAGGGGCGGTGCTAAGGTCTCCTGGGGCTCCAAGCAAGTACCCCCCATCTGATCAGTGCCCCCTAGTGGCAGGGACCAAAACATGATTATTTTGATTTTTTTGAAGCTGAAAAAAATCTGTTGGAAAGTACTGAAGAGTAAGTCTGTACAAACTTCTAAGATGATCTGTATTTGAGAATATTTTAATCAGAAAATAAAAATCTGAGTAGGATTGAAGCCGCAGTTCCAGTACAGTACAGTACAGTACAGTTTAAACTGTTTTTCTGTTCTGTTTCCTCCCCGTTTGCTCTTGTTTATCCATTTTCTTTACTTCCACACTGCCCAGAGCCCACAGTGCAGTTAAGGCTGATGTCAGCTGTCGGTCATCTCCTCCTCTGTCTTTGAAAATCGCTCCGGAGGCAGCAGCTTTAAACCCAGAACGTTCCACCATCCCTCACCTTCACAGGGGGAAAACACTGATGGGCGAGAGACACTCGTGTTTACAGGGGAAGAAAGCAAGAGAGAGGGAGGGAAAAGGAGGAGACAGAACACTTGGCCACTCTTCATTACTGTTGTAAAGTCCTGCAGGTTAGAGAAGAAAAACAGAAAAACAAAAACAATCTCAGAGCTCCACGTCTTCACTGCCAGAACAGAGGAGACAGAGCCAGAAGAGGAAAAAGACAGGAGTCAGCTGAGGTGAGTCTGACATTTAGACAAAGAAGAAAAAGTTGAAAAAGAAAAAGAGAGACAGTGGTGTTTAAACCTCTGGACGGTTTGTAACTTTAGAAGGGCGACATTTCTGCCCCGGGCTTCCTGCTGCTCCCCAGGAATGAGAACTCTTACAGCAGGAACCTGCCTCCAGCACTTCACATTCTCCAGGACCTTCTAAAGGACGGCAGCAGAGGAGGGACAGTCATGAGGACGAGAAAGGACGGGCAGTGACCAACCATGTGTGTAAACTCCTGAACCGATGGGTTTAAAAATATAGTTTTTTTTCTACAGTGTTGCAGAGATAAAAAGGTGAACTGAAGATAAATGAGACAGAAATGGAATAAAGGGTGGGACTGCAGTGAAGACAGGAGATAAGGGTGGATTTAATAATTATTAACAGATTAAAAAAATGCTTTTAACATGTTTTCAATTACCATCCAGAGGTGGATGAATTTTTTTCATCACCTCCTTTTTTTCCCTCTTTTCTCCTTCGTCTGTTTTCCCTCAGTTTGTTCTGCTCCACTTCTGTTCGTCTTCATTTTGTCTCCATTCTCGGATTTAATCTCTTATTTTCTTTTCTTTATTCCTTTTCATAAATGTAATTTTTATTTATATTTCCTTTCATGAAGGACGATGTGAGCGGCAGATGTTTGACACTGCAGTAACCCTGAACATTCCACTATGTGATAGAATAAAATATAATAAGTTTATGAATGAAAAATACTTAAGAAGGTATGGAAGAAGAAGAGGAGAAGAGATGAGAAATGTGAAGGACATGCTATGGTTAACGCAGAAGACAACAAGTGTCTCACTGCCTGGGATTGACAGTGGAGGAGGTGAGGAGGTGACTGTAGGTCCACGGGAAGGAGGTAAAACCAGGCAGACAGTCTGAGTCTGTGACTGACACTGATTTAAGAACCACTTCCTGTGACTGACACTGATTTAAGAACCACTTCCTGTGACTGACACTGATTTAAGAACCACTTCCTGTGACTGACAGCTGAGGTTAAAGCCTCATGACGGAGACAGGACTGGAACACAGTCAGATCGGGACGATACGCCCCTTCCCCGACCCTTCTCCGTCATCTAACACATAACCACGGAGGCCGTCACGAGGCCGCGCTCACGCCGCCGGTTGGCGACTAAATGGAAAACAGAGCAGACATTTATATTCACATGGTTGCTTTTCATATAGCAATGAGTCACGTTGATGATTTATTCAAACCCCAACTGAGAATTGACTTTGCGAGGATTCAAAACAGATCTGGAAGAAAGATTCTTTATCGGCGCCACGGTAGGAGCTTCAGAAGGTTAATGTCGGAGCGTTGACAGACGCCATCGTTTAAAATAAAAGGTTCGAAACTGGATTGAATATTTTATCAGTGCCTGGACCAGACCCTGACTTCATTCAGGTTCTCTGGTTTTTGGGTCTGGTCTCTGGATCGTACTAGGAATAATAAAGTTAAAGTTGAATTTCAACCCCTGCCTCCTTATCTCAGCTCAGTCACGCCTTTATTCTGGTGTATGTTATTCCCATTAGTGAGCTTTAATTAAAACCACACAGATTGTCCTGTTAATGGAATCAGTGCAGGACAAATGGAAACTCATTAACTTAGTGCACGAACGGAGAGAGCGGAGAAAATGGAGCAGAGATACTGTATCTTTACAGTTTCACCGGACGAGACGCAGAATTGGGAAACGATAGCAATCGCACCATGAAGGCAAATACGAGTGCCTGCAGGGGTGTGTGGGTGTGTCCTCACCTTATTCTCCCCCTCGATGACGATGACGGGCACTGAGGTGGCGGGCCAGCGGTGCTTGGCGGGAAGAGGTTTGTCACAATTCCACAAAACGATGATCTGAGGAAAAAGAAAAACACACAAAACAAACCTGAGAAATTTGGACTCGTAATTACAGATTACAGATTATTGAGAAGATTAAAAGTTAAAAACCAACATGTCAAGAACAAAGGGTCCTTCTGCTGAATGTGCTGGTACAGGATTATACAAAAATATCATAAAGATCGGATAACAAGTAGAGTGAAGTACATATATTTTTAAAAATTTGAAGGAGAAATAATAATTAAAAGTGTTTTTTTTGTAATAAAAATTTCAAAAGTCTATAAAAATTATCTTATACTTGGGTAAAATTTTGCCATAGGTAAATTTTTTTTTAAAGATTGTTAGGCAACAAAATGTGAGCTTTAAAATTTGACCAAAATGTGTTTAAATGAAAAGATTTGTCGATTAATCACAGCACTAATGACGTGACATCACTCAACAAATGACTGAATGTAGAATTTGAGGGTAGTGCTATTTAGATTAAAACAAATACCAAAGAATGGTTCTTCACCTGTGTTGGGCAATTTACTTAAAAAGTAACTTATTACTTTACTAGTTACTGCTCTGAAAAAGTAACTAGTTACGTCTCCGTGGCCGGGAGAACACCACCACAGATAGTAACGAGTAACGGATAGTAACCAGTAACCAGTAACCACAGTAACAATAACAGCGTTACGTTATTAGTTACCGAGAAAAGTAGTTACCAAGTTACAAGTAACTTGTTAGTCCCAACACTGTTCAGTAACTCAGTAACTTTAGTTATTCCAAAGTCCAGATTTTACTATTCAAACATATTTTTCTAAATCTAAAAATATAAATGATTCTGATCAACCTGCAGAAATTTTTTTTTCCACACACAGATCTTTAAAATCTGTTAAAGATGTTAACGCTAACGAACATCTTGGAGAAAGAACCTGAGGAACCTGTTGTCTCCTGACGTCACCTTGTTACCGGTTGCCCATGTAACCCGGGCGAAGGTCTGTGTGCTTTGTTCCGCAGCCAACCACATGGCGAACAACATGTTAACATTTCATGGACAGACTGGATGTTTTACTGCCCTCTACAGGTCAGCGGACACAGAAATGCGCAGCGGGTTTGACCTTCCTTGTTAGCCGTGCATCAGCAGCAGTTCTCATTAAGGTTTAATGAAGAACACACAGTCTACATGACTCCTGTCTGACCTCACACCCACTCTCACAGCCTGCTGCACTGACGCTTCTATCGCTTCAATGTAGTTTCAGGGATTCGGTCCAGATCGTCCAACCGCAGCCTGGAGTCACAGCTGACTTTAAGATGCAAATTCAGAACATCAGTCTGGAAACACCAGTATGTTATTATAGAAATAATAAAACAAATAAAAAAAAAAGATCTAAACCAAACCATAATCATCTAATTATTATTATTATTATTACCTATAACAATCACATATTTACTACTTACAATAATAATATAATTAAAGTCCAAAATTATATAACATTTTGTCAATATTATTAAATTTTCTGGTAAATTGTTATTTTCTAGTTTCCTTGTTAACAGTGAAATGTGAGACATTACGAACAGATCAAATTTTACATAGTAGTAAATCTTTACAATTTTTTTTTGGCCCAAAAAAATTTTTTTTGGCCAAATTTTTTATTAACTGTATCAACTTTTTAATTAACTTTTAAAATTTTGATCAACATTTATTTTTTTATTTTATTTAAAAATTTTTTTTTTTCATTTTTTTAACCAAATTTTCAAGAAAACTCTATTTATTTATTATTTTATTCTATATTATAGAATATTATATTCTTATTTCTATTTCCAATTTTATAATTTGTGAGAAATATGTCATTATTTTGTGAACCTGTGGAATTTTTGGAGTAATAAATAAACTGGAGAGTACAGTAAAAAATATGCAGTTGAGTTATTTTTTTGTTAACTTTTTAAAAATAATTTAAGTTTGTTTATTTCTTTGTCACTGGTCCAACTGGTTTTCGGGAGCCGCCCTCGTGGTTCCATATCTAGACCACCTTCTGACGACATGTAAACACTGAACTCCTACACACAACACGGAGCAGCTTACTCAACCCCTGCTGGTCCAAGAAATAAACAACTACCCTGTTCACTCCCACACACGCCCACACAAACACAAAACAGCCACCGGGGAGGAAACTCCATTTCATTTCCTGCACTGGTGAAGAGCAAAGAGGGAAATCAATATATGCCATTTCCAGCTGTCCTGAAGGGAATCTGGCTGCCATGGAGACAGATGTAGCCCCGCCAGTCAGTGTGCTGCTAATTCCACCCGCAACAGTCGACGCACACGCGTCTCTCAAACACAAACGGTTCAAAAGGTGCAGGAAGAGCCGTCGGGTTCTGATACAGTGGCTTCTGCCTCTTTTTAAATGTTTCAGTAGAATCTGGACCCGGAATTCTGTCAAATCTGTCGCCGTTATAGGAAAATGTCTTCCACCGGAGCTGTTAGAAGAAAGCATGAAATATTTGTTGCTAAAACTAAAGCTGTCTTCTTTGGAAATGCAACATGCGCTATTGAAATGCAAACAATAGTGGAATACGTAGGGAAATGTTACTGAAACACGAGTAAAAAAAAAAAAAACTTTCAGTTTGTCCCTTTTTCAGAGGTTGCCACAGCGGGTCAACATCTCTAGGATCATTCTTCTACCAATGTGTCCACTGTCCCTCCTCTGAACATGTCCAAACTACCTCAATCTGTCTTCTCTAGCTTTTCTTGTCTTCCTGTCTCTGTGTTGAGACTCCTGTCTGAACTCAGTCAATCTGTCCATCACTTAAGCTAAAAAAGGACTCCTGTCCGTCCTCACCACTGTTGTACTGTTCTCGTATCTATCCTGCACCAATCTGACATACTTCTCTGCCACTCCTGACTTCCTCATACAAAACCACTTTTCCTCACTCGGTACCCTGTCAAATCCTCGGCAAATGACAAAATTTTACTGTTAGCAAATAAAATAAAAAAAATTCTCCTTAAATATAAGAAACAAACAAATTGAATCCAGGAATCTCAATAAAAAACAACACCAAAACATCCTGAAAAAAACTCGAAATTTATAAAAAAAAAGACGTTTAAAGGAAGCTAGCAATGTTACACAGAGACACATAAACTCAGAGACACAAAAGTGTGTGTATGTGTGTGTGTGTGTGTGTTACCTGTGCACAGTACTGAGACTTGGCCACAGCTGCCAGGAGTTTGAGGATGGGCTGAGACTGAGAGACCAGAGGAGAGACGGCGTGGATGACGGCTGTGAACTTGGAGTAGGGTTTAATTCCTGAAACACAAACCGAGTAAAAAAATCCGTCAAAGTTTTTTACCAAACACTGGGAAATAAAGTATTGAAGAAGGGGAAACTGTCAGACGTCCATTTAAAAAATCCATTTACCAGTCAGGCCTTTTTTTTCTTTTTCATCCTTCATTTCTGTTTTTTTACCAACATTAAAATGATGTTAAACAGTCACAGAAGCTTCAAATGTCAAGCCTCCACTTTAGTCCAAAACTCTTTTAAAATATTCAACAACATTAGTAAATGTCAAATCTCTTTACAGCCCAAAATATTGCTGCTAATTTCCTCCGTCCGCGCGCGGCCGTACGGAATAACTGGAGCTGAAAATGAGCGGGAAATAAGATATTGAGCAAGACGGATGGGAGAGGACGTTCAACTCTGCGCTAATTTAAATCTAATCTTCGCCAAACTAACAAAGCAGGAAGTCAAGGCGACGACATTGGAACGTTCTCCTTAATGTCCACCAGCAACCCCCGAGGAGGAGGAGGAGGAGGAAGAGAGGGAGTCTTTAAAAGTTGGGTAAAAGTGTTGATGTGTAATAATAAAAGTGAAGATATGGGGAGAAAACAGATCTGGGATTTACGTGCTCATAAACACACTCTCTGATGCAGCCATGAAGAAAATATGGAGCAGATTTACAGGAGTTGGAGCTTCTTCTAAATTTTAGATGAGCTTCTCCTGACGGGAAATAAACGTCTCCTCGTTTTCCAGCATCCTTTGCAGATACTTTATTAGGTTCATTACACAGGTCTAAGAGTCTTTCCCTGGATGGAAATAGAGGAAGTCTGACTTTGATCGGCTGCTGAACAGACTTACTGTTTTACATTTACTCCTCAGTTCATTGGAAACTAAATCACAGTAAATGAAAGAAGTAATCGGCGTTAATTCACTGAGGGAGCGACTAAAAATTCCTTTCACTTGTTCTATTTTTTTTTCTTTTGCCGTATATCAAGCACTTATTTATGGGATGTTCAGTATTAGACCTGGAACAGGAAGAGGAAGTGGATTCATGGCTCGAAAATAAAAATTCAGACCCGACGGTAACATAAAAAATATATATACATATATTATTAAATAATAATAAGAAAATTGATTGAAAATAATAAATTATTAATAACATTTAATTAAATGTCAAATATAAATAAAAAATATCAAAATAAATTAAATATATTCACATATGACAGCCTACAGCAGATAAGCATAATTAGCCTAAAGTTACTTTGAGTTACTTTGAGTTACTTTGAGTAACTTGAATCAAATTTGACCTTTTGAGTAAAAAAATAAAAGGTTTACAATACTCGGCAGTGGTGGCCCAGTGGGTTGGGATGGTGCGACGCTCAAGGCACCACAGTGACGACCTGGCAGTTGGTGGATTCAAACCTCAAACCTTGCAGACCCAAGGCTGCAACCTTAACCACTGGGCCACCGTTGGCAACAATGTTAGAATAATTGTTATTAAAATAAATAAACATTTTCAATGTGGACCATTTTAGAGCGTAGTCATGTGACTGAAGGAAATAAATCAACGTATCATTACACTGAACAAACACTGTAGGGAGTGAAGGATGGGGGCGCTCTAGGGTCACTGTAACATAGCCTGGGGAGGGGAGACGTGGCTCTACTGAACCGTAGCAGGAGGAATTGGCTTCACGGTTGCTGCTGCGGCGGCGGCGCTGACTCAAAGTAACAGTGATGGACAGCGTTGGCGTCTCAGCGACACTAACACAAACATCAGTCAAAGAAACCTGGTGTTCAGTTCCCCTCAGATCTTCGGTGGTCGGTATATTGGGCTGAGACGGGACTACACTGGGGGTGTAGTGTTAAGGTACGTCGTACAAGCTCAGCTGTGTTACTGACCCAGTGTGGCGTAGTAGAAAGGAAAGTCTCCCAGGTATCCAGAGTACTGCGGCAGAGCGAAGAGTCCCCCGGGGTGACTGTTCCACATCAGGCTGCTCCTGGAGCCGTGCTCCAGAACACGGTCCTGGATGATCTGCCAACACAGGAGCCAGACGGAAATATTTATCCAACCAGCATTAAAAAAAAAAACCCAAAAAACTGACAAATATATATTTTTAAAGAAAAATATACCACATAAATATGCTATTTCTGGGCTCAATTAACTCAACTTGACTTATGACAATAATCACATTAACTGCCCCTGCTGGCCAGGAGGGGTATTGCAACCACAAAAGTGTGTAGCGCAGTGGTGTCAAACTCATTTATTCTGAAGGGCCACATCAACAACACTATTATCTTAATGAGCTGGTTGTAAATGGAAGATTGTAGATGTAACAACTCTATAACATATTAATTCATGCTACAGCAGTTTATTTTTATTTATTTTTGTTACTAATATTGTCAATTGCTGTGTTATTGAATAACTTTTAATCTATCAGGGTCAAAAACCCTGCTACACTGACATAATCAAATGCTTTTCAAGCTCCCGCGGGCCATACAAAATGACTTGGCGGGCCACAATAGGACCCCAGGCCTTGAGTTTGACACATCTGGTGTAGAGCATCTAGATTTATTTTAGTTTTCAATACTCTGTCTTGAAAAATCCTTAAAATAACAAATATATAAATATCCAACCAGCATGAAGATTTTTTTTTTCTGCAAAATTTAATTTTAGGGATGGTCTTCTTTTTTATCCTATTAACCATAAACGCACCTAAAAACAATTTAAATAGCATTTCTCTAATTGACTGCCATTTCACCCCTGCTGGCTGGTCCTGGTAGTGCATTCTAAACCAAAGTACACACTACTTGGACTTGCAGAGGTTCAAACTCTGTCGTTCACGGACGTTTGAGTTCAGCACAGACTCTGGAGTCCAAGTCCAAAGTTCTCAGTTGCCGTCAAACTCTGCTCACTTTTTTTCCCCTTAAAAGAGAATTAAGTCAAACCCTCACAGACCTGGAGAGTTTCCACTCTTCTCCCTCGGCTGCTGCTCACCACTGACTTCTAAAGCAGCAGGAAGAATAGAGTGACACCGTTGTTGTGCCCTTGAGCCAAACTAAATTGCCTCAGTAAAAAAGACACAGGTTTGTGGCTGCTTTTTACAGCAGCGCTTGACTCTGGAAGGTGATGGCAGCTGTTGGCTTGGTGACTCAGAGGACGTTTATATCTCTCTCTATATAAAACAAAGTAAATAGAGTCGGGCGGGGAGTGAGTGAGTGAGCGGCTAATAGCTGATCGAATTGTAAAAAGTTAATAATACAGCCGCAGGGGGTGTAATGTAATAGCAGCGCCAGAGTCACGTATAAATTCATCACTCAGAGACGTGGACGTGAGGGAAAAACAGCTCAGTGTGAGTTTGATTTTTACTTCAGCGCTGTTTCCTCAGGCTCTCAGATAACCATCTGCCTCAGCCCGGCAGATTAACTCCAGAATCCCTTCACTCCTCTACAAAAACACAGCCTGCCACCTCAGAAAACCCCGTCTTATGAAGGGGGCAATTTGGCTCGCACGGCTGCAGCTCCTCCCGCCCTCGTCGGCGGCCCTCAGCAGGGACATGATGAACGACTCAATCTCACCTCCGAACAGCCACAATCAACCAATTAGAGCATGATAGATAAATCCTGCTCCACCGCCAGCGCAACCGGAGCAGGGCTTTAATAGGTGGCTGTAATAGGTAGAGCGGCGCGGCAGATCCGCCGTTATTGACCTTGTGATTGGTCGGAATTTGTCACCATCCTGACGGGAAACGCAGCATGATCAGTTGAGTTCATGTCGACGGAGGTCGTGCTGGTTTTTGTCTGATACGGAGGTGTGATTGGAGGGTGGAGGAGAGTGGGTCTCAATCTGAGTGATGATACTTGATGATACTATGGTACTTTTACTTTATCGTAGCTCCGTCTGGAAGTCCAGAAACCTTAGATTTTATTTTACGAGATTGTTCTTTGAAACGACATTTTTCTGGGATTAAACAGAGACACAACAACAGCTAAGAGCTAGTTTTTACCAGAGGTTCACATGAATGTGTGACAAACTCGTCAATCATGACCAGTGTTGGACAAGTTATATTAAAAAAGTAATTTGTTTCTTTACTAGATACTGCTATGAAAAAAGTAACTAGTTACGTTACTAGTTACAAAAGTAAAAAAGTAACTAGTTACTTTACTTTAAAAACAGCATTAAACAGTTTAGTATTGTGCTCTGTAGCAACTGTCACCTGTGTGTGTGAGACTGTTAATTTCCATATAAGGCAAAAAAGGCCTACCCAGGTCTTTTTCTGATTGGCTCAGCCTGTAAGGTTAACCTATGTCAACCAATCATCGTTCCTTTTCAACGCAATGATTTACATTTACGCGGGCGTCTTTCACACCATGACTGTTACCGAGAAAAGTAGTTGCGTTAAGTAACGGCGTTAGTCCCAACACTGATCATGACAAATGAAAATGTCACGATTCCACTTGACATTAATATTTAGGCTGAGGATTTGATTTAAATGGAATCAGCATCTGAAAGTGAAAAGATTTATTTTCACACCTCGAGTCTTTACATGAGTAAAAAGAAATACTACTTGACTTGTCATTGACTTTTTGATATTTAATACTAGCAAAATTGCTAAATTTTTTGTGATGACTGTCTGGGTGATATTTTCACTGAGGTAAATGATCAAAATGCTAAAAAAAATGATTAGAAAAGCAACTGAGATTATTAAAAAAAAGATAAGATACCAATTTTTCCTAAATATAAAAGATATGAGAATGTGTTTTTCCATGTTTCTGGTATTCTCTGCTCCCTGAACCGTCCGTCCTTGATGGCAGATGTTTCCAATTATCAGGTCGACTCGGTCAATAACCTTATCGAGCGATCGCTTCTATATCAATCAGCAGAGCTGGTTATCAATAAAACCCCCACAGACCCGTGTCTTCCGGCTGTTACTGTTCTACGACATAACGGAGTGACGTGGAGTCACGATGATGAAGAGAAGATCTGACTCAGCTTGGAGTCTTTCTCTGAGGTCAGAGCGGAAATGAAAGGCTTGATAAACACGGGTGAGAGAGAGAGAGACGTAAAGGGAGAGACGGGGGAGAGGGAATTGATCCGGGGAAGATTTGTAACCACTGTGTGCAGCTGTGGGCTCACCATGTTTTTCTTACATCTACAGGCGACTTGTGTAAACTGAATAATAAGGTGTGGGAATTGGGTGGAGATCTTGTTTTTTTTACTGTCAAAAAGTCCCTGAAGTCATCGCACAGGACGGCAGGAAGGAAGACGGTTGGTGGAGTTTAAGAGACAACCTCAGGTAAATCTGTCCTCTGAGATGAAGCGCTGGCTCGGATTATTTTTCACAGTGGTTGAACAGAGTCCAGCGACAGGCATTAAAGACTTTTTAAAACCCGTCAAACGAAAAATGTCAATAATTTCACATCTGCCTCGACTCATTTTACGACCGTCCACCAATTAACGTCTGCACCTTAACGTTAGCTTCAGCCTATTTAAGCAAAACGGTCATTAAATTCCACAGTGAGTGCCCGTACTGGACTATAGGTCGCTCTGGACTACAAGTCGAACCACTGCCCTCTGGTGGCTGTCAGCATAAAGTTAATAAACATGTAAATTGTCAGTGGTACGGGAGAGGGCGTGGTACACAAGCATAGAGTGCCCTCTAGTGGCTATGATATAATAAATGATTTTAGCTAATCTTAACGTTAGCTCTAGCCTACTGAGCAAAACAGTCATTAAATTCCACAGTGAATACCGTACTGGACTATAGGTCGCTCTGGACTACAAGTCGCACCACTGCCCTCTGGTGGCGGTCAGTATAAAATTCACAAACATGTAACTATTTAGTACGGCAATTGGCGATAGTGGTACATCAGCCTAGAGTGCCCTCTAGTGGCTGTCACTATGATAATATTAAATAATAAATGTATTAAATTACATATTCTCTCACATTCAGTTGCAGGAAGAAAATAAACGCAAGTTATCGGCCAGTAAATACGTTAACCAACATTTTGTTGACTAGTTTGGAGATAAATTGAATTGTTAGCTTGCTACAGTAACGCCCACACCTTCTTTTTCCCCTAAAGTAACAAGTCTGACGTGGAGTCTGACTCTGACACACTGAAGTTTCTATAAACTGACTCCGTCCCCTGAGGACTGGACCGGATTTTTCCATCTGTGACTAAGACTTTACCTCGCCCCGGGGACTAAACGAAAAAGTTTCCGTGTTTACTAAAAGAGGACGTAGACGCTTGATCACGGCCTTTGAAAGATTTTTTTTCTCAAATAAATATGTGAGCCAGTCTCACACCCATGACCTTTTTGCTGAGAGACGTAAGTGATTTTTGCCATTTCTGGTATTTGTACTAACAAGCATCACCAGATTAGTACAGATTATGACTAAATAGTCCCGGAGGCAAACACCAGGAAGAGGCCTCCCACTTAGGATTAGTGTAATGGTCTTTTTCTGCCTGTTTCACAGCTGCTCTGTGTTTCCTCTTTAGATTTTCTTGTTAAAGAAAATCCAAACTGGGCTTGAACGTGATGTTGGACGTGGTTGTCGTCTTCTCCTTTATCTTTTATTCATTTCATGTGAATTTAATTTTAGCTTTTTTTACTGTAATTTAGAGACTATTCTAGTGTCTTCAAGTGAAGCCAGTGAGTGTCCTTCTGCTACTACGTCTAAAACAGAAGACAGCCTGGATTCTCACCTCCAGCGTGGTCAGCACAATCTTCTCCACCGAGGAGAAGTAGGCCTCCCATAGGAACTGTGTCTGCTGTCGGAGGGACATGATCTTATCCTGGTGGATGGAGCGCACCGTGGTTGGAATCTGTAAGGAAGACACAAAAGAAAGAAGAAAACAAAATCGTGAATAGTAATTAAAAAAACATCTTTTAACAGCAGCTCTGGGAGTTTTTTTACGAGAAGATAAACACTGAGTCAGTCAGGAAACTCCCGTCAACAGATGGGACCAGTGTCACACCAGCACATACTGTACATACTGTCATTGTTACTCTGACTTTATTGGGATCCAGGGGTTTCTGGTACCACTGTGGGGAGGAAGACCCTGAAAACCCTGAGGGAAAATCCAACTATAGTCCAAGATCTTCATCTTCATCTTCCCTTTCCTGTATTATTTACATTTATACTAACACTTTAAAGACAGCACAGTTGGAAAATGGAACTGTAGGACAGATTATAGACAGATTAAAGAAATGTTAGGGCATGAAGAAGAGAAGAAGAGAAGAAGAGAAGAAGAAGGGAGTGGAGCTGAGATTCAGCAAATCGGTCCCCAACCACAGGGCCGGGGACCGGTACTGGTCCGTGGGTGAATTGGTGTCGGGCCGCAGAGAAATAATGTCTCCTTTTGTCCCCATCTATCTATTACTTCCACTTGATCCATACCCATATCAACAAAAGAACTGACCAATAGAATGGCTAGGATTCCATCATCAATAATGCAACTATATTTGATTAGGAAATATTTTCTCAGTAAAGACAACAATAAACTCAAAATGACGCAGAGTCATTGATACAAGATTCTATCCTTGTATACTGGTCTGGTAGCATATAACTATAGGCTAGGTGCACTTGAGAAATCCTTGTTGTGTCCATGCACAGTTATTTCAGGTAGGAAGATTTTATAGGTAGGAAAATATTTCAGAACACCGGAAATTTAATTTTATTAAGGGGTATTTATCTGCCACAACTTAACGACTAGTCCGTGAAAACAGTACAAGAGATTTAACCGGTCTGCAGCGTAAAAACGTTTGGGGGACACTGCCGTAAAGGATGAAGTTCAGCAGATCTGGATCATGTAGCTTTGGAAGTTTAACCAATCCCAGGACGACTCAAACATAAATGTCTCGAAAAAGTGTTGTGCTAAGAAGACAGCTGAAAAGTTGCAGGTAAAATTGTCAAGTTGATACAAGATTCTAACCCTGCATAACGGTCTGGTAGCAGAAAATTATAGACTGTGTGCACTTGAGAAACCCTTGTTGTGTCCATGCATAGTTAATTCTGGTAGGAAGATTTTATAGGTAGGAAAATATTTTAGAACACTGGAAATTTCATATTATTAAGGGGTATTTATCTGCCACAACTTAACAACTGGTCTGTGAAAAAGTACCAGACATTTAACTGGTCTGTGGCTGAAAAAAGGTTGGCCAACACTGCCTTAGTGGTCACCTGGTAGCGGGTGGATTAGAACCTAAAACTCTTTGGACCAAAGTCCACTTCCTTAACCACTGAATAGCAAACATGTTGCCAGATTGGATTAAAGATTCCAATCTTCAGGAGCCAACCCACAGTTATCGGCGATGTCTCCAACCCACATCCACCAAACCCATGACTGCGCTGCTCTTCTCAGGTCCAGTGAAGACACAGCGTCTCTCAGCAGATGGGTCAAGGTTTTTATTTCAGCCCCGCCTCTGCCTTCAGGTGCAGTTTGGTTTTCAGAGCACGCCATCCAGCGCCTGCCTTTCTCCAGGGCCGTTTACCTGCAACAGAAGCCTCTCGTCACCGATGACCGCCGCCGTGTTCCAGTCGATGATCTCGGAGAAAGGCAGCTCCCAGCCGTTACTCAGCATCACAGGCACACATGCAGCCTGAAACACAGAGAGGGAGTAGAAGAAGAACCAGGATGAGGTTCAGAGATGCAGCTTCACAGGAGGAAAAAAACAATCACTGCTGATTTAATACAGTTCAGAATTAAACACATTGCGTTACTTATAACGCATTACGTAGCAAAACTACTTTTCTCGTTAACTAATAATGTAACTCATTACCTTTCCCATTCAGTTACACCGTTATTGTTACTGTGGTGAAGGCCCTTGTCACTCGTTACCATCTGTGGTCCAAATGGACGTTTTTTTCGCGGACACGGAGAGAGGACTGTGTGGAGGCGGAGCCTGTCTGCTGCCTGTCAGTCATGAGTAAAAGATGGCCGTGCACACTAACTGAACCTATGTGTTGAAAAGGAGCCATGATTGGGTGACATAGGTTAACGTTTCAGGCTAAGCCAATCAGAAAGAGACCTGGGCGGGTCTTATTTCCTTATAGGGAAATAAACATTCTCACACACCCACACCCTATTGGCTACACCGCCAATAGAGTTTTGTTGTTTTACTTAGACTTACTGCCAAAATCGGATTGTTAACTTTATATTGCTATAAGAGTGTAATAATTTTATATAGTCATTTTAGCGCTGCTACGTTGTTGTCTACCTTTACGCCGTTATTTGATGGCAAGTTTACGATAAAGGTTGCCTGTCAAAATGTCTAAACATCTGTTTTGTTTATATTGTTCCACTACATTTGATTATGATAGTTGATACAGAACACAACACTAAACGTTTTTAAATGTGTTTTTATTATTATTATTAGTAACTAGTTATTAGTTACTTTTTAAATTAAGTAACTAGTAACGTAACAAGTTACTTTTTCAGCGCAGTAACTAGTAAAGTAATGAGTTACTTTTTTAAAGTAACTTGCCCAACACTGGTATTAAAAATGAGGAATATTTTATGGCAGGATAACAGGGATGGGTTAATTGTTGTGCCAGTCGTTGTTATTTGTGAGGACACGTAGAGGAACTTCTCAGAGTCAGAGGGTGTGGATCGTTCTTGGACTGTATGGATGTGAGCGAAGGAAGATCTAACCTGAGGTCATTTCACTGACTCGGCTCAACCTTGTGTCCATGTAAAGTGCTGTTAAAACACTAAATACCAGAGTGTGTGTTCATTGTGATGAGAGATTGTCACTAAAAGGTCGTCTGGACCAGACGTGGCCTTCAGCTGCTGACCAGTCCCAGGTGGAATCAGACTAACAACCAAGAGAGAAGAACGGTGATCTGTCCTCCACTGACGGGTGATCAGTGAATGGACTGAGTGTGTGTGTGTGTGTCAGGTGAGGTGAGGACAGTGCAGGGACAGTGCAGGACAGACCTTATTTCTGTCTAAGCTTTATATTGTACAGTGTTATCTCAGCTTTGGAACATAATCCGTTCCAGGTCGGTGGTCGAGGTCTGATTTGGTCGAGGTCTGAAATAATTTTTCCCATAGGAAATAATGGTAACCATATGAAAAGTCCACTTTTTTTCAATAAAATGTTTATCTAACCAGCAATTTAGTCCTAAACATGTAGATGTATATTTCATATCTTTTTGTCATCTGTATTCGCCGGCGTTTTTTCCAAAAAAGACCACTCTCATTGCAATTAAAAACAGCTTTTATGCACCGGGTGAACTCCATCACGTATTTATCGGCAAATAAAAGCCCTTTTCATCACTTTCAACATTCCCCTCGCTGCTCGTACCCGCACCTTTGTTCTTTAGATCATCATAAATAGCCTTTTCACTGATCAACGCTTCGGTGATCCTGTCTCTAGCTCCAACTCTTTTTCCTTAATAAAAATAAACAGCAATTTTTCCATTTCATCTAGTATCTTGAATTGAATTGAGTTGAATTCTGAACGAGAAAGAATGCACGCGGTTTGGCTTGACATAGCCGAGTGCGGCTACCGAATGCTCTCTCGGCTTGACAAGGGCCGGACGAAAGCTGAAATTCGGTCGAAAGTGGAGGCACATTTTTCTCAAAACTTTTGGTCAAGAGTTGAGGCGTTCGAAAGCTGAGGCGCCACTGTAGCTGTTTCTATTTGTTCTTCCTCATCAATCAGCTAATATTTTTGACTGAGTCTAAGTGTGTAGCCGTAACAGTCATTTGTCAGATTCTGGTACTGACCAGGTGAAATCCTAGTTGCCTCCCATCTTTGAGATATATTTATTTCCCAGGGAAACTGACGTACAAGAAACTTTTATATTCATTTATTCATCTTTAACCTTGTATTGGTGTCACAGGGGCAGAATTCTCCACGACCGTCACCCAAATCCCACTGTGCCAGACTCGATATTTAAGGTAAGGATTCCAGGATCCCAGTGAAAACACCCAGGTCTTAGTTCTTTGACTGGTTCTATGTTAAAATCCACTCAGTTGAGGGTTGTATGACTGAGATTTTCTCCTGACCTGTAACGCTTCCAGGAAGCGGAAGGAGCCCAGTCTCCTGCCCCGAGGAACCAGACAGAAGGTGGAGTTGTGAAGCATCTCCTTGTAGTCGTACCTGCAGAAACACAAAGACAAAATCATCAGAAACCAACAAACTTCCACAGCATTTAGAACCAAATCAGAAACAAAATCTAATAATTACGTTGAATAAATCAATTGAGGCTGAAGCTCAGTGATTGAAACAGTTATGTAACCGTAGTCTTAAATGTTTTCCTCCTCCTCCTCTGACTCCTCATCGCTCCATCTCTGTCTCCACTGAGGTGTGTCTTATTGCTCTCCAAACAGAGTGATCAACGCTGCCAGCGGTAATGGGCTGAGAGCGACACCTGCTCTCAGAGAGTGTGTGTGAGACTCACACACTCTCTGGTTCACTCTGTCTATATTTCCTGTTTTGACGGCTCGTCTGCACGAAGGTGACACCAGAATCTAAACGAACCCTCGACCGTCCACGACGGCAAAGACCTGTCTGTGTTAAGAGACGGTGAGGAACCATCTCAGGACGCAGGTCTACTGTCCTCTCCCTCCAGAGAAACTGTCTCCAAGAAAGAAAGAAAAATAGGAAAAGTCCTAAAATGTGGTCCTCCTGTGGGTGGAGAGACCACCGGAAGTTATGTGGGTGGGGACGGTGCTATGATCAGAGCAGTTGGTGGATTAGAACCTGAAGACGTCACCAAAACCATCCTCCATCCACCATTGTCCTCTTATCTGTTTCCCCGTCTCCATAACCTCCACCCAAATCACACTCACCACTGTGCCAACCCCTGTTGAACCTCCTGGAGGTGGAAGGAACCCAACACCCTCACATGGTGAATTATTCCAACCACAGTTTCACTTCTTTAATTCTCCGAAAAACAGATTCCGCAGAGACGTTGTCACTGAAGTCCAACGTCACCAAAAACACCTTCTGCATCCAAACCTAACGTCACCGTCAGACAAACGCTGACCTTCAACATGTGGCATCTCAGACGATCGGATGAAACACCTGAAGAAGTGAATTAACATCCTTTAAAGGGAATAAATAATGGAGACAGAAAAGAAAATACTCTCCCCATAAAAATCAATACAAACTGAAAAGGTAATTTTCCAGATGGCATTTTGTAAAACAATGCAATTGATTCATTTTCTTCAACTGGTAAAAAATGTTAAATGTGGAAATAATGTTAATAATGACTCAGAGTCGTCTGCAGTGGAGAGAAGAGGAGAGAAAGGAAAATCATTTCCTGTTGAGCTCTGGTATTTGGAAGGTTAAGGAGGACTTGGTCTTCAGATGATCAAACTGATCATTGACTTCATTCATAATATTTATTAGGTTCAGAGCAGTGGAGACTGTGGAGGAGACTGAGGAGAAGAACAGAGTGGAGTCAGGATGGAACAACTGGAGAAAAGAGTCAGG
>JAFBJS010002248.1:166357-178430 GCA_016785265.1 Paraplagusia blochii | reverse complement strand
GTAACTCCTCCACCTCCAGTTCTGTCTCCTGTCTTCTGTCTATTCCTAGTGTCTCTAACCCATCCATCATGGCTGGTCTCACCACCATCCTGTAAACCTGTCCCTCCATCTTAGCTGACTCTCTTCTATCTCAGATCACTCCTTTTCTCCAGTTGTTCCATCCAGCGGACATCTTACCAAAAATATATTCTATATTATTATCAATGTATGTTGGTTTGGACATTTATAATGTCTCTCCCGAGCCAACACAGTGTGGACACTCTTACTTTATAGCAAAAAAAAAACAACCTCTTTGCTTATATTGCAGATTAGCAACTAGCTTTTCCCACCAACCATTATCTGGGTCCCATCTGCTGTTCCACACCAGCCCAAATCTCCTCCATTAAACCAGCACCAACTTAATTGTATCTCATTTCTCCTCCGCAAACACAAACTTTAATCCGTTCTCTCTGAAGATCCCGCGGAATTAAAACATAAATCCACTAACAGGAGCCACCTGAGTCACTGGGCGCCGAGATGCTGCCCCTCATCAGAGAGACTGCGGCGCCACCTGGAGCTTCGCCATCAGTAAATGGACAACAGAGCACACGGAGGACGGCTTGTCATCAGTCTCCACTGCTACTTGTTCAAATGTTAAAAATGTTTGTTGAACGAACAGGACGTCAGGGTTGAAACGGTGAGAGGTTCAGCCTGAGGGAAGTTCACGGACTCCCAGAGGAGAGGACGGAAACTAGGACTCATGTCCAACAAATGTCCCCGAGAGGGAAGTGACTGGGACAGTGAAGGACACTGACAGGGAGACATAATGTTATTGACAGAAAGAAAATTTGAAAAATCACCAAGGATTCCATATGATTTCAATCTTGCAATGGAAAAATACTAAATAATAAAACCAAAAAAAGCAAAACATATATATAAATATATGTACATATATTTAGAATAATTTTGTGTGTATACATTCATAGGCAGAGAGGGAGAATATATACACATAAATAAAGTACATACTTATATATTACTATATACACCATATATTAATAAATATATATTATATATATTATAATTATATATTTATATATAAATATTTGTAATATATATCAATATCTGCTTTTTTTTATTAGTGACAAGTTGGAATTAACATTAAACCATGAATGTGTCCTAGCCTTCACTTAACATTAACTAATATAGCAAAATATATAAATATAATATAATATAAGATATATTGGAATTTTTTTTTTTAATTGTAAGTCAACCATATTTTCTTTCCTCTGACGCGTTGACAGACACATGTACAATCGAAACGCTGTGAGTTTGACATTGGAATCAAACGCAGACCGTGTCGCCGCGGCGGGACAATGGAGAACAGCGTGATGTCAGCGTCGCTTGGAGCTCCACAGTCGGTGAACAGAAGCAGAGAACGGAGGTGAAGGTGGAGGTACAGCTGTCAGTCACCAGCGGCGAGACGACCAGAGCCCTGCTGCTGCCTGGTGGGTTCATCAGTACCATGTGTCACTCAGTGCCACGGATCACACCGGTGTCTGACGGCCCCCGCCGGGGTACCAGGCCGCGCATGTGTCTGAGACGTGTTGGTGTGTGTCTGAGAGGACGACGGTGGTGATGGGGCGTCAGTGGGGAGTGGGAGACAAAGGACCACAGCAAAAATAATGAGGCAGGGAAAAAGGAGGACGAAACGTCCACAATGATGCAATTATGATTTAATTTGGATTCTGGCATCAAATATGCAAACGTATTCAAGGGAGGTGTCAAATATTGATAGGCTTTTCAACTCCTCAAACTGGGTTCATTACGGAGCCACAACTTCAGCAGGACTCACTCATTAATCATGGATAGATGTCAGCTGGAGGTCCAGCATTGATATTCAGCCTCCACTTCACACCAGCGTACACATATTCAACACACACATACATACATATGTATACAGTGTGGACCCAAAAACACATCCGGTCCCCGTCCAACTCTCATACACAGTCAACTCACACCACGTTGTTCAGACAAACTGAAGGAAAGTCTCTGCGTCAACATCATCAACCTAAGGTCAGCGGCCCAGTTTGTGTCCCACCAGGACCAGAAAAAACATTTTTTACCGTAATTTTTCCCATTAATTAATATTTACTACATCAACAACTATGTAACATCTCAAAAATTAGTACCGTATTTTTCACGACTATAAGGCGCACATAAAGTCTTAGATTTTCTTCAAAATGTGCGGCGCGCCCTATAGTGCAGTACGGCCCGTGGGAGTTGTTGTTGTAAGGAGGACCTAGTAGAGGACACCATGAGAACGTTAAAGGGGGAGCTGTGGGCGTGGCTTTGCTCCTGCTCATTTTTTAAATATCACACTTGTATGCTTGTGTGTTGTTGTTGTTGTCAGTCGGACGTAGTATAGGACACCATGAGAACCTTAAAGGGGGAAGTGTTGGGCGTGGATTGTGTATAAAACCCCCGCCCTTTGATGTGTGCGTTAAATATAGTAATGGAACACAAAAATGAGACTGTGCCTTTAAGTACGGTGCACCTCATGGTCGTGAAAATTCGGTATCTGATTAAACCCTGATGGGATAAACACTTGTATAACAAAGTGAATGTCACTAGATGGCAGCATCTAAGCTCATTTAATTAGTCTCTTACTCAAACAGTGGTTTGTATCAGTATGGGTTGATATCCAACAAGGAAATCATCTTTGGACTTGGACACAAAAATGCGTAAAACAGACATCTGGTGGCGACACTGAGGTATGACCACTTGTACTCTGACATTCCAGCGTGGCGTCAAGCTTCCCAGGTGTGCAGAAGGTTCTCAGCAGATTTTCATCCTGTGATGTCACCAGGACAAAAGCCCCACTCTGGTGAGACCCCCGTCATATGACACAGCACTGGAGTCATGTGACTGAGTTAAGGCTCCAAAGTTGGGCTGGGTCAGTGCACAGAAGTCAAAGGCCAGAGTGGCCCCCACCCTGAAGAACAAAGACACTAAGCCTTTGGGTGGGGACGGGGGGGAGTGGGCTTTATCCGGACTGTGGGAGAGGTGTGTGTGTGTGTGTGTTATGATGGTCCAGGGCCGCAGCTCTCAGTGTGACCGTGGTGAGGGTCCATGTCCATGTCTGACCAGTGTGTAGAAGAACTGTGATGATGAAGTCAAAGTGCAGCCTTTCTGCCCCCACTGCAGCCCCTTCCTTCCTTCAACAGCCCCCCCACCCCCTGGAGCTCTGTGTGTGTGTGTGTGTGTGTGTGTGTGTAAGAAACAGCTGTTTCTCAGAGCAACATGGGGAGGTCAGGGAGAAAGGCAGTGCAGCTACAGCTGTGGCCCCGGGGCCTGTGGGAACTGTGGCCTCAACAACGTGGGAGAGGAGTTGGAGTGAGGAAGGGCAGGGCTGAGGAGAAGATTGAGAACCTGGAAGCCTGGAAAAAAAGACGATGCAGATGATGCTCAGCGACAAAAGACATTTTTCCTGGTTCCGTCCTACTGAGGAATTTGTTCCGAAGTAGAAAAACGACAAACTCTGACGTTCTGACCACAAGGTCAACGTCCAGAAACATGAGCTGTGAAGCACGTACACAGAGATGGCTGTGGTCCAACCAACTGATCCGCAGCCTTCCACCACGGCTGCTCCTCACTGCAGGACAGTTCTGGTTTTAGAAAATTAATCACACTTAACACATAAACAACTAGACTCCAGTTCGCTGCCTCCTTCAACCCCACAAAAAAAGTGCTGTCCCTGATAAGTCTCATTTCAGGACAGACAAAAAGAGCGGCCGCCATCTAACCAGCGGTAGAGGAAGATGGCTGACGGCGAGGACTAATAAACCACGTGAACCTGGGGAGAAATGGACTCAATTCTCTGCCTCACAGCGAGAAAAGTCTCAGGTTCTGTTCACTATTCTCCCAGAACAAGAAGAGGAACAAACAGCGACTCATCTACGCCTGACAGATTTGAGAAAAAAGGAGTAATATCTGCAGCAAAGAGAAAAATTCGCCGCCTACATCATGAGGCGTACGGGAAGGCGAAGAGCCAGAGATGAAGCGAAGCCAAGAGCCAATTGATAGCGTTCTGTGGGAAACCTTTTATACGAGAGAGAGAGGGATATTTGTTCAAGGTGCTACTTAAACCCTGTCAGAAAAGGCTCTCATCCACTCACTTAAACGGCCGAGTTAAACACCGACAATTGTCATTGGGAATAACCGGACAAAAAAGACATTAAATGTCTGCAAAAAATCCAATAAAGTCACAAAATGACGAGTCGAAACCAAAAAAAATTGCAAAAAGAGAAGGCGTTATTAAAATAAATGTTGAAAAATAGGTGATTATTAGGAAAAATGATTGTGTTTCTGTGCCGTTCTCAGGTTTGGACTCCAAGTCTCCACGTCAAGTCCAAGTCCAAGTCATTTAACACATTTGAGAGGAGAGCTAGCATTGTCTTTAGGTTTTCAAGAGTTGAAAAGTACGGATGAAAAGTTCTAGTTGGAGATGTAGTCATTGAAGGAACTTTCAGATTTTCAAGTCCAAGTCAAGGAAGAAAGACTCGATCTCGCACACTTGCGATCAAATCCATTTTACGTGGTCTTTCTGGGGATTGGCCAAAAGTTTGCGTAGAACGGTAAAAGTCGAAGCTGAAACATTACTGGTAAATAAGGTAGGTTAGTCAGGTCAACAAACCCAAGTCCCAAGTCCAAGTCAATCTAACTTGACCAACACAAAATGATAACAGAATCCCAAGTCCTTGTCACCCATTTTGAGAACAGAAAAAAAAAACAGATTTCTGCAAAATGGCAGATACTAAATAATCTGAAACACTAACAGACACGTGTACTGTTGGTACACTCCTGTACTGAAGTACACTTTGGCACAAGTACTTTCATCAGAAAAGATCTATTTCCGACTAATAAAATGTAGGACACATCAGCAAAATCTGCCGACGGAAAATTGAAAGCACAGGAAATGATGTATTTTTAATTAAACAGAGAGAAATGATAAAAATCACTGTCTCCTCATGTGGACAGTTCTACTGACGCCCCCCTCTGTACAGAAGGAAAATCAATCAGTGTAAAAATTGTGATTTGCCACTCGAGGTCCTCTTCTAATTGGAGGAGGACACTGTTAGTGTTTGTGTATCAGTATAATTTAATTATGAGACGGAGACGTATTTAAAGAAGGCAGATCAGAGTGTCTTCACTGCAGAGACGATGGTCCCCGTCAGACAGTCAGGAATGACAGCTGTCACTGACAGCTTTGGGGGACGGGACAGAGGGAAGACAGCCAAGGCCACGGTGACTTTGACCTGTTGGACCACCAAGAACGACTAAGGTGGGTCATAGAACTACGGTGGTCTGCGGACCAGAATGGTGCAGTTTTGTCTTTTTTTGTAGTTTGTCAACGGTCCCTCCTGAGGTTTACTCTATCATCTCATCAAGGATTTTGACAACAGACCTTGTCCTGAACTAAAAAAAATGGAACCTGGACACCAAGTTTGTCTAAAAATATATCACCTCTCATCATGTTCTTTTGGTCTCTTGGAAACCTTGACCATGATGGAGGATTGAGAACCTTCATCAACATGTTACCAAGGTGCTGGAGTACGAGAAGACATACAGTAAATGGGACAGTTTTCTCTCCTTACATTTGCATTTACCATCCGTCCATCACCGTCCTCTTATCTGTTAGCTAGTTGCGTTGGTAGCGGTTTCTCCAACCACCACCAAATCACACGGCACCACCACACCACCCCTTCATGACCTGTCCTCCAGTTGGTGAGTCCACTGGAAGGAGCCCACCTCCCGGGCATCTGGGACAAAACGTCCCACTTTCCTTAACCATACAATGCAATCTTGCGCCACCTGGTGGCAGATGTGATTAATTGACAGGTTTGCAGTTTTGGCACGCATTTTCTTACACAGTTGAAACCCATGAACGTAAAGTCAACTGGTGTGAATGTCTCATGTCTGAATAGTCCCACTGGGATTGGCTACTGAGCCCCGGCCTCCTCACCGTCCTTCCTTCATCTCTGAGGGACAAAATGACAAGGACAACAAAGCAGCCAGAACGTAAAGCCTTTGACAGGTACAAACAGATACGTTCAAATAAACCGTTTCCCAGAATTCCTCTGTCCTCCTCTGCTTCACTTCAGGCGTCTCACCTGCGAAACGTCAACTGTCAGCTTTAATGTCAGGAACAGACGGATTAATCTGGGAACGCCACAGATCTAAATGTTAGCAGCAGCCCTGCCCCCCCGTCCCCGCGTCCCTCTGCTGGATGTTGGACGTGGACTTGAGCTCCCAGGCATTTCTGCCGTGCAGCGGAGCAGAGCAGCAGCTTCTGAACAGAGGGACATTGTTGCTGCACAAGCATGACTTAAGTTACGGAGAACATTCCTGCATCTTCTTTTCAAAGAGATAAATGTTAAAAGGTAAGACGAGGCCAGAGAGGCAGCGAGGACAAATATACACGTGGTACAAAATACCACGGTGGAGAGAGGAGCAGGGTGGAGAGGGGCATGCTGGGAAATCATCGCATGACTTCCCAACTTTTATGTAGGAGCAGGGAAAATGATTTTTATACAAAAGTGCATATTTTACTTCAAGGAACCAGAACCAGAGAAGATAAAGATGATAAACCTGAGCTCATGTTTCCAGGACTGGGACTAATTAGAACCAGGACAGTTCAGGTGTGAGGGACATCAAAGAGTTCCAGGTCCAAATCCACTCAGGGATTTTCTTTTCTCTTTTATTCTTGAAGTTATTAACAATGTTGCAACTGAACTTTTTTTTTACAATTTTCCTTTTGCCAGGAAACATTGGAGTCTGGACCAAAAAAATCCAGGAAACAACTGGACACTGAAGAAGACCTGGACAAAAGTTCTACCAAAAAAACATCAGTACTCCCAGGTTCCTGTGGGAGGCAGTAAAGTTACAAACCAGTATGGACCAGTGTACCAAGGTTCAGGGCAGTCCTAATTACCCATCATGCTCTTGATGTAGGGATTGATTACATGCAGCATAGATCAACTACAGGCTAAGAGGCTAAAAGTAAGGGGCATAGACACAAGGAAGGACGGAAGGAAAGCAAACTCCCGGTCATTGTAACATTGTGATCCACAACAATGCACACGACAAATCATCACCAAAGTGAACAGTTGGCAACTTTGAGTGCCCTGTGAGTGGGGACAGTGCCATGCTCAGTGGTAACTTGGCAATTGGTGGAATTGAACCTGGAACCTTTCGGACACCAGTCCAGTTCCTTAAACACCAGGTGACCACTGCCCCAAATGGGTCATCAACACCAATAGATCCTGTGATCTGACTTGACGGGACAATGTTCTCAAATTGGGATGTGTTATATTCAGTGGAACAGGACAGTGTCTCTCCCTCTGTGTGTCTCTCCCACTGTCCCTCCCACTGTCCCTCTCACTGTTTCTCCCCCTGTCTCTCTCTCTTCACCTGCTTCAAAAACGGCTGGTTCTCCACTTCCTGAAAGACATAACAACCTCAGCACCACTGCTGCATTAACCATCCGAGACAAATGGACGTCCGTCTGGCAAATGAGTAACTGAGCTACACACACGCACACACACACAGGGAGACAGGCAGACAGACAGACAGACAGACAGTGTCACAGAGGAAGGAAATGCTTGATGTATTTTACACTCTTTCAGCTCATGCAGCAATTTTGATAGTGTGCTCTCACACATATGGGAGGGTGTTTGGAATACTTTTGAGCATTAAGCCAATGTTCAATTAATACACCATTGCACACACACACACACACACACACACACACACACATCCCAGCACACTTGCGGAGGAAGAGAAAATATTTTTATGCCATCTAATCCCCGGGTAATGGCTCTGCTCCCTGCCGAGGGTCCAATTTCCACAGCCATAAATGCTAATGTTATTGCTAATCATAACATTAGCATTACGCTTGAGTACAGCTAGCTGGGACACGGCGTGAAGCGAGCGCCGTCAATTACAAGTGGAGTCTAACCAGGCAGCAGCGCCAGATTTAATCTGGCGTCACCATGACGGACGCGATCCTCGACGTTTTCTCTACCGCCGTCCGCCTCTTAGCCCCTCCCACTGAATTCTCTTATACGTTCATCCCACAGACTCATCTGAAATCTTTTAACTAACCGGTGGATGTTCTTCAGCTGCACAGAAGCTGCTGCACGTTTGGTTTTCCTTTCTTATCAGTGACTGACAAAAATCTTTAGCTGCTATTCACAGCTCCTAACAGCGAATCTTTAATTATACAAACACTGTGTTCGTCAAACACTAACGAGTGCAGTTCATTTGGAAGTCATTTAGCGAGAAATTGTTTTCCTCCTTCCTCCTAAGGAAGCTAATCCAAGAATTCCCCGGCAGGTTCAATCTAGGGCTGTCCAATCGTGACATTTTGCCAAGATCAGATGTGCAGATATAGTCAAAAACATTTTGCAATTCTGGTATTGAATGAGCTGCAATGCTGCCATCTAGTGACCATGGTATACAGCTGATGATCCGCAAAACTATTTTCAGGGCACAGATATTTCGCCAAACCCAGGCCCAAGAGTTTCTGGAAGAGTTTTTTAGAATTGTCCAAGAATTTTTTTATGCTGCATCATGTGTTTTCCCAGTGGAGTCAGTTTTCAGGTGTTTCGTTGAGGTAACTTCAGCCGGAAACACTAATTAGGTTCTTTTTTTATCTGATAAGAGTCGTGTTTCTGAGTCAATGCCTCCTGGAGTTGACGAATGCTCGTCTACAGTTCCCCTAAAATAAAGAAAAAGCAAAAAATCTTCTCCAATTTGAATAATCCTAATTAACATTTGGGTCAGTGCCCGCTGACAATGGGCGTCGTGACTGATTAACGGTGTTTTTGCAGCTGAGGAAGAAAGAAAAATGAGTCGAATTCCTTCATGGACGGAGCAGCAGCCCCGTCCCAGGAAGTGAGTGTGTGTCTGGTCATCAGTGTGAATCACCTCCATTTCTCAGTGTTAACTGGGTCATCAGAGGGAGAGGCTCAGCACTCTCCTGAGACACACGCACACACACACACACACACACACACACACACACACACACAGCATCAGATGGAACAGTTCAAAGGAGACCAATAAAACATTTACAGCCTGTTTAAGCCTTTTTTCTCCTCCTCTCCTCCTTCACACTCCATGTGTTTCTTTGGCTTGTTTTCTCCCATCATCCTCGGAGCTGTTAGAAGTCTGGACGTCTCATCTCGTCTCCTTCTCTGACCCGAGGTTAAACGCGTTTAATTAGGTTCATCAGATCGACACGACTCCTCCTACTGGCAGCTCTCCGCCACGACCAGGCATCACGTGAAACACATACTGTGTAAACCGTACGTGTGGGCGGGGGGAGGTTGATGATGTCACAGCTCCAGTGGATGTGAAGACTTTCTTTAGGTCTGGTAATTACAACGCTCTGGTCTAGGGTTCAATTACACACACGTGCAGAGACCACATGATCCTGAGGTTCCTGCTTAAATTACACTGAGCCACATCACGGTGACTGACAGAAGAACCGACTGCACGTCCATCCATTGAGGTTCCATTGATATTTAGTGCTCAAGGAATAGGACTTGGGTCCGGAGGGTTCCAGGTTTGAAACCACCAGCTGCCATGTTACCACTGAGCAAGGCATGTTCTCCACCCACTGCTCCCCAGGCACTCCACGCTGTTCACTGCAGTGATGGGTTAAATGCAGAGGTGACATTTGGTTGTGTGGAGTGGGGTGGATCACAATATACAAAACATACAAAACATAACAATTTTGCTTAGGATACAATTGGCCACTAGAGGCACTATACACGATACAAATCCTAACAATTTTGTTTAGGATAACATAGGCCACTAGAGGCACTAGGCATTTATACAAAACCTAACTATTTTGGTTAGGATATGATTGGCCACTAGAGGCACTATACCACAATGTCACAATGACAAGGAGTTCGATTTCCTTTCCTTATTGCTTGCTTTGAATTGTGCACTACTCAACGTTTTATATAACTGTTTTAGAAAGAAATAAATTTCTTTTATGTCTTTATGATTCACACCACAGCGCACAACGAAATTCGGCTTCCGCATTTAACCCATCATCAAAGTGAGCAGTGGGCAGCTATACGGTAGTGGGATTCGAACCGAGGACCTTGCAGACCCAAGTCTGCTTCCTTAACCACTAGGTCACTGCCCCACTTTAATACTATCAAGAAAAATCAAAAGAAAAATTGAATGTATTTCACATACATTTTCCCTTTAGCTTGTTGCTAACTTCCTCCACTGTTCACAGCCTTATTGCATGTGACCTGTCAGTGATTGGCAACAGCTTCTGAGAACTGGCTTAAAGAGTGAAGTGAAAACTCTGCAGGCCTCAGGTCTGGCTGCTGCTAATGAACACCATACTGCTGCTGCTGCTGCTGCTGCTGTTGCTACGGGCTACACAGGTTCTTGTAGATACAGGCGTGAACAAAGCAGCAGGTTAAAGTCTTTCAGGATAATGAGGAGAATATGTTCAGACTCCAGAACCAGCCCGGAACAGAATTCATCATTAGATAGGAATAATAAAAAAAAAAATACAAATCACGTCAACATAAAGAATTAAACCTTCTTTAAAGGATCTCTACAACTAGTTAAGACACTTCAAAGTCCTTCCTGTGATGTTGAAATGGACCTAAAAGTGGAAAAATAAAGTGATTCCATCCTGACAGGAGGAGGGTGAGGCGCAGTTATCACAGCGACTAAAAATGCACCAATTCATTGCATTTTAAAGATAATGACGAACAAAACAACAGATTTCCTCCTCGGGGTCGTCATGACACCATCAGGATGGTTGTTTTATGGGAACTACACAGGGAAAAGTTTGGATCACAAAGCAGAAAGTTCACTTTTTCTGCTTTTGCTAGAAATTCACAGCGTTGGAACAAATTGCTCCACCTGGAAATGAGAACAGAAGTAATTTACTGGACAAGACGAGAGAAAATAAAGCCGTTTTTTTCTTTTCCTCTCAAGCCGATGCAATCTGCTTTGTACTAAAGGTCGTAGAGATTTATATTTAGATGCCTAAGGCGGAGGAAGAGCGCCGCTCCTTTCTGCAACCTCTACAAACGCTCTGATACCAGCAAGTCAATTAATGTGGCCTTAATGGCAACCCACTGTACGCTAATGTCTGTTAGTTTTGTCTGGGTAAGCAGTTTGGATCGGGCATTAGCCACAGTCCAGTGAACACAACACATGTTAGCTGGGATTCCAGGGAGATGGATGGATGACAGACGCAGATGAGACTCACGTTTTTTCTTCTGCACTGATAAAAAATGTCTTTATCCTTGTCCTCTCGTGTCCACTTGACAAAACCGACCAGTTTTATAATAGCGTTATGAAGCTAATGGTGTGTCGATGATCGTGAAGCCAATTTTACAGGCTAGTTAGCTTCCTAGGTAACAATAACAGAGTTATGACAAAAACATCACACCCCCAAGTGGTCAGATTTAATTATCTTAATAACCTTCATTAAAAAGCTTTGGTTTTTATTTATTTCATTTACTAATCCTAACAATTTTGCTCAGGATACGATAGGCCACTAAAGGTGCAAGACATTTATACAAAACCTAACAATTTTGTTTAGGATAACAAATGCCTCTAGAGGCGCTAGACATTTATACAAAACCTAACAATTTTGATTAAGATACAATTGGCCACTAGATGCAATAGACACGATACAAATCCTAACAATTTTGTTTAGGATAACATAGGCCACTAGAGGCACTAGGCATTTATACAAAACCTAACCATTTCATGAAGAATACGATTGGCCACTAGAGGCGCTAGACATTTATACAAAACTTAACAATTTTGATTAAGATACAATTGGCCACTAGAAGCACTAGACATTTATATAAAACCTAACTATTTTGCTCAGGATACGATAGACCACTAGAGGCGCTAGACAATTATACAAAACCTAACAATTTTGCTTAGGATACGATTGGCCACTAGATGCAATAGACACGATACAAATCCTAACAATTTTGTTTAGGATAAAACAGGCCACCAGAGGCACTAGACATTTATA
>JAFBJS010002248.1:147647-158543 GCA_016785265.1 Paraplagusia blochii | reverse complement strand
TGATGGATGCAGTGAGGGAGGACATGGAGGTAGTTGGAGTCAGAGTAGAAGACACAGAGGACAGGGGGAGATGGAATGGGGATTCACTGTGGAAACCCCCAAATGAAGGACAAGTCTGTTACAGAGGAGCTACTGACAACTTAGCGTTAGGTGCGAGTACAAAACAACACGTTACTGCAGTGACTGTAACTTTGAGCAGGTCGGTTGTTTTCAGCTCCAGTGGAAGGAACAGCTGCCGACCGCGGCAGATTAATGCAGCCGTCACCACCGGGCGTCGTGTTGGCACAGAGCAGATCAATCAGTCGACTTTTCTCCTGGAAATATGGACTTTATTTTTCCCCTCTCTGAGGTCAAGGCTAGGAATGTTGTGTAGAGCAGTAATTTATGTGAGGGAGAGTGGAGTGGTGTGGAGTGGAGTGGAGCGGAGCGGAGCGCTCTGGTATAAAGATGTTCAATCCTCTTTCCAGGAAACTCACTTCACAATGAAATGAGAAGGTGAAAGCATTTGATTACAGCAATGGTCGGTCAAACAAATATTTGTACATATTTATTTTTCAAAGGAAAAGATGTTGAAGCCAACCTTTAACTATTACTGTTTTCTCAGTCAATTCGGAATCGAATATCGAAGTAGTTAATTCGGGATTCGATCCCGTATTAACTAACCCGCATTCGATTCACTTTGCATTCACATTCAGTTTAATTTGGTATTCGTTGCGCATTCGATACCCGCTTTGCATTCACACACAATAAGGGAGCGAATGCGCATTAGTCTAACCATGGTCCAGTTTCAATTTGATCACGTAGTTATATAACGAGATCTCGTTAATATGCGGTTTTATTCAAGATGAATTCTGTCAAAAAACGCACGTGCAATTTTGAGGAATAAATGGAGCAGGTTAGGGAAAGATCAAGACAACGTATGAAAGCGATGAGAAGGAGACACAAAGAACGAATGAAGAAGATGAGGAGAGAAAATATGAGGAAGTGTTTTGTAATCCTGTTCCTAATAACGCAGCAACATCTAGGGGTTGACAAGGAGATGAGCTGCTCCCGTAGTACTTTACGAGCTTGTTAAACTAATACGGATGTTGTTGTGTTCACACACACGCGGGGAGCGACAACTGTTTTACTTTTTATTGATTTACACCCATATTAGTTAATTCGGTATCGAACCCCCCGACTAGAGGTTGATTAGTTAATGCGCATTAGTTGAGGAGCGAATGCGCGTTAGTTTGTAATGTGAACGCAAACGGGGAGCGAAACTGGTTTCGCGTCGCAGCGAATACCGAATTAAGTGCCAGTGTGAAAACGGCATATGTCAATACTGTGAATATATTCTTGAGGTATAGAATTCATGTTTTAAAATAGCATCTGTCTTCAGAGTCATTGACCTGCATTTCTTAAATCCTGCCATTTTCAGCTTTTTCTGACGTACGTTTACGTCCAATATTCCAATTATTTACGATATTTCGGCCAACTTTCTGTTTGTAGCCTGATTAAAAGTGTGGTTCTGTGTGTGCAACATTTGAAGGTAATGACTTGACTGAACATCAGACCATCTGCAGCAGGACACACGCAGATCTACATCTGGTCTGGGGTTGAAACAGAGACAAACTAGGGTTTGTGTAGTGAAGGGTGGGTGAGACTGGAGGGGAGGCAGTCAGTGAAGTGAGGTTAACACGGCCTGACACAGGCCAGGTGAACGGGAGGGGAGGATGTTATGGTGGAGACCCTCAACGACGCTGCGGCTGCTGTTGCTGCCACCGTTCCCACCTCCACCAGTGCGTCTGACTGATGAGTTCAAACAGGACATGGTAATAGCCTGTCTCCAACATTTCCCTCACCATAAATCTCTCTGGAAGAAAAATGTGGGGAGCGATCAGGTGGGAATAAAAGGCTCTGTGAGCACCTGTGTATGTGGGACATAAAAAATAAGGGACGCACCACTGAGGACGGTCCAGAAACTAAAAACAATGCCACGGATTGTCATGCTCTACTGTGCTCTATCGCAGGGGCGTAGCCAGAACCCATAATAAAGGGGGTGGGGGGGTGTGTGCTGTCACAGTCATTTCACCAAGCACCTCAGCGCCCCCTATGTCAATCCAAGACAACTACATGCCACCGCAGATATACTACAGAATCCAAGGCAAGGGCATGCTGGGATGTCCACCTCCAGAGACGTTGACATAAACTGGAAGGAGTCAAAAATAATCCTAATCCACAAGGTCTCTTTCTAACAGGTCAATAAAATAAGAAAATTATCTGTAAAATAAATTCCACAACCATGGACCAAGAAAAGCTGCCTCTGTTCATGCACGTGGTCCCTTAACAGGCAACTTGTGGCATAGAATAGGTCCACGGGCCACCATTTGAGGCCACTGATGTAGACTATGTTTGTTGTATGTGTTTAAGCTGTGACACCAAGACAAAGAGATGTTGTCTTGATCTGAGTTTCAGTACTCCTGGTTGCTGTTTTTTTTTTTTTTTTCATCAAATCTGGCAACCCTGCCTATCACACAACACAGGGCACTAAAGTGGAACAGGTTCCTTCACAGGAGTCAGAGTAGCACTCAGGTCTAACTCTCATTTTCATTCAGTCTCAGGATGAAACCAAACCCGGTCCACTTGATCCGGTTTTGTTTTTGCATATTAAAAGCCCTGCTCCTCTTCAGGGAGACAACAGAAAAGAAGAAGAAGAAGAAGAAGGAGGAGGAGGAGGAGGAGGAGGAGGAGGAAAAAAAGACAAACGTTTTTTTTGTTCCTCCTTCTGTCAACTCAGAGAAAGACGGTTCGTATGAGGAGCAGAACGGCGTCTCGTGGAGAAGAACTTTGACACACACTTTCACAAGTGCTTTCAGACCAGTGTGTGTGTGTGTGTGTGTGTGTGTACGTCATTGACACACTAAACACGTTCTCTCTGCCACCCTGCCAGTTCTCACGCCCCACCCAACCTCACACACAACAACAATTACACACACACACATACATCTTGACTAACCTTTATGTAATCTTGTGGTGTTATTTTTGCAACTTCAGATTAACTAAAGATTCTCATATATATTTAATATATTTATATCAAATACCAAATATTTAAACTTCAGATTAAATATTTCCACTTGGTTTAGCTGATGATTTTATGCATCAAATTCCAGATTATTTTAAACAATTTGGGTTTTTATAGCTGGTCCTTGTTGTCAAAATTGAGCTTTTTGGTAACTGAATTTTTCAGACAGTAAAAAATAAAAATAAAAAGTTCTTACCTGGATGTAGTCAATGGTGTGGACGACAGGTGAGAGAGACAGGCAGACAAAGAGGGGAGAAGGGAGAGAGAAAAAAATCTGGTTAGTGATGAACTGATTTGACCATCAACTGACAGTTAAAATGGTAAAAATGTAAAATATATATACCATATTTTCATGATTATAAGGTGCTAAAAGTCTCAGTTTTGTGTCATTACTATATTTAACACACACATAAGGCGCACCTGATCATAGGGCGCTGGTTTTATATATAAGCCACGCCCACACTTCACCCTTTAACGTTCTCATGGTGTCCTCTACTACGTCCGCCCAAGGCTAAGACTTTTCTGTGCGCCTTATAGTCGTGAAAATACGGTATTAATATTCCCATTATTCTCAGCCAGCTTCACTTTTCAGATCTCAGGCTCCAGAATATTTTTCCTTCCCGACTGCATGGATTTAGGAACGTTCTCCGTGAAAGCGTTGTTTCTTTCAGAAAGAACTGCATCGTGTACTGAGGAAAAGGGAGGGAAAACCTCCCGGATTTCAATACAACAGTTTGGAGACGTGGCTCGGGGTCGATCTGCAGTCGCCCTGATGTTCTGCACGCCTGGTTGCCCTCAGTAAATTAGGCTGTGGTTGCTCCTGTTGTTGTTGTTGTTCTTGTGGTTAACACAAAATGAAATAAAGCAGCCACCTGTGCTCAACACGTGAACACGGCCACCGTACGACAACCAACAGCTCGGGAAATATTATCATATATATTTATATCCACTGCACCGCCGTGTGGTTTCACGTTTAGTCAAATGTTGAACACATGTTGAACACAGAGCTGATTCTTTCAGCACATTTCCATATAAATCACATCTGGTGGAACTGAACCAGACTGTGTGAGAATCATCATCACAAAGTCCATGAGCTCCAGGGATTGATATATACACCATATATATATATATATATATATATATATATATATATATATATATATATATATATATATATATATATATATATATATATGTATATATATACACTACACTTTTTCCAGGTCCAAGTCAAGTCTCGAGTCTTTATGCGCAAGTCCAAGTCCAGTCTCGAGTCTTTCGTCCCAAGTCCAAGTCAAGTCTCAAGTCTCAAATAGCTGAAAGTTTTCATATTAGAGGCTATCCGAGATAATACTGCATTGCTGTGTTGTTTTGGATTAATAGTATGTACTTTACTGTAGTAAAGTACATACTCGAGTCCGAGTCTCAGACTCGAGTCCCCATGTCTGATACATACATATATATGCATACATATATATGTATATATGTACATATATGTACATATATGTCGTCCCCTGGACATGATGTAAAAAGGCAAGAAGCTCACAATACATATACAATAGGAAACACATATGCAAACACTTTTTATACAATTAAGACATTTTTTTGCATCTTTTGGCAGAGTCGCATGAACATTTTCAAGATTTAACTTGATTTTCTCTTTATACAATTTGTCAATATGGCCTTTAAAGCAGAGCTGAGAATCTAATATTAACCCAATATATTTATACTGATGACAATTTGTATTTTATCTCCATTAACCAGTATATCAGGATCAGGTGACTCTCTACTTGTTTTAGTGAAATCCATGCCTACAGTTGTAGAAAGGTTTAGTTGTAGACATCACCCTTGTAACCAGATTGTCTCACAGGACATTGTTTTGTAATATAACCAGCGATAGATTCCGTTATTGCCTTGGATTTTGCCGAGTTATTGACGAACTGCGGTTGGAAAAACGTTAGTATTTTATTCCGTACGCTCCTCTGACTACTGGTGGTTCCTGCCGTACCAGCGTCACCGTCATCATCACCCAGTCATCCCCGTCTCTCAGGGTGACTGCTAAGGTTTGTTAGTAAAAACTACTAACTCATCAGGGTACGACAGGAGGAAACGAAAAGAAAAAAATAGATATTTCTGTTTGTGGCTGATATAAAAATGCAGTCATATGAGGCTGTAGGACAGGGTGACTTTGTTTGACTTTTTGTTTTTTTGGTATTTATTCCGTACAGTAAAACTGAAACCATCTCATGGACTCATCAGGAAACAAACACTCCAACTCAGACAGACAGTTGCCACAACTCTTCACAGGCACCGATTAGTCGTTAGTAAATAATCCTTAATGTCTCAACTGGGATTAGTCCTCGCCAACAACAACAACAACAACCTTTAAACTGGAGATCCCCTTAAGCCCACCAATTACTGTAAGCTGGAGACCCTTCACAGCAGCAGCAGCAGCAGCAGCAGGTTGGCCCAATCTAAGAGTCCTTGAAGTTACTCAGTCAGTCAGTCAGTCAGTCAGTCAGTCGGCAGTGATGGGAAAGTGTCCTGCGCTTCAAACAGGAAGTAAGAAGGAAGTCATGTTTGCTGAGGAGGTTGAACGCTGGTTCTGTTTACAGTAAGAGTGGGTGACGTTCAGCAACATCTGTTCTGAAACACGTGGTGGAACATGGGGGCGGGGGCATCAGGTGTGCATGAGAAGAAAAAACAAAAACAGAACCCTGTCTGCTGTTGGGGTTCTTGTGCTTAAGTTCTTGGGTTCAGGTTCTTACCCACCAGCTGTCAGGTTGCCATCAAGGTTCTCTGATCATAGTGTGGTACCGACCCACATAAACTTGTCCAGGAACGGATGAATGAATGAATGTCTTCAGGAGATACAACCATCAACCGTTCCGAGGCAGTTCAGAGCCTCAGTGGTCGGGATTTGATCACGGGACCAGATTTCTGTCCCTACTTCTACCTTCACCAAACTGGATCATCTATATTTTCCAGCGACACCTTGGAGAAACGCGGTTTTTTTTGCAGCGTGTCAGAGAACAGCTGCCCTCGACGTTGAACAATGAACAGTCACGTCTCCCTTCCTTTCCTGAAGGCCTTGGTTAAATGCCACGCCACTGGCTGCCTGGCGCACTAACAATCAAAGCAGGCGTGGGTCAATTAACATGCAGGGATTATATCTCAGAGGGAGCGACGCCTGGAGGAACCTGGATGGCAGCTAATGGTCCTGCTCTTTGGAAGAACGTCCGCCTGCTGTATTTATGGGCCGAGGTGGATGGAAGTCAATGTGTTCGCCGCGACACTGAGAAGGCCATTTCAGATGTCCTGGAGGGGGCGCTTTAATTCATGTCACTGTAGAACAACAACAGACGTGGTGGTGGTTGGAGTCGGAGCAGATGAGAACAGGATGAGATGGAAAAGAAGAAGAAGAAGAAGAAGAACAACAACAGGCGAGACGAAGACTCCAGAACAAACCCTGTCCTCTGGAAAGGTTGCACAGCCGCCGCCCAGGTCTCCCACCGACAGGGAAAAGGTTGATTGTCGTCAGGTCCGGGCGAAGCCTGCAGAGCCCCTGCCCAGCCTCAGGTGTTTTGACATTTTAAGCGGATTTGAGCGTGGCGAGCTTCTGCAGCAGCAGCAGGCGCAGCGCAGCGTTCGTCTCCCAGAATTCACCCTGACAGTCTTCTCGTCTTCTCGTCTTCCTCTTGGCATGGATTCTGCGTGTGCTTGTGTGTGTGAGAGAATCTTCATGTGTGGGTTTGAGATCTGATTTACTTTTTTTTTTTTTTTCCTTCCACCCACCACTTTCTTTAGATAATGTAACACATGAAACCTGCAGAGACTCAGGTGTCAAAGCCAGAGGAAAGTCTGCGGGGGCTACAGAGGGAGGAGGAGGAGGAGAAACCTTCTGTACCCGGTGTTCCTGTAAAGTTCAAACCACACTGATGCCCTGGTATACTGCATATATACTGTACATATATATATATATAATAAGTATATACATACATATATATACATGTATGTATAGATGTTGGAACAGGTGTCTTTTTCCGTCTCGACAGCTGCTGCCGTCCCTACTGTCCACCCACTGCCAAAATTATCACTGAGCAAGAAACTGAACCAACACTAATATAATGCGATGCTTATTTCAATATTTTTACACATATAAAATGATATATTTTTCATTACTTTAGGCTAAACCACTGCACAGAACTACACTGAAACCATTTTCTACGACAACAATCAAGTGAAACATGTTCCACTCAGAGTCTAAGAGCCTCCTCCTCCTCCTCTTCGTCTGCTGACGCCTCAAGTTTGCTGCTCTGGGCGCATCAAAGAAATGTCACATTATGAACGTCCATTATTACTCCCATTGCATTTTTGGCCTGGAGGCTTCCACGAGCCAATGAGGCACCAGAGTGAGTTGCAGACAGCATCGTGATAATGGCGTGCTGCGGGGTGCACATGAACATTTAGGGACGTTTATATTTAATGTGGAAAAAGCTGAGCTTTCTCTTTGGGGCTTTTGTTCTGCTTTAAGACTACAATCATTTTTCTGATGAAGCCTCCAAACTTTAGTGGCTCCGTGATGAGAAGAGACACATGTTTTGGGGGCCTTTCATTATCCGGTCATTCCTCAGCTGCCTGCTAACAACTTGTCTCCTACTTTGTCCACTTTTTGTTAAAATAAAAAGACACTGGGGACAGGATTCCCTTCTGTCCTCTGGTCTTGTCTTGCAAGTCAGATCAGAAAACCACAACATGGATCGTCCTCCAGACTTGCTGTACCAGACCAGACTCGAGCCTGGACGTCACATGGTTGACATGAACCACAGAGTCGGCATCTGTCAGATACTGTAACACTAGCGGGAGACGTACCAGCAGCCAACTGTCCGTCTTTAATAAATCTGGGATGCAACCGATCATTCACGTCAGGGAACACTCCGAGGTGTCACCGCAGAAGAAGACACTTATCGTGTCAATCTTCCGAGGCTGGGGTGGAGGTCCTACTGGTGGGATTAAATACAAGCACTCAGCGCGTGAGTGATTGGCAGACGGAATGGACATGTGTGTAAAGTGATGCTGTGTTGCCTTCAGGACTGACGCTGAAGCTGCTCCGCTCCATCGTCAGTTCCTGAAGACCAACCTTACCATTAACTGGGGAAAAATCATTAAAATGTCCAATCCAGAAGAGAAAGGTTGGAAAAGAAAAGAGAAGATAAGAGAAGACGCTGCTTTTAATAAGTCTGACAGATCTGCTCGGGGTGATGTTGGTCAAAAATGATCAAAAAAGAAGGGTTGTTAACATGAAACATAGGATGTACTTCCTGGAAAAAAAGTTCTGGGTAGAACTTGGATGGACTCAACTCCAGGTCTGGGTTTTTGGACTACAGCGTCAAGAGTTACGTCTAATTATAGCCGACGCTGGAGGAAAAGAGACTGAAGTTCTTCTGGTGAATAAGTATAAATATATCTGTGCAAAACAATGGCCGCCTCCAAGAGGAAGCAGAAGGCGTCACTTCCTCTTGTTTCCACTCTCAGATACTTCCTTCTCACTTCGCTCCTCTACCTCCCTGTGTGCTGGAGCGAGTGTGTTCTGACGGCATCCTGCACAGGTCAGGTAGTGAGTTCCACAGAGAGAGTTTCTATAAAAACATCAAACAGACAAACAGCAGACGTCACGGGAGGCCAGGAGAAGAAGAAGAAGAAGAGGGAGAAGATGAACGCTTCCATCCCAACGAGACCAAAACAAGAATAAATCAAAGGCGTGCCGAGTGCAGTGTGGGCAGCAGCAGCAGCAGCGGCAGCAGCAGCAGCAGCAGCTCATATCAGGGTCAACACTTTTCTGTTTTCTAATGTTCCCTGGACAGATAATTTAGTGGACATAAAGACGTTAGCTAAAGGAAGACGGTAGGATAAACGGTACAACTGGTTCATCAGGACGAACATAAAAAGTGACCTCGTCAAAATACAAGGTTCAGTTTTTTTTTTTTAGTGCTGTGCGATATTAACTATCGCTGATACGTGATTTTTTTCCAATATTGTCCAAAAACCTATTTCTGATGCCACCAAAACTGATGTTCCGGTTTAGAATTTTGGTTTTTAGTCGGAAGATTTTTGTCAAAAAAAGCAGTGAAAAAAATGAAAATCGTAACGTGCTAGGCAAATTTTTATTTACTCTGAAATATAAATTTCAATAGAAAATAATCCCTGACTATGAAAACAACACTTGGAGACAGAATATCACAGGGGACCAGAGGACAGGTATCTCTGTACCAGGTGAGGGGCGGAGACCCGGGTCATCTCATATGTTTAGTGAAATCTTGGCCAATGGAGTCAAAAAAAAAGTTTAAGGTTTAAAATGTATGGATAAGTGGGTGTGTGTAGAAAAGAGGAGACACAGTGTGTGTGTGTGTGTGTGTGTGTGTGTGACCAGCGTCAGGTCTGCAGGGCTGATATTAATAAAGCATTTCTCTGTGTGTCTCCAACAGAACAACAGCCCCTGGTCTGATTAATAACCCCCACTGGTCCAGGCTGTGTGTGTGTTGGTCCTGGTTGACATTCAGTGCAATTTCACAGTATTGATGATTCTCTTTCCTGGGTTTCTTTAATGCTTACACTCCATAATGGGCTTCATTATAAATAACACACACGCACACACACATATATACACATACACACACACACACATATATAGGTATATATTTCAACACAAATATATACTGAGAAGGTTACAAGATATTGCAAATCAGTGAAAAATCATTTCATGATTTGCGTCGATGAAATAAAGTAAAAGTATCGTGATATGAGACGTGTGTCACTGCTCACTGGGTATTTTCACGACATAAAAGTCTTAGATTTTCTTCAAAATGTGCGGCGCCCCCTGTAGTGCAGTGCGACGTGTGTGTGTGTAATGTAAGGCGGACGTAGTAGAGGACACCATGAGAACGTTAAAGGGGCAAGTGTGGACGTTGTTTTGTTCCCCGCTCTTTTTTTAAATACCCACACTTGTATGCTTGTGTGTGTTGTTGTTGTACGGCGGACGTAGTAGAGGACACCATGAGAATCTTACAGGGGGGTGTGTTTTGATCCCGCTCTTTTTTCATATACGCACACGTGTATGCTTGTGTGTGTTGTTGTTGTTGTTGTTGTTGTTGTTGTAAGGCAGACGTAGTAGAGGACACCATGAGAACCTTAAAGGGGGAAGTGTGGGTGTTGATTGTGTATAAAATCCCCGCCCTTTGATGTGTGTGTTAAATATAGTAAACGCACACAAAACTGAGACTGAGCCTTTTAGTACGTTGCGCCTTATGGTTGTAAAAATACGGTACTAGAATCCTGAGCCTACACAACCTTGTACAGTAGGTGGCAGTATAGATGGATGGATAAATGGTTTGGTGGATATTTTTGCTCTGCATTTGTGAAATTCCTCCCTCAGAAATGTACTCTTGTAGAGTACGGTCCACACTTGACGATGTCGCATTTGCACCAACGCGCAGACTTGCTTTGCTTGCTTGCTAACAGCGAAATAAGCGGAACAGTTGCGGAACCATCAGATCTGAGGAGACGCAGAGGACGTCGCGGCTAATTCAGGGTACAGTACGGTACAGTACGTGAAGTGTGTGTCTTGGATGGTTCTCCGTCTGCACTTTACATCAAACAATTTAAGAGTGTGTTTCACTTTGATCCGTGTGTGAGTGCGGCTGCTTTGATGATCTATGGAACACAGAGATTCGCTGCTGACGGTGAACAGTCGATAGAAAAAGAAGTGAAATAAAGCCTGGAGCCTGGAGAAATATTTTCATTCCCTGCTGAGGTCAATCCCACATCAATGCACA
>JAFBJS010002248.1:83518-139343 GCA_016785265.1 Paraplagusia blochii | reverse complement strand
CCTGGTAGCTCCATCTCTAGGATCATTCTTCTACCAATGTATCCACTGTCCCTCCTCTGAACATGTCCAAACCATCTCAATCTGTCTTATCTAGCTTTGTCTCCAAACCTTCCTGTCTGTGTTGTCCCTCTAATCCCCTCATTCCTGATCCTGTCCATCCTTGTCTCTCCTAAAGAGAATCTCAGCATCTTTAACTCCTCCACCTCCAGCTCTGTCTCCTGTCTTCTACCTATTCCTAGTGTCTCTGGTCCATCCATCATAGCTGGTCTCACCACCGTCCTTTCCCTTTAACCCCTTCAACCACCTCCATGTCCTCCCTCACTGCATCCATCAATCTCCTCTTTGTCTCCTACCTGGTAGCTCCATCTCTAGGATCATTCTTCTACCAATGTCTCCACTGTCCCTCCTCTAACCTACAATACCCTTGGAATATCCCTTTGGAAAGAACAAATATTCATTAGAAAATAGTAGAAGATGGGGCAGGTTGCTCCTGAGGGTCTTTGACCATAGCATGGGTGGCAGTGGTGGAGACCTCTGCCCCAGAGACCAGGTAATGGATATGAGGATGAAGAATAATGAAGTTAACTATAAAGAATAAATCCAAAAGTAGTGAAACTGGGCCAAAATGTCATAAAGACACAAAAAATGTGACATTTTTTGACATCTTCAATATTTATAGTTTGTTTCAGGAATTCAACAATACTCGCTCATGTTCTAACACAGTTGTGGGCAAATATTTCGACCTGCAGGCAACAATGGTTCCCAAAATTTGCCACAGGGTTTGGGTCAGGAGCAGATGGAGTAAAAGCCATTTCTGTGTCCTCTGTTGGGGAAAGGGTGGCTTTGTAGGAGGAAGGTAGAAAAATAAAGATTGATTTACTCATCGGTATCAGTTACCAGTCTCCACGACTGACACCCAAATCACACTGCTCCATACTGTCAGACTTTAACTGGCTTCCTTAACCACCAGGCCACCATTGAGTTCGGAAGTTTGGTGGGCCGGAATACAATTTCCCAGAGTTTATTTTTTCAGAAATGTAATTTTTTGTTACATCTGAAGGAATTTCTTAACTTTTAGATGCAGTGAATCTTCTTTTTTTTTGATTTAAAGGCATTTTGCTCCAAGTGAAAATATACACCTGAGACACTGGTTTTACGATCTAGTCATTTTTCAACTGATTTATGGGAGAAAACAAAAAGAAAAAAAAAAAGAGAAGAAAGTTTGATTTACTGTTGGAAACTGGAGCATTTCAGATAAAGCACAATGTCACCGTTACACACCCAAACACCACGTGTACAGTAAACAGTGTGGGAGTGTGGAACGCACTTAAACCAACAGTCACATTAGTGGTTGGAGTCTGAAACGTGACGCTTTGGAGCAGGGAGTTAAAATCATGGAGTTGGCAGCAGAAGATCACGTTCTTCTGGGCCTGGGTGACAGACTCAGGCCCCGAGTTACAGGACGGAAAGAAAGAGAGAGACAGAGTGAGGACGGAGACAGAGATGTCAGTGTGAGTTTACGTTAATAAAAAATATCTGAAAAGATTTACACAAATACAAGTACGAGGGAAAAAAAACGGCCTGTTGTGTCAGTGAGCTGTCAGAGTCGGAGTTAGACACCGGAGCATGGGAGCACATTCGAACCTGCCAACAGTACCTGTCAGCACCGATATAGTCCCAGGCTCACAGTGACACACACACACACACACACACACGCACACACACGCACACACACGCACACACACACACACCTACCAAAACAAAAGCTGCAGCCAGTAAAGGGTGAATCCACGGACGACGGCTTTAAATATCAATGTGATGAAAGGGTAAGACTCCACGGACGGAGGGGGAGACGGGACAGGAGGAGGGCAGGGTGCGGAGTTCAGAAGGGGGGGGCACGGAGTCAGGGATCAAAGTGGGATTTCTGAGTGGATCCCCCTGCAGGAGCGTTTGAGAGCTGACGGCTGTCAGCAGGAATGAGAACAAACACTGACAAACGTGTCGCAGCGGAGGTTTTACACGCAGTCGACTGCTGAGGAACGTTCACCTCCTCGTCCTAACAAGGCTCCTGCTCCTGGAATCAAACGCGTTACAGGGCAATCTTAGCATTTCCTCCATATTCTGTGCACTGCTGTCGGTGTAATATTTGTGTCCCAGTCATCCAGCTTCACTCATTTCGGAACCATATGAGTCAACGTGGCACTGGTGGCCTAGTGGTTAAGGAAGCGGACTTGGGTCTGCAAGGTCCCCGGTTCGAATCTACCAATTGGCATAGCACTGTCCCACAGCTCAAAATGTGGTGCAATGTGATTTGGGTGGCACCAGGTCGCTACCAACCTGCGACCCAGCAATGGACAAGCAGAAGAAGATGAATGATGAATGACTCTATTCCAGGATTTAGTCTTTCAGGCCAATATTTAGCCTAGGTTTGTCCATCTCTGCTTCATTTATGATTTCAAGGAAATTTTATTATACAGCGTTGCCTCAGTTTTTGAACGCCTCAGTCCTCGACTATGGTGCCAGAATAGTCCCCCCAGCGAGGGGGTCTAGTGTCTGTGACGTCACTAAACTGTGTCCAAGAACCAAGTTCACGTCCTACAAAAATGGCGTCTGGAAGCGGCAATGGCGAGCGTTTGAGTGCGAGTATGTAATCATGTAATCACATGATACTTACACTTGAATGCTCGCCATTATTGTAGGACGTGGACGCAGTTTAGTGACTTCATATACGGACCCTCGTGGGGACACTGCCGTGTGATTGGCCGCAAACGAGTGAAACCTCTGATTAGCTCGTGACGGAGTGATGTAGCAAGATTACGCTCACAAATCTGGTCGCCGTAAGACAAGTCTCAAAAATGACAAATTAGCATGCGCGCAGTTTCACAAATTAAAAGCACAATTTGTATGCGCGGACCACAATTCACAAAAATCGGAGACTATTCTGGCTCCATACTCGACCAACTCGACAAAAATTTCCGATAAAAATTTGCCTTCACTTTCAACCGAATTTTAGCTTTTGAACGGCTTGAGTCAAGCCGAGTCAAACCGATAGAGCATTCGGGTAGCTGCGCTCGAGTCAAGCCAAACCGCGTGCGTTCTTTCTTTCTTCGTTCAGAATTCAACACGAACAGACCTACGACCAGAGCGGGTTTTTATTGAATTATTTCTTAAGGGAAAAATTAATTCAGACCTCGACCACCAATCTGGAACGGATTGCACCACTGTACATTATATTTGGGATAATTAATAACTTTTAACTACTATAGTCCCACGTAGCTTGTATTCTCATTTTCTGTGTTTCCACAAAGGCAGTTGACACAAATATAATTAGCAGTCGCTGCTGCTGCTGCTGCAAAAAAAAAAAAACACCCAAGACGTCTCCATTATTTAATTTGGTAAATCTGCACCTTTGTCTCTCGGAGACATCACTATCTGTTAAAACCATCTCTGTATTTGCGTAGAACACATGTTTCAGTTCACCTGACACTTATAGGCCGATGTCCAACCTACTTTCTGTTCTGTTAATGAAATCCTGGGGGAGTTTGATCTGTTCCGCAGTGAACTGTGTCTGCGTCAACACCAACACTGGATTAACTGGTCGGCTGCATATCTGAACAGTTAGAAAACAAGTATTGATTATTCTCCCTGTAACAGGATCGCATATCTGATCAAAACGTGGTCAGGGGACAAACTCTGGCCCGTGAACAACTCATTTTGCGGCCTGAAAATGTGGTTATATTTATTGCTGTTATCGTTAACATCTTAATTAACTTCAGATCTTTGGGGCTAACCTTTAGCTATGTTATCTGTTGGCAATGGTGTGTTTTTTTTTCACGTTCGGGAAGAGAAAAAATAAAAAAGTCGTAACTGAAATGTCATCTGATCTTCTGCTGGTAATCTTCTCCACATTCTGCCAACATCCCATCGTAAACCTGACATTTTCAGCCTCCTCTGGAGAAAAGCAGTTGCAGATTGAATTAAATCAGTTTGTCGCGGCCACACAAGCACCAATCACGTCTTTTTATTGTTGCCGTGAGCTTTTTTTCTGCCTTCTTCCTGCTAAATTACATTAGTCTCCGTCTTCCAGCCTGATTGTCCTTCTCACACACTTCCCATTCACATGTTTTCTGCAGGGAAGGTCGTGGAAGAGCCGTGTGGCGAGATGCTGATTCTATTTTTGTGCCTCTGCCTTTTTTCCCATTGACTGGACTAATAAGTGATCACCTGGCTCATTAATCTTACGCAGTCCGCGCATAATGTGCTACATGGCTACGACAGAGTGGGGAGGAAAAATGTGTGAATGGCTGAAATGAATGTCCTCCGCTGTTGAATGACCTCAGCGGGACGTAAGAGAACAGAAGGAAGCGGAGAGCGAAAGACATCCTTTCAGAGAACTGACCACATGACCCCCTCCTCCGACCGAGCCCCCTACTGTGAAAACACACACACACACACACACAGATATGCATCCAGTGAAGAACACAGCACACAGGCATGAATGCTGTATGAGGTCTCGGGTCTCACGCTGTTCATGTCCTGGAGGATTGGGATCAAAGTCAGAAAAGTCTCTTAACACGAGTGTGGACCTGTCTCCTCTCATGTTATTCACCTTCTCTTCCAACCTACACACAGGACGAGCGACACAAACAAGAAAGAACGCAAAAATGAAGAATCTAATCTCTCTATTTTTAGAAAAATATTGCTGTGATCTGCAATCTGTGTAGAAAAACTGTTTTTTTACTATTTATTAATCACGATTGACTGATGTTATTGGTGATAGTCGCATTTAATCATTATTAAATTATTATTAATCATTAGTAGTTCCTCTGGGAATCAAACCCAGGACCCTCTGCTTGCTCTGTGCTTCAGAGGCAGGCATGCTAACCACTACAACAATTGGAATCATGATTAGTCATCAATCACGATTATAGCTAGTGGCAATTTTTTCTGATTACTCATTAACCCTGATCCTAGTTAGTTGCAATTAATCATGAATAATGGATAATCAGGATAATAGTTATAATTAATCATGATCTTAACAAGCAATCAGGAATGACTTAATTGCTGATCACGATCGCAGTTGCACATAAGCGCAAAGAGTTTGTTAATCGTGATTAATTGAGAAAATACTTTATAAAGAAATAAACTTTACAGCACAGAGAAACAAACTTCTGTGATCGTCTAGTCTCGTCTGGTAGGAGACCAACGTCTGACATCAACTTGAAGCTCCTACAGACTTGTACTGGGATCTCAACTGGAGCTACATCTGTGAAGATTCTCATTCAACCATGTCATGATATCCAAAAAGGGTTGTTAGCAACTGGACTTTTTCTTCTTGGAGTTGAAAAATGGTCATTCCTCACCAGAGGATCAAAACAACTCTTCACACCTTCGTCCAGTGGTGAAGGGAGTGGCCTAGAGGAGTAGAACCACTAGAGTTCCCTCTGAAGTCAACCAGAAACTGATGAAGTTCCTCAGTTGATGAATGAAAGAAGAAGTCCATCAGTCCTACAAACTCGAGTCCTAGGGTTTAATATTTTTTCCCAAAATTGACAAAAATCTGATTTCCCTGGAATCCCGGGATTTATTTATTTATCGGCAGCCTTTTGGTCCGAACTCACCGCCTCTCCAGGTCTAGTCACACGATGAAGACCAGTTCTCTGCTTAAACTTCTCAAACCAGCCACGACTGACTTTAAAAGTAAAGCCCTTTTCATCACTTTCAACATTCCCGTAGCTGCTCGTACCCACACCTTTCTTTTTAGATCATCATAAATAGCGAGAGCCCTTTCGAAAGCTTACATTTGGTCGAAAGTGGAGGCACATTTTTCTCGAAAATTTTGGTTGAGAGTCGAGTTGGTACTACTACAATACAACGGTGCTTAATACTGTTATCATGGTTGGGTTCAGCGTGTACTACAGTGAGATCACAGCCGTACTGTAGTAACTGTGAACTGTGGAGCGACAACTTTCCCTTTGGTAAGTGAGCGGTGTCCATCCAACCACAGGGTGTAGGTGAGGATCAGACAATACAGCAGTTATTAAAACCAAAGAGGAAGAAGCTGTGGCTCATTACAGATCCCTGCAGAGAAGGTTTTCCTGCTCTGTTTGTGTTACTAGGTAGTTCATTCAATTACTAACAGTGTGTAGACTGTGCTGCTGTTCCCCAGACGGTCGCGATGTGATGGTGGGAACTTGGAGCAAGAGGCCAACCACGCAAATACAAGTGGACTTAGTGAAAACATGTTGAATTCCTTTCTTCTTACTCCCAATTTATTTTGGTCTGAAAAACTGCCAGAATTTGACAAAACCATATTTTTTTTCTTACCTAAAACACACTTATATTCACAGCTTTCTCACGTGTAAATAAACACCATTGACACTACATTTCACTTTATTTCCTAGCATCTAAAAACAGCAAACAATCTGCGCATCAACGCTCCATCAGATAACAAGTACCGACGTGTTCCCACCAAACACCTGTCATTCCCTCATCACTCCTGCCAACGTCCTCTCCTCCGCCTCCTTCTGACACTGAACATCTACAGCTCCCTGGTCAATCTGCTCCTCCCCTGGAAGACCTGCCACGAGGAGAGCTGAAAACACCATCAAGTCCTTAAAATGACATCGCAGGAGGAGATCGCAGCAGGGAGAGGAAGTAGGAGATATCCAGTGACCAGGATGTCTCATAAAGACACGAAGGTAAAAAAATGTAGGAAGCCCGAAAACGACCGAGTCCTGAGGTGTGTTTTTACCATCTTTCTCCTGTTACACTTTTTCCCTTCAAGTTGAAGCGAAACCAAAGGTCTTTTTAAACGCCACACATCATCCTGATTATCCCCAGAGATCAATTTTCCTCCGTCTCTGCCAGCATTCCTATATATTCTGAGCTAGCCCTCCTTCACCACCATCTGGCTTGGATGCCTCTTCGTTCCTCCTCCTCCTCCTCTCTGCCACAGTCCCTAATGAGGCTCCGTGGGAATGCTCCCTGAAGATAGACCTGTTCGCTTTCTGCTGTTCCTCAAACTGATTTTGTGCAGCGAGAGCCATAAGGCCTTCTCGCCTCGCTCTTATTATGCAAGAGAACACACAAACAGGCGAAGGAGCCAGTGCACACACTCACATTTGTTTGGTATTCAGCGTCACAGGCTGCTCATCGAGGACACACAAGGATTTAAACACTCGCAAATGCACAATCACATACGAGGAAAGGTTACGAGGATGGACAAATAAATTAAGGATCCACCAGGGGGCTCAATCAATCACCGTTCTCCCGCAATTAGGGTTGCCTTCATCGCAGGCTGTTTAAGAGTGCGGCTCAGTGACACGGAGAGAGAAGGCCCAGGGAAACGGGAAGGACCCGGTGATTAATTTAGCGTCCAAACATCCTGAACGCACCCTGACATTTGAATCGTCATTATGTGAACCGCAGCCTTGTTTCAGGTGAGCGCTGACGCCGCAGAAGGCTTGTAGAGTTACACAAACGCCCCCCAGTCTGGGCGTGGAGTCGCTGAGGTGTTAAAGGAGGCGGGCGTTGAAGAGAGGGCAGTGGAAATCAAGCTTTAGTTTTCCTTGGCTGAGATCACAGCGTTTCTGACAACTTCTTGACAGCCATCCATTTTCACCTGCTTATCAGTTAGCGTACGGCAGCGGCAGCAGTCTCCAAAAACTGACGCTGAAATGGCACACGGGGTAACAGGCCCTCATCCACCTTCCTGCAGGTGGTGAACCCTGTAGTTTGATTGCTTGACAAAGGATCTATAAAAAGACGTACAACGATCACGATCCCTGAAAGACTGAATCTACGCTTCAACAATTCCCCTATCAAGGGAATCAATAGTTCAATCCAATCTCATCAAATCTAATCTAGATTTGAGCCTCCGGGGTTTTGTCGGCTCTTGTTCCTGAGGTGTTGAATTCTTCCTCTTATTGTTGACTCAGATATTGGAGTTTCTTCAGACTGATGTCGTTCTACCACAGTACCTCGAGTTTAAATACAACACCAGTCAGGACAAGAACGTCGTCTGGAATCATTGCTGCTGAGTCAGTACAGACTACCTGTCTATTTCGTTTCCTTTCGGCTTGTCTCTTTCTTCAGGGGTTGTCACAGCGAGTCAACAATTTCCATCTCCCCCTGTCCTCTGTATCTTCTACTCTGACTCCAACTACCTCTATGTCACTGCATCCATCAGTCTCCTCTTTGTCTCCTACCTGGTAGCTCCATCTCTAGGATCATTCTTGTACTAATATAATCACTGTCCCTCCTCTGGACATGTCCAAAGGATACCTGTCAGTATAACTCAATAAAAACGTAGCCATTCTTCCCAGTGCTTAAAAAATCAACCACTACAAAACAAGAAAATCCAAGGAAACACCTGTCTGAAGAGAACGCATGTTGACAGGCAGTGCGGGAGGACGAGACAGAGGATTCAAACCAGCCACAAACCAAACCCCTAATTCATGGTCCCGACCGACGCCTCTATCACCATCGGAGCATTCGTAGCATCTCTGGCACTGAGACACTGGAACCAAAACCACCGTCTGACGACAGTTGGCCTGGAGCTGGGGAAATATTAGCTTCACTCTCAGTGAATTAACCAGTGAAGACGTTGGGCACTCCCTCTCTCTCCCACTTCCTAGGTCTCTCTCCCACTCCCTCTCTAGCTAATAAGCAGGTCTTGGATAATAAAGGCCACCCTGAGGGAGGGAGGAAGAGAACGGAGTGGTTTTCCTTCACCTGACCTGACAGCACTAACAGGTGTAGATTGAGAGACGGGCCTGACTCATGAAGAGTTCTGATTGGCTGTCCTTACTCCGGCTTCCCCCTCCATCTTCTATCCTTCTCTCTCTTCAGTCTCACTTTTCCTCCGTGCTCCATCTCTGAGTCACCGTGTGAGCCAGCAGACTGTCGTGTCCAGTTCTATTTCAGGATGTCACGTCGCAAACGAGGATAACTATGATTTTTTTTGGGGTTTTTTTTGAGAATGCACCAGAAAACTCTGAAACATCGACCAGACTTTCACACTGTCTTCGTATGAGAATGAGAGACCAGCCATCTGAAAAACCATGGGCTGAGTTCGATCTGAGCCTCCAGCAGTTTGATCAATAAATGAAGCTAATAACTATTTAACAAATTGATTTTCAAATGGAGCATTAAAGGCTACCAACACAAATACGCCGGCAGACTTCCTCTTTATGTAATCACTCTCCGTCTTTCCTTCGTGCCTTCCCTCTAATGCGACATAGCTTTGGGGACTGGTCCAGATTTTAATGTTTGGTGGTAAACACAGCTCCACCCTCCCCAAACATCAACCTTAATTTCATTTGCTTCTGGGTTTACCCCTAAAAAATGTCAAGAGTCTTTCAAGCCTGCCAGGAATTATCACGAGGTTGGCCAAAAATTAAAAAACAGCCAATCAAAATCAGCCAAAAGTAACCAAAGAGTAATTATGATTTAATCAAATTTTACTCCTAAACAAAACAGAGGAATAAATGAAAAATGAATTATAGTGGGGGCTCAGCACAAGACTAGTAGAGACCTTGTAAGAAGACTTTTCTTAATTCCAGCAATTTCTTGAAAAAAAAACTGGTCCTATCAATGAAGGGTATGGGGGCGAGGGGGTAGTGGAGGGCAGTGTTTGGGAATCACTGCTCTGATGTGTTATGGGAAAAGGACATGGAAAAATGACAATCTAAATAATGTGTTCAATCTTTCCAGCAGAAAATCCCTGACTTTTATTTTCCATATTAACAGACTTTTTTCCTTCTTCCTCCCTTTCATCCGTGGAAACCCAACTCCAGCTGTCTCCTCTGTGAATAATGTTGTTGTCTAACAAAGGCCACGGCAGAAGAAAGGAGAAGTCAACACCTCCCCTCCGCCCCCACCAACCCGCCCTCCCTCATGGGTCATAACTAACACTCTGTATTCCTGACATTGGATCGCTCCTGATCAGGACAGTTTCCTCCTGAGGTCAAGGTGAGTTCACTTCCATCCGGACTTCCCGGGCCTCTTCAAACCCTTAGGGAAGAATCTCTCATCAGCCTCGCTTTCTCCTCCCACACAAACATGTTCTCCAACACCGGTGGAGAACATCAAGCCAGGTGTGAAATATAATTTACCTGAAGTCCTGACAGGAATTGGAAGAAAAGAAGAAAACTGAGGTTGATCTGTCAGGTAGAACTTTTGGACAAAGACCAGCGACGTCAGGGACTCTGTGCTGACAAAGGTAGACGAAGAAGAAGAGGAGGAGTAGGATCAGCCGAATGTGACTTTAGAAACATCGACAGTGCTGTAACGCTCCGGTTTGATCTGCGATTAAAAGCGGAAGTTAGTTGTGTTTTTGCAGCGATAGTGAGGAGTCGGCAAATCAGTTCGGAGGAAGACAGAGTCAGAAGGTTCCTGAGGAGTCTCTCCACACAGTCAGAAGAAGAAACTGAGTGAATATGTTTGACTGTAATAATTAGTATTCGGTCCCAGTCACACTTTTGACTGCCATGATATTTAAGAAGCTGAACGAGGGTGTTGAACAAAAAGTTTACTTCACGCCGTCTTTTACCTCAAGCTGAAACTGTCCTGGAAAATATTTTGACTCGCAGCCACAACAGGTTATAGAGACCTGGACGTTGGGTCCAGGTCAGGAGCAGAGAACATTTGTTTAAACTAAGACTAAGGACATAGGACAAAGGACAAATGAAAAAGTCATGATTTAACGCTTAAAAGCTTTAAAAAGACTTTTTCTAAGCTACTATTTTATATTATAAAGATCCTGATGTTGTCTTTGGAGGTAACAAGGATGGACAGGATCAGGAACAAGGTTATCAAGGGGATAACACAGACAGGAAGGTTTGGAGAAAAAGCTCGAGAAGACAGATTGAAATGGTTTGGACATGTTCAGAGGAGGGACAGTGGTTATATTGGGAGAAGAATGATCCTAGAGATGGAGCTACCAGGTAGGACACAAAGAGGAGATTGATGGATGCAGTGATGGAGGACATGGAGGTAGTTGGAGTCAGAGTAGAAGATGGAGAGGACAGGGGGAGATGGAAATTGTTGACTTGCTGTGACAAAATAATAATGACAATATAAATTATAAGTGTAATTTGAACAGGTTTGGTGGACCAGATTAAAATGCCCAACGGACCATAAAAAGACCGCGGGCCATAGTTTGGCTATGTCTTTGTGAACAGGCCCCACCCAATAGGACGTCTGCTCACTGCAGCTGAGTTAGTTCCATCATTAGCACATGAGCAGACTGATAATTATGTTTGTTTATTGGTGGTTTCACATGATCCACTAGGACGTTTGGTCACGTTTTCTCCTCCAGACCAGAGCTGAGAAGATGTCATACCCTGTTTGTCTGCTTCTTTCACAGCTCATGGATTAAATTAAACTTCAGAGTTTCTAAATTGCATTTTTTTTTTCCAGTGGACTATTAAAAGTGGAGTTTGTACATTTTGTCCTCTCCGCTCTGCCTCGCTCCCGTCCTGGCTGCAGGCGCTGGTACTGTTCTTCATTACCACGCACCACTTCCCCCTCCACCGCTGCGGCTAATGTACATCAACAGTTCCCTGTTGAAGACTCCCTCATTAACAGGGTCGGAGCAGAGGTGCCTGGTTCCACTGGAGAACCAGAACCACTCAGGGTGAAAAATATGATGTGAAATCAGGTCTGGACCGGGCTGAGGCCGGCGCTGACCGCGCTGGCTGCAGCAGCTGTTTGCCTGTGCTGTGTTGTGGTTTTAAACAAACACGGTCACACAACCGAACGTATACACAGACACACACACACAGAGTGTGTTCCTGTGTTTGGGTCGGCAGCAGACCGAGCCTCTGCGGTCTGGTTGGGATCACTAACACACATGCTCTGTGTTTATGGTGAGCTCACAGGCCTCCTGCGGTCGCTCGGTCGGTCGGTCGGTCTCCGTCCTCTGACGATCTGACGTCCCAGCACAATATTTCATACTTTACAACTGTTTTCTGTTCCATTCTCCACCGCTTTCCCGACGTCAGAGAGTAAATCTCACTTTATTCACTCAGGCGTTCACTGTTTGTCCGACAAATCTGATACGACTGTCAGCACTGAATCGTTCCAGGATAAAAAATAATTTGTTGATAAAAATATTACTACAGTGCCTTTAACGGAGGATCCAAATGACCTGAACGACATTGTGATCCACAACACTGCACACAATGAAATGTCACCTCTATATTTAACCCATCACCAAAGTGAACAGTGTTCATCGTTGAGCGCCTGCGGAACAGTGAGTGGGGACGATGCCGTGCTTAGTGGTAACCTGGCAGTAGGTGGATTCGAACCTGGAACCCTCCAGGCCCCAGTCTGGCTCCTTTAACCACTAGGCCACCACTGCCCTAATGTTGTTCATCCCAAATTTTTCACCGTGGTGAGCAGGGAGCAGTTTGTGAAGATGATACCATGCTCAGGGATAACTTGGCAGTAGGGAGATTCGAACCGGTGACCTTCAGATCCAAGTCCATTTCCTTAACCACTGGGCCACCAACTTCCCCTTCTAGATAACTAAAGTGACATTTTAAATCTGTTTGTTGCCAACTACCTAAATAAACCCTTTAACCTTACCTATGACTGAGAATCTTCATCGACATGTTTAACTACTAACTATTCTTTTAACCCTTAACTAACTAATTAAATGACATGGCTAAGCTATTGCATTTCTCATACTTTGGTTTAAGTCAAGTAAACTTTTAGGCTTTTCAGGTTACAACTGTAAAATAACATTAGACTTGGTTTTAAAGCACTATTTATCCAGAGTTATATTATAAGATGCCTAATTCGAACATTCTCTAAATGTTGTTTATTCCAGTCAGTTCTTTCTCTCCTTGAGAAACATTTTCCTCCTGAACTTGGTGGATTGTCTGTACAACCCAGACCTAATAGAGACAATCCTCTGGCAACGTTGGAGCTAAGGCTTCACTGTGATGTTCAATAGACTTTAACAATAACAAAGACAGTGATGAACCAGAGAAAATAACAGTTTTCAGTCATTTCTCACAAATTATCCACACATTTATAGGATTCCTTTTGAGTTTTAAGGTCAATTATAGAAATTTTAAGACATTTTTTTCCCCAATAGAAGGACTAATAATTGGTCAGGGTGCGTCGCAAAGACAGATAACGAAACGGTTCTGATGAAAGTGGCTCCACAGAAGAACATTTGTGGCAGTAATTTAGCACATGGGTGCTTCTGCTCCGGGGGTTATTGTATCCGTCACGCTCGGCTGCAGCCACGCCGGCTCCTGCTTGGGTTTCGGGACTGACCAGCTCCTCCATAAACTCACTGGCCTCCAACAATAGATCACCAAATGAGACTGGTCGGGGAGCGAGGAGGCAGACGGAGGAGAGGAGATGGGAGAAGGGGGAGATTAACAGCGAGAGGGGAGTCGAGGCGAAAGAGACAGAAAAAATCCACACCGTGAGCCAACGCCGCGGACGCAGCCAAGAAGTTGATTATCTCTGCATGTGCGGCCAAAGTATAAACACAGGCACAGAGCTGGAGCGGAATAAATTTGAAGTATAGAGAGGATGAAATGAGATTTACTGGCAGAAAGTGAGATGTGCTGCGAGAGCTGATGAGAAACACTTGTAAAGAATGAAATATTGTGCTAAGATGTTCAGATAGCGAGAGCTCGCAGGGAGGCCGACCACAGGAGGCCCCGGAGTTTATCCATAAACACAGAGCATGTGCCTCAGTGATCCCGACCAGACCACAGAGGCTCAGCCTGCAGCTCACTGGAAGTCAGAACAGTCAGCAAATATACTGTCATTTTATTAAGTGGTGATTATCATCACAGTGACATCAGTTTTCAACAAATTAAAAACAACAACATACAATTAAAATAGTTTTTCTTGTAGTTCAGAACAGATTACAGGACATGAAAACTCCCTTCAAGAGACCATCGGTCAAAACTGGGGCTTGGACATCCGACCTCCTGGCTGTGAGAAAAGAGCAAAAACCATGACGTGGAACTACTGTGACTATAGGCTCAGAATAACTAATGGAACTCCAGCCACTAACTTAAGTATTTTGAAGGCCGCCTTAAGGCCACAGGCCAAAATCTATACCTTGGAGTTCGGAAATAAAATAAAATAAAAACATATTGATGAGGACTCCCTGTTGTCCAGGTCATGGTCATAGTTAAGAATTTTGTTCTGATATTAAATCCGAAATGACGATGTATCCTGAATGAGGGGTCTATTGAAAAACTTCATGTCCAGTTGCCTTTAACCCAGTGCTTCTCAAAGTGTGGGGCGGACCCCAATGGGGGGCACGGTGCGATGCTGAGGGGGCGCGTGTGACCCTGGGGAATATGCTTTTTTTCGCCGTACTACAATAAAGTCTAATTGCACATCCATGAACTTTGGGTCATGACCGAAAGAACACGATCCTGGATACAAGCGGCGGAAATTAGCTTTCTTCGCAGGGTGGCAGGGCGCTCCCTTAGAGATAAGGTGAGGAGCTCTGTCACCCAGGAGGTGCTCGGAGTAGAGCCATTGCTCCTCCACATCGAATTGAGTCAGTTGAGGTGGCCTGGGCATCTACATCGGATGCCCCCTGGACGCCTCCCACGGTGTTTGAAGGTGTCTGGGTCATGTACCACTGGGAGGAGACCCAGAGGAAGACCTGGGAACGCCTTGGGATCCTCCCAGATGAGCTGGAGGAAGTGTCTAGGGTGAGGGAAGTTTGGGGGGGAATTGTTTTCTTCTTGCTAGTAATAGAAAATAATTGAGCCAAACACTGTTTTCTAATCCTGTTTAGTTGAAAACTTGTGAAAATGTCACAAAATTTGTTTTCACACATTAAAAAATCCTACATTCATATAAAACAGATTCCAGCTTCCAGACTTCAGACTCAGACAGTTTCCATTTCCTGCACCCAGCAACAGGATTTGCGTGAGAAACCATTAGAAGATAAAAGATAAAAAGATCAGATACTTTCCCTTGGGGAGTTTCCCTCTGCCGTGTCACCGTGATTTAAACCCACTCACCTTCCTGCTCGCAGCTTCAACACCTATTGTTAGCGGCAGGAATTGGCCACTTCACACTTCCCATCCACATTTCTGTAAAACCATCCGTCCAGCCACATAGATGGGACGCGAACCGCACCCACAATCACAACAGCTGGGGAGGACAAACAGCAGAACGAGGGAGCGGTGTCACATGTCTGCGTGGACCTCACACGAGTCCACGTGGAGTCAGAACGCCGCGATGAAAAGGAGAGGAAGTTGGAAAGACAACAGGAGCAAAATGAAAAACTGAAGACGCAATTTCGCTTCCTGGGAAAATCTGCTTCACTTTGGAGGCATTTATGGGCTGAAACTCTTGGTGGTGTAGTGGAGCAGATAAAAGTCTGTGCTGCTGCTGCTGCCGAGGGTTTAACTGCAGGTATTTTATCGTAGACGTGAACCTGCAGAGCCCCAGGTCTGAAACGTGCCAATAAAATACTGACACTCTGTACAACAATGTTCCACTGATTAATGAGGAGTAATGAGTCTCATTCACTACACACTGCACACGCACTGGTACAAAATGGAGTGATGTGATAGTATCACTGTATTACTTTTCAATCTCAGGGTCGAGGGCCCATGTGGGGTCGCCTTAATTTTTGTATCAATATGATCCTATTATGATGATGTCAAAGGATGTCCCGAGGCTTCGAAGCGTGTGTCCGGTAAAGAAGGGGGCGTTTCCACGAAACACGTATCTAGACTTCACTTAGGGGTGTGGCCAAAATTATGACGTCCGAAGCTACACTGCCTGGGTGGGTCATGTGACTGCTTCGGAATGTGGTTCAGATTTGGTTTTGAGGATTTACAGCTAAATAAACACCTCAAGCCCCGATCAAAATCTAGGTTTTTGAAGGAGAGTTGCCATCAATTGAGAGTTTTTTTGCTTAAGATAGAGTTACCTGTGATTATACACTTCGCCAGTAGGTGGTATCGTGGGCACGTAACGCTTCGAGACATGTACCCAAGTGGTTTGAATCCCCATGAGGCGTCAACTCACCTGAACCACATTCCGAAGCAGTCACATGACACAGCTGGGCACCAAGGCTTTGGATGTCATAATTTTGGCCCCTCCCCACGAAACACGCTTAGCGGAAACGCCCCCTTCTTTGCTCGACACACGCTTTGAAGTCTCGAAACATCTCATAACATCGCTACCAATTTGAGACCTGTGATTTAAGCCTCCTGTAGCTAAGTATGAGTATACGTATATTATTACATTAAAAAATCGGCCAATGAAATTACACCAAAAGGTAGGTTAGCTCATTAGTCAGTGTTAAACTGCCTATTAAAGTATTTGATCAACGGACTTGGACTCCGACCCTGGTACCACACAGCTTATATAACTTTTCTCCTATAAACATTTACCTTCAACATGTCTAAAGAAACACACACACAGTGAAGCCAATAAATGAGCGACCATCTCAGCCTTGACCTTGAGGCTAACCCACAGCTAACGCGTAGCTGACCCCTCTCACATCCAACTAAAGCACTAAAAGACGCTCGGCTACCTCGCTATGAAAGCCTCGATTCATTCAGGAATGAGAACATTGACAAAAGAAATGAAAGAAAATCTCTTTTTGAACCGGAGCAGCTAAAAAAATATCTTTAATAGTTTTTATCTATCCCTGAGTTTCCACTGGAATAAGCAGAGCCCAGATAATGTTAACACAGAACTTGGCCTGCTGCACTCTTCCCACTGATGTATGCACTCATTTATTGGCTTATTGACTTATAAATGCCTGCTGCGCACCCGCCTTCAATTGGCTGTTACACCCACCCATTAATGTAATGCAGCCTCTTCCTATTTAACTGCGCGGCTGCAGCTTGTTCGGTGCGATAAAAGTTTTCAGATAAAGAAAGGGACCTGGTCAGGCAGACAGAGGAAGAACTGATTGCAGGGGAAGTGCTCCGGTCCACAGGGGACTAAACATGATTTGATATCTTTTGTGAAACACGCGAGGGAAAATCGCACACACTTAAACGCGGCGTTCACGTCCGCACGCTTCAGCGAACGCGCACAAAAACACCAAGAGGAAACGAGCGATTTGGCATCAAAGGGCAGTGTTTGGTCACTGAAGAGCTGGACCTCAGCAGTAAATAAAGGGCTGAGTACCAGGAAGAGACGCAGGACTGAACTGACAGAGGGCGGACAACTGGACCTGCTGCACAGCAGTGCCTGGCTCAACTGCCTGGCTCAGTTCACATTTCTAACTCTCTCCAACGAGTGTTTGATTTGCGTGCCAGTCTGTTCATGTGTGGAACTCAGTGTTCCCCAACCTTTTTTGCGCCACGGAACGGTTAATTGTCTCGTACTATTTTCACGGACCAGTCCTTAAGTTGTGGCAGATAAATAATTGTTAAATTTATTGCAAGTAAATTTCTAGTTTTGAAATATTTTCCTACCTATAAAATCTTCCTACCCAAATTAACTGTGCATGCCCACAAGAAGGATTTCTCAAGTGCACACAGCCTATAATTTTCTGCTACCAGATCGGTATAAAAAGTTAGAATCTTCTGAGAAAATATTTCCTAATCAAATATAGTTGCATTATTGATGATGGAATCCTAGCCATTCTATTGGTCAGTTCTTTTGTTGACTAGTACTGGTCCCCGGCCCAGATGTTGGGGATCTTCAGTACTCATCAGAAGAAGCTGATAAGGTTTACTGCTTCACAGGCTGGAAACAGCTACAGCTGTAGGTGGCGCTGAAACAACCCAAGTCTCTTGATGTATGTAGGGTCCAACATTGGAGTTCAGATATGAAAAGGTTAACATTAAATGATAAGGAAAATACATGGGGAAAAAAAAAGCTCGTTCTGGCTGAGGCTCTTTGACCGAGCAACGCAACGTAATCTAATCAAAAATGCACACAATTATAGCCGGTCTAAAAAGAGGTCAATCTATGGTAAAGTGCAGGAGATAAAATATGCATGGGGGTAAAAGCAGTGTACAGTTTCTTGAGTGCACGTTGAGTTATGGCTACATGGAACTGTTAAAGGTTCCGAGGCAATGAAGGGACGTTAGCAACGTCATTGTCAGATTGGGGGAAGTGACATCTCTAACTGGGTGTTTGGATTAAATCATGTTCGTTAATGAAGGCCACTTTAGCCAGGGTTAGGGAGCATAGAGAAAGTCTGACAAGAGAGTTTACTGTGTTGTGTTTTTGTACTTTGGCAGTTTGCTGGGACAAGAGGAACTCAGCTAACGTGTACTTTACCAGAAGATATGACTAAAAATAGTTTTATTTTAATTAAAAAGCTGACATTTTAGTTTCTCTATTTAGTTCCTGGCTGACTAAGCTATCAAACCTTAAGCTCAGTCCCGGCTAATAGAGCTGACTATGTATAAGGCCAAGACTAAATTAATTTAGTTACTTAAATACTTAAATTACAAGTTACTTTTTTTGCTGCTTTAAGTCGTACTTCTCCAACAGGTAATCCTCCACACAACAGATGCTCCATGACACAGTGTTGTCAACTTTAAATTAATCAAAATCATAGTTTTCCCCAGGATGTAGAAGAAAGATAAAAACGATAAGAACATGGAATTAGAACAAAGCAATCAAATCAATCAATCAACCACATTAGACACTAATCACTGTAAAATTCAGCTGCTACGGCAACATTTCTCTGTAATTTACAGGACGTTACAGGAAAAGCCGTACATCTTTGCCTTTCAACTTGTCCCTTTTTCCAAGGGTTCGTCAGTGAATTACTCTTTACCATCTTCCCCTCTTCTCTCCACCTTCTACTCAGACTCCAACTACCTCCATGTCCTCGTCTTCCTCCTCGTCTTCTCCCTAGTAAACTAGTCTCTATTCAGGACGAGCAACTGTTTTTTAGCGCTGGTCCCAAGCCCGAATAAATGGTGAGGGTTGCGTCAGGCATCCGGCGTAAACTTTGGCCAAAGAAAGACCGAATGACAGACGCTCCCTGACTGCGTCATGTCAACTTTACATTAACCAACATCTTCATTTTCTCCGGGATGTAAAAGAAAAGATGAAAACGGTAACGACATGTTACATACAGAACGTATTTCTACAAAACGTCAAGATGTGTTTAATCTTGTGAGAAAAAGCAGACAGGAAGTGGTCAAATGAGAAGGTGCAGCAGGTTTTTACGGTGCGGCTCAGCCTCAAACTTCCAACGTATAATAAAGATGATTGCGGCCCTTTTTCCCTCCTGTGAGCGTTTAGCGCTCAGGAAAACAACCACCGTGTGGATTCGCATCGCAGCTGCTCCCAAAATGTTTGTCCTGCGCGGCAGATACACGCAGCAGCCATTATCCCGTGGGAGCCACTCACATCGGCCGCATCAGATAAAGATAAAGGAATTCAAGCTAACGCTGCTGGTGTCAGAACTCAGAACCGCTGCTGCAGAAACACAGAAATAAGAGCCGAGACGCGAGGACGCGAGTGAAGAAAGAAGAACATGAAAGATCAAGTAAATTAAAATAACAACAAAGAAGAATTCACAAGACAGAAGACCAATTCCATTGTGTTCACAGAGGAGGAGGAGAAAGTAACACAGATCAGCAAAGCTACTAATGACGGCGCTCTGAGATCTGCACGCTCATCTCTCTCTGAAGGAGCTGGGAAATTCACTGCCATGAAAAAAAAAAACAGATTTTTTTTGGCAGGATGTGGTGCAGATATAAATATTCTTTTGAAATGCGAGGGTTCTGTTATGTAAAACAGTGACACAGAACTGTTTACTAATAGAACTTCTTTAACAGCTTTAATGATGTAGGAATCTGGAAATGTTGTTTTAAGAGAGTCCAACTCTGTGGCTGCGTCAACATAACACACTCTTCAAATGTCATATACTGGCTGGAGTCAAGCAAATCAATCAACCACATCAGAGCCTCTGTGGATTAGTATTTCTCATTCACTTCAATCACATTAAAGTTCTGCTTCTGTGGAAACATTACAGAAAAAGCCACAGATCTTCTTCAGTTCCTTCCTTATGTAGGAGTTTCCACAGGGAATAATCCTTTTCCATCTCCCCATGTTCTCTCCAAGAGTTCCTCCAACTACCTCCATGCCCCCACTCAGTGCATCCATCAATCTCCTCTTCTTCTCATCATCTCCTACTACTAGGGAGCACAAAACACTGGATTTTAGTGATGGTCCCAGGCCTGGATAAATGGTGAGAATTGCGTCACGTAGGGCATAAAACTGGCCAAAAAATAAATATATATATATATATATACATTTTTGGCAGAGAGCAAAAAAAAATTCTCCTCCTCCAACTCATTCTCCTCTGGGGTCACTCTCTAAGGTTTTCCACGGAACAGGACCAGAACAATGCCTCCATACTAAAAGAAAAATTTGGGGGAAATCCAGGCTCTGCTTTTTACTATGTTGGCCAGGAGGGAGTGGAGGAGGTGTAGGAGGTGTAGGAGGTGTAGGACATGGAGGAAGGAGTCTTTAACTGCATCATTGAACGTGCTGCTTAGTTTGATGAGAAGGAAAATAATAAAAAAAAAAGATTTCTCTTGCTTATGTAATATTTAGGTTTTGTAGCTTCTAGGCTACAGGGATGGAGAAGCAGTGAGATAGTGAGAGACAGAGGGAGTGAGGGGACCATACAAGGAAGTCTGAACAGATGGACAAACTTGGATGGTCAATTATCCAGGTTATGACCAAATAGAAACTGATGAAGTTCCTCATTTGAGAAACAAAACATCTTTAAGCTCTAGGAAGGAGTCCAGTTGCTGATAACAAAACGTTTTTGGAGGATCTTCCATCCATCCATCTTCATCCGCGGGGGCAACATTCGAAGGAGGGACACCCAAACTTCCCTCTCCCTAGACACTTCCTCCAGCTCGTCTGGGGGGATCCCAAGTTGTTCACAGGCCAGCTGGGCAACATAGTCGCTCCAGCTCCTAGGTCTTCCTCTGGGTCTCCTCCCAGTAGGACATGACCCAAACACCTCCCGTGGGAGTCCAGGGGGCATCCGATGTAGATGCCCAAGCCACCTCAACTGACTCCTTTCGATGTGGAGGAGCAATGCCCCGATCCGCCTGTCAATCTCCCGTTCCATTCTTCCCTCACTCGTGAACACGACCCCAAGATACTTAAACTTCTCCACTTGAGGCACGATCTCTCCCCCGATCTTAGCTTATTATATTAAACTATTGGGAATAATAGATGGTGTAATGTGGAAAAAAATCTTCTAAATCTAAATAACAGATACCGTCTTGAGCAGGAGGACCAGCTGGTGGACAGGGACTGTTTCCTGATCCCGAAACATTGGACAAACATTTGGCCTGTGCTAATCACTACAGGAAATGCCCCTGGCTGGACTGCACGTTCCTCTGCACATGTTGATGATCCAGATACACAACTCCACCTGCACACACACACAGACTCAAGGACCAGACTACAGAGCAAACTTCACACACACTTGTCTGGTTCCCGTCTGTGTCTCCACCTGCTCCAGTGCAAACATTCTTCACTGGAGGAAAAATCTCACACACTCAGACCCTGTTAGTAAAATCCGAGGTGAGAACGTCCGACCATCAGCACATATCAGCTATGATCCACAGTTTTCGTCTGCGGCTTTAGTGGAGCTTCTGATAAGTCAGCGCCCCCCGCAGGATACGGAGAGTGTTTGTTTACAAACGCTTCAGCTGTGAAGCTGTGAACAAATAACTCACCGGGTTACCAGATACTGCACTAACTCAGACTGGGCCTCCTGGCAAACACTGAGGCTTCCTTTACACACACACACACACACACACACACACACACCATATCTGAGGAGGACGTTCAGCATAGTTTGACCTTTCACCTAAATATGGAGACAGGAGACGTGAAAGTCGTCCCTGGACTCTCTGTGGATGTTTTCAGTTGTGATCACAGTTGCAGGAATCAAACACTGTACCAGGAACAATGAGCTCTGGCACCGAGGAGTTTCGAGACAATGAACTGGAACTGTTTTTCACTTAACATTAGTTCTTGATGAAGAGGTAATATTGATTGAAAAGTGAGGGAAGAAAAGTACTGGTCCGATTTGTTCTTAATTTACTTCCGAGGAATCGCCGCAATGAAGAGTTCCTGGTTTTTTTGTCTACAAAAGGACAAACCAGGGTTCAGCTCCTGGACAAGATCAAATCCCACTTCAGCCTGGAGGAGGTTTCATGAGTGAGAGGTACGGTGGAGTGAGATTTGGGTGGTAATCGCTGCTACGTCAGCCTGTGGAAACTGGTAACAACCTGGATAAGTGGACTAAGATGAATGGATGGGGCATCCATAAGGGGCAACATGGTGGCAAAGTGGTTCAAGCTCTTGTCCTGTAGGATCACAGTTCAAGGTTTGCTATAGGACGTTTCGCGTCACCTCCCCCTTTGACAGGAAAGCGATAAGCTGATGAAAATGGATGGTTTGTGTTGCGGTTAAACGTTAGCCCTTCCCTACAATGCCCAAGTTTTCCCTATAGATGGCATGAAAAAGGCTAAAAGCAATTTTGCATTTGGCATCTGCTCCTGTGTGCAATTTGTGGTCTCTGAGCCAAAAAAAAAATTTGCTAAGTCCTCCTTACATTGACATTTATTCATTTAGCAGACCGTACCTTCCAAAGCCACTTACAGACAAGAATCAGCATTATCAAGCTTGTGGTTCCTCTGGGAATCAAACCCATGACTCTACTCTCTGCTTCCCAGTCAGACATGGCAACCACTGCATTGCACAACAACAACAAGAAGGCAGTGAAGAGGAAAAAACAGATTGATTTGACCTAAGACTGAATGTTTACTAAAAACTCAAAACATTCCCACTGATTGAAAAACCTCGGCCGTGGAGAAAACAGTCCGGTTCTGACCCAGCGCTAAAGTGGAGCCTTGTTTAAAGCAGTGACTCAAACTGTCAGAAATGTTGCTGCCTCTCAACTCTTTCCATCCACCATGTCATGATTTCATACACTCTGCCACAGCAGGACTTCCAACAAGGCGAAGGTTTTCCTCCCAGAGACTTTCCACATCCATGAGGAAATACTTGTGGATTTTTGGGGCAAGGTGAAGGTGTGATGACGACAAAGCCGTGAGACGGAGGAGGAAGGTGGAGAAAAATGGGGTTAGAGTGAGTGGTATCTTAAAATATCCAGCGTTACCACCAGCAGCTGCACTTTGTCCTACATCGCTTCCCCAAAAACAAGCATGAACGCCTCCTGCTCCCTCTGAAAAGGAGGCCCTGGTGAGCTCATGAATAAACACCAGGCGGCCACGGCACCGAACTGGCAGAGAAGGTGGGAAAAACAGCAACGGGCGCACACCAGTTTTTTGCCTTCTTCCTCTCCAGTCACTCATACACCCACGCTCTGCTATACTCAGAGTCTCCTCGGTGAGACCAGATGCCTTCTCTGAAACCTTCTCCCCGATAACAACATCCTCCCACCTGCACCTCCTCCTTCTGCAGGTTCTGGCTAAGCTGCTGGTCTGTGAAATGTTTAGGAATCTGCCAAATCCTGACTTGGTCGATGACGGCAGTGGTGGCCTAATGGTTAAGGAAGCAGACTTGGGTCCACAGGCCTTCAGGTTCGAATCCACCAGCTGCCAGGTTGCGACTGAGGTGCTCTGAGAAGGCTCACAATATGGTGCAATGTGATTTGGGTGCCCCAGCGACCGGCAACGGACAAGCAGAAGATGAATGAATGACAGAGAGAAGAAAAGGATACAAGAGGGAAGTCTTCTAGGAGAAGATGGAAGAAGAAAAATGGGGAGGGAAGATTAGAGAAAAGGAGCGAAGGGGGGAGGAGAGTACAGCAGGAGAATCAGCTGTTATAGGTCAAAAGATGAGAGTGTAAAAAGGGGGAGGACCATATGGGGAGGCTTCAGTGTCAACAAGACCCAGGCGCTCCGGCTGCAAACAGAGTCAACCTTACAACAATTGAAGCCCTTTGGAGTGCCTGGGGGCAGCCCTAACTTTTTACACGCCAAGAGTGGAAGTCAAGCCGAGCCATAAAGTGAGATGGACCAGACGGGGGCAGAGAGGCTCTCCATCAGCCTGCCAGGATGCCAGATCTGCCCCAACAAAACCTTCTTTCTCTGCGCAGAGCCGCGGCCCCTTCAACATTCAGCCCAGCTCGCATTCTTCACTGACATAATGCTTTTTTAAGCTATTGCCCCCTTCAGCCCCGTCAACACCACCACCACTGCTCCACCTCTTCCCCCACTGCCCTTACTCAGACCCCCCCCCTTCTCTTTTACCAATTACTATTTGAGTATGAATGCTAGCAGAGAGGTTAAGTGTTTGTTTTTGCTCTTGTGGCAAAAAAAGAAGGTCAACGTGCAAACTGACGTCAACGGCCTGTCTTCCCATTGATGTGGCGTTTGCTGAACGGCCTCTTTGGGCCATAAAAGCTGTCGTTCTGTTGGGTAATAAATCTCTACGTCAACAACCAGATTAGGATTATTTATAGACAGACAGATTTGGAGTTCCTTTCTCCGGAAAATTTGCAGAACTTTCTGTGACGATGGAAAGTCAGATGCTATGCTATGCTTCATCAGTGGTTGGTGATTTGGCAGATTTTTTTTAAACACCACAGATCATTTCAGAACCAGGAGCCTTCATAAAATAAGGTACAGACTCTTCAAGGACTCCCCCCTCCTACGCTCCTCCTTCTCTTAATGTGCATATGTGCACAGCTTTATTTGCCCTGCATTAGTTGCCCCTCCATCTTGCACTTATTCCAAAATGTGGAGACAAGAGTTGGCAGGAAAAGTTCTGGAAAACTTCCACATAGACTTCTGCAGACTATGCTGTTCTCACACTCAGCCCCTGCAGACAATTGCCGGAGGAGAAGAATATCTTTAAGCAGCAATTTGACCCAAATAGCAAAATTTGTTCCTGGAAATTCTCAAACAGAAGCAGAAAAAAACCTGCAGCAACAAAAAGTGTGAATGCTGGAAATATTCAGAAGACTTTCCACGCTAGGAGCAACAATGCTCCGTCTCAGCATGCCTCGCTCCATGCATGGGAAGGTTAAGACAAGCGTCACCGCGTAATGAAGAACTTAGAATTCGATCCCAGCGACAGCCATCATCCAAATCCTAGTCCTTTTATTTCCTCACAGCAGAGACTTTGATTACATCACTAGTTTTTGCCCCGGCCAGTTACATACTTCACCCCAGGGCTGTTACTGGTGCCAGAATTCAAGTTTGAACCAATTGTTCAGATTTTATGAGATAAACAACACACACACATTACCTTGGTGATACAATGTTGTTTCTCCACCTAAACTCTGTGTCCAAATTGAAGGGCCTGGCATCGTCCGAGAGACAGTCAATAATCAATTGGAATATAGTTTTAGATCTGAATACCTGTGCGGTGTGCCCCATGTGTTGTTGTTGTTGGCGGACATACTCGACGACACCATGAGAACGTTAAAGGGTGAAGTGTGGGCGTTGTTTTGCTCCTTTTTCCGCTTTTTTTTATCTATGATCAGGTGCACCTTATGTGTGTGTTACTATAGTAATGACACAAAACTGAGACAGCCTTTTGGTACGGTGCGTCTTATGGTCGTGAAAATGCAGTATCTTGTTTTTGAGGCCAGTGTCAAATGTCTTGACACGTGTCGTACTAAAACACATTTGACCTTGCTTGCCAACAGCAAAACAAACATGCAGCCTCACTGATTTAATTTTTTTTACAGTTTCTGGTTATCCTTTCTTTGGTAGATGGTTTCATTAAATGGAAATAAAACACACAAAAAATGACTCTTTCATTTCCTGCTTCTCTAACTTCATCTGTTGTAACCCTTTCTGACCTTCCTGGAAAAAAAGTATCTGAGTTCTTAGTCTTTCAAATACTGTAAGTGAGAAAACATCCAGACTTCCCACGGTCTCCCCACAAAGTGGAAGTGAAAACATTTAATAGAGGAAATTATTCAGACGCTGGTTCTCCAACTGTTCTGTTCTACAGGGGGAACCCTCCCAGCTGATCAGCCTCTCCACCTCCCTCTGAGCCTGTTAGCGGTTGGCTTGCAAAGGGGAGGGAGTGCAGGATGCTCCCGTCTGATCTTCTTTTGTGTGTGACCCTAGTTCACGTCCAGTCCCTCCCGCCGCCCCTCACCCCTAATTCCTTGCCACAACTACCTTCCTCGGGGCCCGGGACGGCTTGGCTGTGCTGTTAATCCCTGAATGAATGCGGGTCAGTGAGCAGGATCTTTGCCTTCGTCACTCAGTGTGGAGACAGACAGCGAGGTCATGACGCCGGTCAACCTGCGTGCACGCTCTCGTGCACTAGCTCCATCGCACGGACACATTCACATGGGCCAGCAACAGAAACAGACAAAAGCAGAGCGGCAAAGTTGAAAAGCGTTGGCTCGTTAGAGTTGAAATGAGAGTAAATAAACACAAACTGAGCAGCTTGTAGCTTCGACCAGCTCGCCTCCGCAAAGAGCTTGTTGGCAAAATTGGTATTTATTACTTTCTTTCAAGTGCAGTAAAGGAAACAGTTCTTCTTAAAAAAGTGAAGAAATCACATTGTTTTCCACTAAAACAAACTACAAACTCCAGATTGGACTTTATGAACACGGAAGTCCAGCTACCAGGGTTGAGCTAGTCTTTGGCCACGTATGAGTCCCTAACCCACAAGAAACTGATCAGACAAGACACGTCAACGAACTAAGGATTTGACCCCATCAAAATCTCACATTTGTTTATTTCTCCCACACTAGCAGGTGAATAATAATCCAAGGAGTGCTAATTAAACGACACTTCATTCAGGATAATCATCCTCCACATCATTAACATTCTTCAACACAAGCTTCTTGGTACTTTATATTTGAGAGGGAGCAGCCGATCATGAAATATTCATGAATGATTAAGGTGACGACAAGAAAAACAAACAACTGCCGTCCACGGTGAAGGAACCCTTACACATCTTAAACACAACAGATTTGAAGGAAAAGGAAGTGACTTTAAGGAACTCAATGATCCCGATGTCACTCGTTTCTGTTGATGTTTTCTCAACGCTTGTCCATCAATTCCCTACGACCTACTGTAACGTGATTGTTACAGTATGTGACGCAAATTCTGAGTCACTACAGTTCAAAGCGTTTGCTTAATATAATGGAATGCAGTAACAGAAACCGAGTTAATTCGTTGCAGGACTCTGGCACAGGAACGCTGCCTTTTCCACTGACAATCAATGTTTTCCCAAGATAAGGTGCACAGGAAGTGTTTTTGTTGCTCTTCACTCTGTCCTGAATGGTTGGCCGCCCATGTTTCGTGGCATTAAGTCAAGAGAAACGTCCAGAGTCAACAGCGACGTCTAAGAAACGACATGCGAATGAGAAATGTTGCAGCGGCAGAGCGAGGCTTCCAGCCAGATCACATCAGTGTTTCCAGGCAGAACTGGAGCCAAGACATGGAATGGAAAGGTTTAAATCCACAGAGGAAAAACAAACAAAAAAAAAACAAGTTGGTACATGAGAACCTGACCGGGACGGATTTTCTTAAATGGTAAAAATGTTTTCCGGGTGACACAGGGGTGGAAAATGGAAATGTCACAGCATAGGGATGATGCTAGTGTCATTGACTCCCAATGAGAAAAACATCTGAGTGCAAATGTAATGTTCTTCAACGACCTCCATCCACTTCCTCTCACACACTCATATTAATTTTCTGGTCTCCTCTCGACTTCCTCTAAATCGCTCAACTCTACTTATCTCCATTTTTCTGTTTTCGCAGGTTTCAGGTTCCCCCCAGGTGACCTTGCGCAGCAGACTGCAGTGAAGTAGCTAAAGTACAAATTCAACATTAGCCAACAAACCTGGTTAAGTATTAAATGGGGGGCAGGCAGACGGGGATGATGACAAGGCAGATGGTCAAAAGAAACACTTAACCCAGAGCAAACAGCAGGAAATGTAGACGTAGGGAGTTCAAAAGGTATTTCTGACTGCCGAAAACCACGCTAACTTTTTATATCTACACGCATGAGGAATTTTTTAACATAATCTCTGGCAAATGTTTCGGGATATCACATCCGGAATGAAGGAGCAGATAGGATCAGACGCATTCCCAACTGCAGGACAATGTCCAAAGAGTTAAGACGAGGTATTCTGGATGTAATATTTCATGCTCCCTTTGTTCTGACTGGGTTGTTTCCAGAGACTGATCTCACAGCTGGAAGAAAAAGTTACAGAAAATCTACTTCGTGACTTTTGCAGAGATTTGCTGTCTGATTAAAGCTCCTCAGGATTATTCGAGGAAATGAGCGTCCAGAGACTGAGGACAACATTACATACACACAACAGTGTGTGCAGTGGAAGTGGAAACTCGGTTTTTAAGGTGTTTCAACATGATCCGTGAAAAAATGTTTGGATGATATGCCTCTAGACATTTTCCAGGTGTAATTCCAGATCACGGCTGATGAACGCAGTCGTTTGCTGTCAGTGCTGTGATCTGTATCTGACAAGTTGGAAAAAGAATAATCACAATTGGCAGGAAAAAAAAAGAGGGATTTTTGGGCCACAAATAAGAAATGATAAAAAATGGATTGTAACGAATCCAAAAAAAAAAAAGCACCTAAATCGATATAGATGTGTAACTGGGTTGCATTAGAGATTTGTTTATAAATAGCATCACTAAACTTTTTTCCTGATTTTTTAGCTTTTTTTTAAACAAATGTTTTCGTTTTGCAAAAAATCCTATTTAGTGGAAAATGGACATTAAGTCCATATCATAAATACTTTGATCTTTCAACTATAAGATGAGCATGATGCCCCTCGTAAGTTTATATCTAAGAAATAGAAATTTGTGTTTCCACATGAGTCAACCAACACTGGCAGCCTTGTTAACATGTGATGTTATATTGCCACTTAACCCTACGAGGCATTTTCTCTTCCTCAGTTTAACTTGACAAAGTACCATAGTATTTCGCAAAAAGTGCAACTCCATCTATGTTATACCGTATACCAAAAAAATCGGGTAAAGATCTTTAGACACTTTAAGCACAACAGCATTGTAACATAAATCCACTTCAAGATGGCAACTGACAGTTACATGTCACATGACTAGGGCTGGGTTAAAAAAATCGATTGATCAATTTTAATCGATTTTTTGGTTAATAGGACGATATCGATTCATAAATCCAAAAATCAATCCTTTTTTTCCTTCTTTTCCCAACAACTTTATGTGAGCTCATGCACCACAGGTGATTATGTATTTACATGGTTACATGCGAGTTAACACACTCGCACGTAAAACAAATGTAAAAACAACATGGCACTAAAATCTAAAACTAGAGTCTGCCTTGTAATTTTGGGTCAATTCATGTTAAATAAAAAATGCATGATGGATTAATATGACTGCCTTGAGTAAATTTGTGATGGCAATAAATGTAAAGTGTAAATTTTTTTATTAGCAAATGGATCAAGTTTCAATTTTAGCTTTGATTCTTCTGAGAATAACGTTGGTACCAAACTATAATTGATATGACAAAAACTGAATCGAAAACCGAAGCGAATCGTGAATTGAATCGAATCGAACCCTTGTGAATCGATTCGAAACGATTTAGAAAACTTGGATCAATACCCAGCCCTACACATGACAGTTACATTTACCTTCTATACACAGTCTATGGGAACTCTAACATGACAGCTGACATCCACCTGTTTACATTGTAGTAGCATAGTCTTGAACGCAGACGTCTGGTGGTCGTGGGTTCAATTCCCACAGCAACAACATAGATGGATCCAACAGGAGGCAGCAGGTTACAGCAGAATCTAAATTTTTAGTGCTGGTAATGCGCTGACAACTGAGTTTTAAAGTATTTAATGAAGTAATCTGCCTCATGTTCAAAGTTTCCCAGCATGCTCTCTGACCGTAGCCTTGACTGCCTTCTCCACAGCTCCACTGTCTACGGCTCCGTCACACTGAGTGGAAGATGCAGCAGTGAATGGAGCCTTTCATCAATGCTCACCCATGGAAGTGGACCAGAGTGACTCCCACTGAAAGCTACTGCAGCTAGGAAAAATCAATTGAATAATTGCAAAGAGTGGAATAGTGGGTGGAGGAGGAGTTCAGGGGATGGAGACAGTTCAGGTGCCTGTAAACATCTGCTGCTGCTTTCCTCCTGTGGAGCGGCATTCCTCTACAGAGTGACGGGGTCAGGGAGCAGGAGGCAGAGTGGAGTGGAGCCTGGTGCCCAACAGTAGCTGCACCAGTGTGTGTGTGATCTTCATAGGAGAGTGTGTATTGATTTTATTGCATCCTTTTCCCTCACTGTTATAAAAGAATGCAACCGTCTCGGAGCGTCCAACTCTGTAGGATGTGCGTGCAGCCACACGGCCTGACTTGGCAGCGTAGCGCGACTCTAACAGCTGCTTTGACACGTGTGTGCATTCCTGAGTTTTCCAGTGTCCCCTGAAGGCAGGACCTGAGCTGCTGTCAACCTAAGGATCCAAGAGCGCTGCAACGCAACCTGTTGGCTGCTTATGGATTCCATTTACCTGAAACGGCCGAGTCAGGGCTTTTACAGAAGCTTTAAGGTGCAGGACGAGGGGCGGGGATGGTGGAGGGGCGAGCGGGGGAGGGTGTAAATTAGATTAAAAGCCACCGGTTTGATTAAATCTACACAGGTTGTTAAATCATAACAGGAAAGGGGCTTTAAACGTATTAGTTCCACTTTGTTGACTGAACAACTTATAGCCTACAGAATCAATTCCATGGATTGAGAAAAAGTTGGATATGGATCACAGCGGAGTGGAAAATCCGCTGACAAGCCTTTCAACTTTCAACGCTGCCCTGGAACGGCTCAGGTTCATGAACCAGATTTTGAATCAACCTGTGTCCTCTCACTGAAACATCTAACAGGAAAAAAAAGAAGAAAAGGAACTAAAACCAGGTTTGATGACACAGAGATGAAACTCCGGTCCAGTTAATTAAACTAGAACTAGAACTAAGTGCCAACGTTTCCTGTACCAGACTCTAAACCTTCATTACGGTGGTACCTCAGCTTTGGAACATAATCCGTTCCAGGTTGGTGGTCGAGGTCTGAAATAATTTTTCCCATAAGAAATAATGGTAAACTCATTAATCCGTTCTGGTCCATATGAAAAGTCCACTTTTTTCAATAAAATGTGTTTCTAACCAGCAATTTAGTCCTAAACATGTTGATGTATATTTCATATCTTTTTGTCCTTCGTAATGTACGTATTGGCAAGAAACTACACTCCGCGAGCTCAGATGTGTATAAGAGACAGGCCTTAGCTCTCGAACATAATCCATTCCAGGTTGGGGGTCGAGGTCTGATTTGGTCGAGGTCTGAAATGATTTTTCCCATAAGAAATGATGGTAAACTCATTAATCCGTTCTGGCCCATATGAATAGTCCACTTTGTTCAGTAAAATGTGTATCTAACCAGCAATTTAGTCCTAAACATGTAGATGTATTTAATATCTTTTTGTCCTCCTTCATAATGTACATATTGGCCGGCATTTTTTCCAAAAAAGACCGCTCTCATCGCAATTAAAAACAGCCTTTACGCACCGGGCGAACTAGTTCACGTATTTATCGGCAGCCTTTTGGTCCGAACTCGCCGCCTCTCCAGGTCTAGTCACACGATGGAGACCAGTTCTCTGCTTAAACTTCTCAAACCACCCACGACTGGCTTTAAAAGTAAAGCCCTTTTCATCACTTCCAACATTCCCCTCGCTGCTCGTACCCACACCTTTGTTCTTTAGATCAGGGATTCTGAACCATTGGGCCCCAGCCCAAAGTTGGGCTGCAAGCGCCCCCTAGAGGGCCGTGAAAATTTTAAACTGCTATTGTTAAGGGCCCCAGGTCACTCGACACTGAAAAAATTGGGCCTCGGTGACAAAAAGGTTAAGAATCCCTGCTTTAGATCATCATAAATAACGAGAGCCCTTTCACTGATCAACGCTTCGGTGATGCTGTCTCCAGCCAACTGTTATAGTAAAGATAATCAGCAGTTATTCAATTTCATCTAGTATCTTGAATTGAATTGAGTTGAATTCTGAACGACGAAGAAAATTCTTGCAAATTTTGGTCAAGAGTTTAGTTGGTCGGGAGCTAAGGGTACCACTGTAGTTCCACTTTGTTAACTAAATAAGTTACAACCAGGAAAATCAATTAAATGTCAGATATGGATCAAAGAAGTTCACACTGCAGTGGAACAGTTATGGTCCATGAACCAGATTTTGTAATCAACCATCAGCCAAACAAGTGGTGTGAGAAAAACAACAATGCAAGTCTTGCATAAATGCTAAAAACAACTTTGCTCTTTCACGCATCTTAATGCCATCTATAGGGAAACATGAGTATTGCAGGAAACATAATCACAAAATAATGTTTAGCCAGCCAGACTACTATGTTAAATGGGCTGCATCCGGCCCCCAGGCCTCAGTTTGCCCATGCCTGAGCTGAAGCCATATGCTCTTCTTGTTTCTGGATCTTATAGTGGTTTCCAAATATGGGTTGGAGTCAATTTGGACATTTCCCTGAATTTTTCCTGAGTTCCAGGAGGAACTCATCGAAAGCGCTCTGGTTCCAGAAACAAGTTCTGCTTCAATTTTCATGAATTTATTCTGGTTTTCTGGCAGCGCCGAGATTCCAAATAGAATTAAAACTCAGCTGAATCTCACAGAAGGTTCTTTGCCCTGAGATCAAACCATGCGCTGGACTCTGTGAAAGTATTTGGTAAAAAAAAAAAAAAATGAAATTGGATTTTATTATGGCGTCTTTGTGAGGACTGTGCTCAGATGGATTATCGATGTTGGAAATGAAATGACTAACAGGCAGCGGTATTGATCCAAATAAATCAAGCGTGGAGCAGAACACAGTGGAGGGAGTGAGAAGCCAGCTCTCTGATTTTCCATAAACTCACCCTCAAGTATTAGAATACAGAGGGACAATTCTGGGGGGAAAAAAAAGTCCTGCGTCTAATCCGTTTGGACAGAACAGTGATCGATCCTTGAAGGAACGTCTGGAATGTCAGACAATAGATGACACATTTCTCCAGGTGACACCAAGCCCCAGGCCCTCCAGTGAGTTAGGAGAGGAAAAAGTGAGCGTATGTTGGAAAAAAGAAAAAAAAAGCAGAGGTGAGGTAAAGGGAGTGGGTGTGAGGGGGTGACAAATGGACTGACAAGTGCATGCCTGTGAAGTTTTGTTCAAACTAACTCCTCCGTTTGCCACTGCACTTTGTCTGCCTGCAGCTGAAGGTGCTGGAGTTCACGTCAAGTTCAAGGAGAGTCACATTCTCCTTCAACGCAGCACGTGTTTGGTTAAAAAAAAAAAAAAAAAAAAACTTCAGCTCCGGGAACTCCTGCTCTTTGCTCTTTATCTGACATGTAGAGTAATAACAATACGGCTGTTTCACCCAGAAACTGTGACAAAAGGTTATTTACTCTGGTGAAAATCCAGTAAACAACGGGAAAGGAGAGCTTCAAATATCCACTCACACTGAAAATGTGGTTTTTATTACAGAAGAAATGTTGTCTAAATCAGAGACAGGTTGTTTTATCGACAGAAAGATTTGAAGAGTTCTAAGGCGCAGACATTGACAATATCCCAAAATTTTTATTTTTAAGACAGGCGAGGATTCAAGGGGAATATAAAAAAACCCCACAGATTTTTCTGATTAAACGCAATCACTTTAAAGCTTTATTTTCTTCTATTTTTCAAGAAAATTCTTACCGACTTCTAGCTAATAATAAAAGTGTGTCCACACCCCTGGACTGTTGCCTTCAGTTTGTTCAAAATTATTACTTACCGCTCGTTTAACTAACCAATTAAATACTAACAGTGAAGAAAAATGATGTTATGATGTAGACTTGGCATTTCCTATGACCACAAGCCAGAATAAAGGCCATGAATGTAATACTGAAGTGTTGGTGGTTTGGGGACATTTGTCAACTGTCATATGTGGAGACAGAGTACAAGTTACTCCCAGATTGGACAAGTTATTAGCGTCTTGACAGCGACTTCCAGAAAGAAGGAAACAAAAAGACTGAACTCAGCAGAGAAAAGTTTCAACATCATTTTCTGGATTCCTTAAGACTGGAAAAAGTCATAAACCCACCTTCGGGTCCGGACCCGCGGGTTGATAAACGCAGACCCATGAACCTGACAGCAGAATAAACTGACGTCATCTTGCTGTGTAAACATCAGACTCCTCCACCTCCTGCGGCAGGAGAACCTCCACACCTGGGAGGCAATCAGCTCCTCCTGGGGTAACAGTGGAGGCAGCGTCACCAACCCTTAAAGACTAAACTCAGGGGATAATTAAGCCATTATGGCTCATTTATTGGCACTAAGTTTTGCCATGATTCATAGACAGTTGTGACTACACCTGCCTATCTCCCCACCACCCTACACACAGGCAAATTACAGCTCGTACATCTGGGAGCGTGGGAAGCTGCTGAGAACTTTGTCTTTCTCTGACTACACCGGCACAACAACCCCGCTGCCTCCAACTACACCCTGACAACTTTCACTTAATTTGCACCACAACCACATGGGTGAAAATCCAACATGTCTGTGCACATCCTGCACTGCTCCCATGATGATGAGGAGGAGGAAGGGGTGGAGGAGGGAACGGGGGTGAATTCCTTTATAGGAAACAAGGGGAGAGGGACAAGAGGGTGGGTGTCCAAGGAGCTAATAGACTGCCTGGAGGTCTTTCTTTCTTTCTGTTCAAGAAGGAGCAGGGAGGTGGAGAATCCGCCTGCAGTGGTGCCCCGTCACAGGGTTGCTCAGACTCTGACTCTGTGACAAATAAGTAATAAACTAAACACACTCTCTCACACGCGCGCGCCGTGCGCCCCTGACCTCTCATTTTACGCGCCGGTTCCGTGCGTAAAAGTCCAAACTGGAAACGAAAGCCCGAGTCTGTGAGGGACTGACAGCTGTCAGAACTTACTTGTCATACTCCGCGTTGTCCTTGTCGCAGCGCGCGTCCTTGTGCTTCTGCCAGTCCTTGCCGTGTTTGCAGGTGGTCAGCAGAACCACGTCCTCCGCGTTATGGACGTGATATAAGGCATTCCTGGTGTCCGAGCCGATACCGGTCAGGTATCGCTTCCCTTTGAACACCAGCATGTACTTTCTGAAAGGTGGGATGGAGTTGTACTTCAGGTAGCCCCGATCCCCGCCGGTCCGCGGGTGGTCCTTGGAGAAGAGCGGGATGGAGACGTCGAACCTGGGTCTGAAGTTCTCGGTGCTGATGCTGGCTTTGGCCAGCATGGCCTGACCGATGTCGAAGCCCAGGTCTTCCGTGTAGTCCGGCCAAGTGCCCGAGTACAAGTTAAATATCAGGTGGTTCCTGCCGTCGTTCCACAGAGGCAGGTTCTGCACCTTGGTCTTCAGGTTGTGGACATACTGCGGCGAGAGTTGGTCCCTGTCCAGAGTGTCCAGACTCAGGACGAACAGACACGCCTGCCCGGGGTCTGAGGTGTAGAACCTGGATCCCTCGATCGTGGATAAAATGTTCTGATAACTCTCGGAGATCTTCTCTCCTTTCTGCTGCGGGTAAACGTAAACTTTGAATCCGTTCTTTTGACACAGAGAGAAGTCGAAGCACGAGTCCATTCGGCAGCGTCTGCCTTTGTAAACACTGGTGTTGACGTCCCGCTTCTGGGTCGGGGATATGTGCAGGTTGTACTCCTCCGTGTCGGCATGATCCCAGGGCAGGAACGGGTGTAAGGGGTCAGAAAAGTGCGGCCACGGCTGGTCCGGCCGGTATCCGTTCCGGCTGCGGTCATGCCGGCTCCTGCTCGCCGCTGGAAGTGGAACTGCTCCGAGGTAGAAGAGAAGCACGAGACACGCACCGGCGGAGAGCAGGATCAGGTAGCGTTTTTTGGCCTGCATGTGTCCTGGGGAGAGGGGCGCGTCGTTCGGGAAGAAGAAATGCAAAGTAGCCCCGAGTTAGGCTCTCACCAAGCCCGGCTACACGGCTCCATCCCCCGGCTGCCTCCACGGATCCAAGCCAACCCCCCTTCTGCGTATTTGCTTCCCAAATCCAGCGATTGATCCAGTGCATGTGGGCGATTTTAAGAGTGGTGCCCGGGTCTCCCTCTGCTGTAGAGTTCCACCATAACGCACGGCGTCTCCCTCAACCTCAAGACGCCGATGGGTGTAGAAAAAAAACCCTGGGAAATGAACAGACGAAATCCTCCAGCACTGCGCGTCTTCACGTTTTCATTCAAGCCGGCGCCGCGAGAAGCTTCCCGGCTGCAAAAGTGTCCTGACAACGGTGTGGGAACTCTGTGGTCCCCCTCCCCCTTCAGGGGTCCCCGAGGCTCTCCCAGACGCAAAGGTACCCCGGTCTGGATGTGGAAGTCGGCGGCGCACTGACTTAAGGTAAAAATAAGCTCCGTCTGGCGCTCGGGTCCAAATACCACGGGGTGAGATTCGTCCGGTCTGCCCCGGGTCTTCTATGGCTCCATGGTCCCGGGCAGAGGAGCGGGGAAGAGCGGAGCGGCAGGAGACGGAGCTCAGGAAGGCAGAGAGGGGGGGAGCAGCTCAGTGTAACCTGACGAATCCCTGCATTTCTCTCTTCTATTCCTCACTGCCTCCCCGCATTCCCAGGCTGGTGTAAAATAAAAGCTTCATTCGCGGAGCTCCAGCCTCGCAGCAGGAGCAGAGCGGCAGCGGGAGGAGGCGAAGAACTTCCCCCTACGGATCCAGACGCCGCGCTCGGGCTCCGGGTTAGGGACGCGTGGAGAGGGAAAACCAGGATCCAGACGACGGGATTCCTTGATCCTTGTGTTCAATTACTGAGTGCTCAGTTGTTCCGATTGTTGGTCGCTAACATTCCAATCCCGACACGACGGCAGCTGACGCCACGGCCCATCCAGGCGCTGCGCCGCAGCTGATTGGTCGGCGGGAGCGCACGGAAGGGGCGGGACCTGAGAGTGGATTTATGCACCCATTCATAACCGGAGCGTGTGCGCGTGTGTTTGCGTGATGACTATGATTTTGTTTTATTTAATATTCTCTCATGTTTTATATTAAATCATTTTGACCTCCTGTCTCCTTTCGTTGGCTCCTTCCTTCCTTTCCTCCTTCCTCCCTTCACACCCCCTTTCTCCTAATTGTTTCTTTTCTGCACTTTCTTCCCTCTTCACATTCTCTTAGCCTTTCTCCCTTTCCTTTAATCCTCAATGAATTCCTTGCTTAATCCTTCTCCTTCATACACTGCTACACTCCTTCTTTCCTTCCTTCCTTCATCCAATTCTTCTCCATCTTGCTTTCCACATACTTGTCCTCCTTTCCTGGTCATCATCACATTTAGTGTTACTACTGTCCTTCCATTCTCCTGCATCTGTACTATAGGACGTAGTTCCATGAAGTCATTCTGTTATATAAATAAACCACACCAGAGTATTTCATCAATCCACTCCAAGTATTCTGTGCATCCATCGCGACTGAGCTCGGGCCAGAACACACAAAAGTGATCTTCTCTCTGCTGCTGACATTATAACCTGTTTCTCTGGCTCATAAATTAGAAGAAATATCATCTGGAGTTCATGGAAGATTCAGGAAACGGAGCAGAAACTTGCGACTGACAGGACACTTCATCAGAGGAGAGCGTTGTTGATGATGAAGATAGTGACGTGACCAGAGACAGAAGCCTCGACAGTTTTATCTGTGCTGGGAAACTGACTAAACCAACTTCAGACTTTAATTCCATCAAGGATACATCTGCCACTTCCTGTTTGCTCTTCCCTATTGGTTTAAACCAGGTGATTTTAATATGATACAAACTCAGTGATAGTTAGAAAACAATGTCCTAAAATGTTATTTAACATTTACTGAAAAAAATGGCTAAAATATTCACCAGGAAGGAAGTGATGGAGGAAGGGAAGGAAGGAAAACAAAGGATGAAAGGAACAAACAGAGATGAGCAAATGAAGGAAGAAAGTGGAGGAAGAGAGGAAGAGATGGAGAAAATATAATACATGTGAAAGTATAACCAACCAAAGACAGAAAGGAAGAAGAGATGGAAGGTATAAAAGAAGGAAGTAGGGAAAAAAAAATAGAAAATAAAAGAAAATGTTGCAGATGATAAATCCACAAGGAGACGACGGAGCAAGGATTGAAAGGTAAAGTGTTGAGTTTTCGCTTCCGTCATTCAGGGACCACACAACACTAACTGTCCCACAACACAGAGGACACAGAGGACGAGGTCTATGGTCCTGGTGTGTGTATCCTGGTCTTTGTTAGCGATGTGCACAACCTGTAGCAGGAGCACAGCTAATGCAGGTCTCAGTCGACAAAGCAGCTCCTGTGATTAACACACACTTGGTTTCAAGTGTCATTTAACAAGGAGACAATGTAATGTGTCCTTTTTGAGACGCGAGCAATTATGACAGAAGCACCGCAGGCGTCAACAGAAACCAGGCTGGGCATAAAGAGGCAGCTGTGGTCGTGTTCGCTCACAGAAACAGAGGCACAGATTCCATTACGACACCACAAAATGATGTTGCAGTCACATCAACGTATGGGCAGGGGGCCAAACGTGGTACGGAAACTGGTTTTATGTGGCCAATAACTCATATAAAACATTTAATATATATATGTATATATGTGTAAAGAAACACACTTGTGTAAAGAAACACACTTCTTTAAGCTAAATTTCTATTTTTTTAGTGTATGTTGTATTATTTTCCTATTACGGATCAAATGACCGATATATTTTTGATCATCTTCTCTTGGTGATATTGTGTTAACATGACTTTTGAGGCATCTTTTAGTTAATCATGGTTGTCTTTATCCTTTAGATTTTTTTCTGTACTAACTTTACTTATCTGTATTTTTTTTTTTGGATATTTTGGTAACTTTTTACTGTTTATTTGCTTCTCGACTGGGTGAATCTTTTTTGGGAACTTTTTTTTCCGCACAACTTGTCTTTTACCATTTCATCAGCAATCCAATCATTGCATGTACCCTGAATACACACAGTTGCATTTGTATGCAGTATTACTCCAGTACTGTGTGTATTTGTATTCACAGTGAAGAGCGACGACTTTGGGTATTTTAAAAATATACTTAAAATAAAGTTCGGAAACCCAGTACTCACCGCAGCTTCCAAACTTTCCATCACAGATCACTTCACACTGGATCCAGGGAGGAGAACAGAGGAGACAGAAGTAGTCCTCCTAAAGAACACCCAGAATCCTCTTCTTCATCATCTGCATATCCTGACGGGCGGCGCTGGTCGGCTGCAGAATTCCTGGCCGCTCTCCCAGCCTGGCCGGCTAATTAGTCCCTCTCTTCTGAGCTAATTGGCCGATAAAAAATGAGGAAGGCCTCTTCACCCCGCTTGAGTGTTGTGCCATCGAACGGCAGTGGAGGGAAGGATTATGTGGACTTATGAGGCATGGTGACACTCAGCAAGAACAAGTCCTCGTCCATTAATTCCCCCGACAAACAGGTCTCCTCTGCTATGGCTCTCCTGTGGATGGAGACTGAAAAAAAGACAGAGGACGATGGCAAGGTCAATAACCAACAAAACATCTTTTCATTTTCTCACTCTTCACATGTTTGAATACATTAATTAAATGCAAAGTACTTCATTTATTCACCAATACAGTACATGGTCTGTACCGTACCGGGTGTTTGAAGTTCTTGGAATCCTGGAATAACACATTGGCAAATAGGAGATGGAGATAGAAAATTATGAAACAAACTGGGAAAAGACGAGGAAAAAACTGGAAGAAACGAGAGGAAAAAGGACTGGAAAAAAAGGAAAACTGAAAAGGAGGGAGACATTAGTGAAAGAGGTTTTTACGAAGGGTGAAGGAAAGGAAGGAAAAAGGCAGAAGAGCAGAGGGATGAGCAGGAAAGGGAAGATGGGAGAGAGAAAAGACAGACGAAGAAAGAGAAGAAAGACAGGAAGAAGAAATGAAATGAACAAAAACATCGTCTTCTTCTCTGTTTGGACAGTAGTCCGTGTAACGCAGACATATAATTGCCTTTGACGCAAGGTAGAAAAACCCATAAGTTCATAACCTATGACAGTAGGACATCAGGAGGTGCAGACATTTGGACATTTAACCGACCAAACTTGATGACTCCTCCCCTCTGTTCTCTCCTGATGCACATGGTTCTCATTACAGCCTCCTAACCTGTCATGTGATGATGTTGGCAGTGCTGACCCGCACGGACCAGGGCGCTGCCTCTGTGACCGTGTGACTCCGATGCTGCCGCTGATAAAAACTGTGTGTGAAGCACTTCCCCTCGGCCGCGGCAGGCATCGCGCGATAAAGACGTTCAAATTCAGGCGGCGGTAAACAAATACCCCGGGCTGGAAGGTAATCTGTGGGCTGAGAGGCCGAGACAAAACAGTCTTTGAGAGTCCCGGGACTGCTGCTGATGGGCCGCTGATAAAACCAGCCTGCAGATGATGTCAGCAGCTGTGGGCTGCTGCACCGACAAAGAGAACAAGCCTGTGTGTGTGAGTGTGTGAAGTTTCTGCACCTGGACCAGGTTCTTTTCTGAGACATAGTTTCAGTGTGTGTCCTACAAACTGAAACTGTTTCATTTCATCTGGTCTACACACAACACTGGATTAAGGTGATAATTTTTGGCCCGGACTCTGGTTTCCACAATGTGGGCTACAAAAAAAAGAAAAGCCACTGAATGTATATTAGCCTAGCATACAACCTGCGCTGATTTTTATTATATTTGACTGAAACTGTGTCAAAAAAGGAGCCTAAGGAAACATGAAATGGGTCACAAACACATACAAACCCACTGAAACCCAATGTATTTGCAACAGTCCCACTGGGACAGTTGGAGTATCAATAATCAAAGCTCCAGATGGCAGTCTGAAACTCCAACCAGGGCAAAGATGTGGCCCACAGTCTGTGTACCAAAATGAGTCAAAACACATTAGTTCGACGGCAAGAAATTGGGAACTTGAATCAAAGAGAAGCAACAAAACTGACCCAGGGTCAGGGATTGATAGTAGTAGTGGTAGAGGTGATAGTAGCATTAGTAGAAGAAAGGTGGCTAAAATGTATAGAATCTAAGAGCCCAAAGAATCCTACATGTGGAACCCTAAACCCTGCAACATGGGCTGCAGGGTTCGCCTCACCCTGGGGTTTTTGTCATATCTTCAAACAAAAACCACCAGATCTGTGCAATTAAAGATTTATCAGGAATGTTTCAAATACATTTCCAAATATCTTGATAGTGTGGCAGAGATGTGGCCCAAAGTTTGTAGACCACATTTGGAGAACTGAACCTATAACAAAGCCAATTTCTCTGGCCTTCTGGGAAATCAAGCAGGTTTCTTTGGTCGCCCACTAGACCAGGTAAGGTCCAGCTTTGGTTGAAGGTTAGCAGAGATGTGGCCCACAATCTGGGTCTGGACCAGTCAGACTGACCAAGGGTAGAACGGGAGGAATGGATCAAAAGTCGAGATCCATTTTTGAAAAATTTCCCTGTCGTCGTCCCAGCTTCATGGCCTCACAGGGAAGATTTTTTTTGGTTGTTTTTGTTTATTTCGCCGTAAGACATTTGACTTTGAAAATTTCACAAGTTTTTTACTTTCAAATATTCTTGACTCATGTTCATATTCTCACAAACTCGGGGCCTGAATTATAACCATATTGTGATGAAGTGCTGGTCTGAACGTCGACCCTGACAATCAATCTGAGGCTGGTGATGAAACTCCGTGTTTCTCTGTCACCACTGGCAACAGTGAAAACAACAACAGCGACGCGGTGACAGCGGGGTCAGACGTTGAGCTGCAGGAGCACCGTCGTGGAAGCGTCCGGTGCGTCAAGAGTCGGCGAGTGAGTGGGAGTCAATCTGGACTTTAACTTTGTGTGTTCTCACGCTTCCATCCTCATGGACGGCTCCGGGCTACGGAATGCTAAACGCTGCACAGCCTTGGCTTTGCTTTCAAAGCTGCTTCTGGCTCCGTGTGTGGGACGTTCACTGATCTGGCTCTTTTTTTTTATTATTTGTTCATTTCAAGTGACCTTTCCACTCCTGGAACTGAGCGGGGTTTAACGTTTGCAAGGATAGGGAGAGAACGAGAGGCACAGAAACCTCCTCGGCTTTAACCTTCCGAATTCTACTGGGAAGCGCGGGCTGGTGAGGCGGCATCAAATGGAGCGTTTCAAGTCAGACGTGGTGCTAGGTTTTTGTCCTCATTAAAACAGAAATCCCTGCCACTTCTTCCTCATCTGTATTCCGGCATAATTCCTTTCGGGCTGGGTTTTGATTTTGAGGGGGATTTAGATGGTAAGGGCCGCTGGAGCCAGGGGGAAGAAGAGAAGGAAGCATTTCTTTGGCTCTTGTATTATGCAAAGCCCTGATAAAGCAACTTTACGTGTCTCTCGTCCTTGTTTTTACTTTTTGACTTCTGATAAAGGACAATACTTTGATATATATCTGCTGGACAAAGTACTTTTCCCTCACTGTACTTTCACTGGGATCGCTTTAAGCTTCAATACCCTTTTGGCCCTGCAGGGAATCCAGACCAGTTCACAAACTTAAAAGATGTTGCATGATTTGACGTTTTGAGTCATTTTGTGATTAAAAATATCCATGTATGGCTCCAAAATAAGACGTTCCCTCAGTGCTAAAATATCTTGAATCTCCTTCATATTGATATTTTAATATCTAGTTTCAAAGTGATAATGATACTAAATAGGACTTTTTTGTCCTATTTTGTGCATCTATTGATAATTACTACTGCTATTATTGTCCAAAAATCTATTTTTCCAATTCTGAAAACTTATGATACCGATATATGCAGCTCTTTGCTCCCATAAATAAGGTAAAGGTCCCAAGATCCGAGGCGAGATACCAGCAAATCTTGAAAAACCCAGGCATCGTGTTATCTGTTTTTTATTATCAGATGTTTGATTGCTGTATCAGGGCTTTGGTTATCTGAGATACTTTAATTGGTTTTTGCGCAAACAACACGCTCTTCATAATCCGATAAAAATCTAACTGATATTATATAATTATGCTAATATCAAAAAATTCAAAGCCATAAAACTCTTCTAGTTACTGCAGACCACCAACCTAACCACATGAACCACATTTGACAGTGGCGATCCCGCAGACCAGCGGCTCCTCTTCAGGAACGGTAATCTTAATGAGTGTCGGTGTCATTAAATCTGGCGCTCTGATATTAAATCACCATCATTCCTCAGGAGGTGGCGCTGATATCATCGTTACAGAAACGCTGACACTGCTCTGGGACCTACTGGCCGAGCCGCCGTCGGATTCGCCATCCTTTCAGAGACCGGAGTCTCCCCACAGGGACTTTAGCGCACAGTAATCCACTTAATTTACAATTACTGGTGCAACTACTCATAGGGAATGATAAATGAGACGGTGGAATTCCTTCATTGAGCTGCTGCGCCTGAAACCAGACCATATATAATGTATACGCTCTGTTTTCACAGCTCCTGTCATTTGTATTCATACGACGCCTCGTCATATGGAACCTAATGAGATTTCAGTTCTGAATCTGAGGAATGAAACACATACATGGCAAAACTGGGAAGCCAAGCTGTGTGGAACACACCTCGGTCCTTCCCACTGTCCCTCAGCTATCATTGATATATTTAAACACATGGATAACTCCTATCCAGTTAATTCTGTTAAAATGTAACCAGTTTTGGTTCTTTTTTTTTGTTTATCGAAGGTTTGTCTGAGCAACATTTATTATTTATTGATTACTTGTTATTTCAATGGTTTAGTTTAACCTCCTCCAACCAATCTGAGATACTTTAGGGGAGTTCTAGGCTTATTGTAATTGTTTTTTGTGCTTACTCTAGGATTTTGTTCCATAGAGGTGCCCAATAAATAGATCGCGATTTACCAGTAAATCGGGCAGAAAGGCAGGGCTAGTAGATCACAAGCAGTTCATAAAATCTATATATTTGGCTTTAATCGCTAGCCATAAATTACCAATGATTCAGTGAATTATTTGGAGCCATGTGTCTACATTTAAATGAGTAATTTCCGGACTATAAGCCGCAACTTTTGTCACACAATTTCAACCCTCTAACTGCTCGAGCAGAAAAGGTAAGAGTGAGACAGGTGGTATCAAGGAAGCCGCAACTCACAACCGCCAATAAACACCATAGAAGAAGAAGAAGTTTAACGTGTGGTAACGACCTTTGTACATAAAATTAGCATAAACCAGTGCTTCTCAAAGTGTGGGGCGGGCCCACCGTGTGGGACGCGGTGCGATGCTGATCCTAGTAAGTTGAACTATACCTCTTTCTTTATGTTAACAAAGATACAATGTTATGCAGAGGTGTAGCTATAACTATTTTATAGACAAATGCCATTATTTATAGTTGCGGCGGTGAGTGGGTGGTGGAGGCGGGGGTCGCAAATTGCTTTCTTCTTGCTACAGGGGGCGTAATAGAAAAAAGATTGAGAATGCGGCACATGCGGCTTATAGTCCGGAAATTATGGTATATACGTATATACAAAGTGATATAAGTTAATTTGAGTCAATATATTGTCAATAATAAAAAAGGTGTGGACAACCCTGTGGACATTATTACAATCATAGTGTCTAACCTGTTGGCTTTCCCTGCGTTTTAGCTAGTTTATTGACTTAAACAGCTAGCAGCTGAAGATTACTGTTAGGTCCTGAGGGACGGGGGGAGGTGGGTTTTTTCTAGTTATTTCAGGAAGTACACAACCAATGGTTCTAGGGTTTGCTCCAGGCTAACAAATAGCCGTGTCTGTATTTCAGTGAGCAGATACAGGAGTGGAGGAGGGTCCAACAGGACGACTGTTAATACTCCAACTCTTCAAATCAAAGATCAGAGGAGTTTCTCCCCGCACCCTCCACTCTCCTCCTCCGTCACAGCTCTCTGAACTCTATTGTACCAGTCGCCGTGCTCTCCTCATCTGAGCTGTTGGATGATGTTGAAATCTCTGGATCGACTCCGGGCATGAGGTTCAACCAGTGGTTTGAGTTCAACACTAAATGCAGCGTCATAAACATTCATTGATACTGTATTTACAGCATCTGGAAATGATGTACGTAAAATCGCTGCCACCTACAGGCTGTATGTTCTCTGATAAAAATATCTGACTACAAAAGTCGAAACCTTGCACTACTCACTGACCTGAAGAGTTTACTTTTGTATTATGTCATCAAATACTCAAGTCCTGACAAATAACAACCTGACAAAGTTTAAGCCATAACAGCTCTGTTTCCCCCCCCAAGACCTGAGCTCCATGACCTCAAAGGCTCGACATACTTCACTAGGGGGCAGAAAAGGGCTCATTATGAACAGTTCAAAGTCTTCAGTGAATGTTTTTTGCTTAATCACCTTCAAGGAAAAACGACTTGGCCGTAAAACATCACCCCAAAATATTAAAGTCCTGACATCTCGCTGCTTGTTTCCAGCCCTAAATGGCAGCCCACTGACCTGCTGCAGTAATAAAACACTGGAAAGCACTCTTTAGTCCTGCAGCCAGGAGGCAGCGCTGGGGGGCCCCAGTCGTCTCTGAGACTTTGGTGTTAAGCCCCTGCTAACAGAGGAGGCCATGCATAATTAACCCTTTGCTGTCAAGTCTACAGCAGCAGTCATAACATGCCCTCCTCTGTCATTCTAACCTTTTCTTTTTCTACTGTGGCGTTTTCTCAGCCATCAAACTCTTCGCCCGCATCTGCATGTGTTTCCTGTCTGCTTGCACAAGGATTTCTGGGAGGAAAAAAAAAAAGGGACTTTGATCTGTTGTGTTTCCTTCACAGCTTTGCTCTCAAAGGCTCTGGACACTAAATGATACAGAGAACAGAGACGAGAAAATGTGTTTCTGGTTTCAGGATTTAAACAGAGCTGATTTCCCATCATCCACTCCTTGTTAGTCAAAGAGAGATTTAACTGTTTGGCTGCAGGACAATCAACATCTGTGATGAAACAAAGGAAGGTGAAATTAGAGTTAGATTCGTGCCAATACTTAACCAATGTCTGAATGAAACAACCTGGTAGACGTCTACATCAGAAGGACGGCATGTAGAGGAAATATTACCGAAAACTCAAAGTTCTATTACTTTTGCTCACCTTTGAGTCTTTTTTTAAGAAAAGAACAGAAACTTAACAAACCAGCACATAAATCCACATTGAAAAAGTTACATTCTAGTAACAACAGCACTTTGAGTTGTAAGTTAACGTTTCATATAAATGTTACTAATAAAAAGAACCAATAACTTTTATCCCCCCAAAAAATCACTGTTTTCTACAAGAAAACCTATATTACCGCAAAATAATATTCAATTCAGTTCAGTTAAAATGAGAAGTGTTGCCTTAAAAGCCGTATCTCTGAACAAAAACTCAAGACAGCTGATACTAAAGGTGGAGCCACAAGGATTTCCTTATAAAATGAGTCTTAAATCCAATGTTTCCTTCGGAGCTTCAGGCAGGCATGATCCTGAGAAAAGAGGAGGAAAAATCTGGTTCTTGTTTGCTATTTGTTTTAAAGCATGTTGATTTCTGAAATGTATCCCTTGTTTGCAAGGGAGTGGTTTAATTATTTGTCTGTGGGATAATCAACATCTGTTGTTCGGAGCAGAAATCCAAACATACGGTTCCATTTTCCATTTCCTGCTCCGCCTGTTCCTTTAATTTCTAATAAATCTGTGTATGAATCAGGATTTCATTCATTCAGGAGACGGAAGAGGACGGCAATTAAAATGTGTGAATAAGAGCAGAGAAAAGGCAGAGGTGAAGGGTGGAGAGTGCCGACTGAGTGGAAATGTTAGAGAGACTCAGTCGGACAGAAAGAGAGAAAGAAAGAAAGATGACGGAGGAGTTAGAACGTTGATTGATTCCTACTTTGATTAAAAGCTGAAAATGTAGGGGGAAGAAATGAAAGGCCAGAATATTGCAAACGAAAAGAAACAGAAAAGTACAACATTAGATTCATAAGTCCGTTCAATTCCCCAGAAATTTATACAGAAAATAAAAACTAAACCAAACCATGACTAAATTGTAACAAAAATTGTAAGAATATTTTCTTTTTTACTAAAAAGAAGCCTCGGTTTTCATCTAAATATACAGCTTAGTGTTGGCTCAGGTACATGAGGAGCTAAGTTAACCGAAAAAAACAGCCTAACAATATAAGAGCAATCCTTAAAAAGTGAATAGAACGTAGGTTTATCGTAAAAATCATTTTTTTCAGACAGAAGTGTCTGTGTGTTGAGTCATGCTACACATAAGAACAGTTTTATTGAGTCGGTGAAAGGAAAAGCAATTTCCTTCCTGTGGATTTATCTCATCCTTTCCCATGATTCATTTTGCTGCTGCTCGTTCAATCAATCAAAGATGCCAGAATCCTGGCATTGGTGGCCCACAAGCTGGGCTGTCTCATCAACACACAAACACACACACTTATTGGTGTGCACTGTTACTGTAATTAGCTGCAGGAGGAGAAGGAGCAACGATGGAGTGGAGGCTACGACTAGTTCTGGAGGAGAGATATGGATCCGGCCGCTGGGATGTCAACACGTAACAAAAGCGTGAAACATTTAGTCAATTTAACTGTCCCGCTCTGAAGAGGAGGAAATAACTGAGGCCAAGAAAATAGTGGATTTTTGTCTCCAGTCTGGAAAGTCGTCTGCCTTATTTGTCAGCTGCTGGGGGAAACAGGAGCGTCACGTAGTTGGACAAATCAATGGGAATGTGATCATTCACGCTTAAGGAAGCAGAACATCAGAGCGATAATCATTTGAGTTCCACTCTGGGTTTTTTTTTTATTTATGGCTAAGAATTTGTATTAGACATTATTGGGCCGTTAGCTCAAATTACTGAATTTGACCAAGAAAAGCAACTGATCCCAGACATAAGGAAAGTGATTCTCACCACAGCACACATAAAAAAATTACCTCTGCATTAAACCCATCGCCAAAGTGAACAGTGGGCAGCTTGGAGCCCGGGGTCAATGGATGGGGATGGTGCCTTGCTCAGAGCAGTGGTAACTGGTAGCTGGTGGACTCGAACCTGGAACCCTCTGGAGTTAAGTCTTTCACAAATAGGCCACCACTGCCCCACATAAGATTCCCTGCAGGCCAACGTTCCTCAGTGCAAATGGAAAAAGGTGATGAAACAAGTGAATAAACTGCCTCAGTGTTGGTCAGAGATTTACCTATTTACTAGGGGTGTGCATATGAATCGGTTTGGATGGAACTGAATCGAATTGGATCAAACTGGATTGATCGTTTAATATTTTTTTATGAATCGTTCCTGAATCGGATCGTAGCCTGTGAATCGAGATATGAATCGGATCGTTATGTGAGTAAATCATCACACCCCTAATATACACTATATTTATATTGGGGGTGTGCAAATTAATCGTTTTGGATCAAACTGAACCGAATCGGATCAAACGGGATCGATCGTTTAATATTTTTTATTAATCGTTCCTGAATCATATCGTAGCCTGTGAATCGAGATATGAATCGGATCGTTATGTGAGTGAATCGTCACACCCCTAATATACACTATATATATATATTGGGGGTGTGCAAATTAATCGTTTTGGATCGGTTTGGATGGAACTGAACCGGATCGGAGCGTACTGGATCGATCGTTTAATATTTTTTATGAATCGTTCCTGAATCAGATCAAAGCCTGAGAATCGAAATATGAATCGGATCGTTATGTGAGTGAATCGTCACACCCCTACTATTTACCTAACAGTTCCCAAAGAGACAACTTTTAATATTTAACCCTTATTGACTTTGACTGAGCTAAAAGCACGACAGGGACAATCTAAAGGTTAGCCCAAAAAGCCGAAGGTTAGCACAATAGAAGACTAAGACCACACCCACCCTTTATATCTGCAATCTGTGGAGGTAATTTGCTTCTCCTTGTCAGTGTCTACACAAGAGGAAATGAACTGGCAATGTTTTTGCTTTGTCATTGAGGATGAGATGATTCATCCAGAGGAAAAAAAAACCTTCCCAACATCTGGACTCATTAATCACTTCCTGTCAGGTCGGGGGAATTTTTTTTTTTTTAATCATTACTGTTCCTAATTCTCTTTACCCAGACTCCTCAGTTTGGTTTCCTCCTTCATCTCTTGACATTCTGGTGACATTCCTCCTTGCCTCATCACCCCCGTCACTCCTCCCTCCTCATTTACCCCCCAATTTGTGTAGATGGCGATGAAGATGGATAGAGGGACTGAGAGGAAAACCAGGAAAGGTGTAAGAACCTAAATCTCTAAATCACCTCTGATCAAATAGTCCTGGATCACTGTTCAACATGGGGGGAGTTCCTGATTACACAGCGAGATGTGGCGACACATCACCTGCCCGGGGCAGAAGTAACACCAACACAGCGATAACAACATTTTCCATGAAGTGTGACGACAAATCCCTGACATACCAGGAGATTCCCAGTCAATTAGAATGTCACTACCTCTTGTAAAATGATTGTTTTTTTTTTTAATTCTGCCTTGAAGGAACGTAGTGTCACCTTCGTGTTGGATGTTAGTCACATGACACGACACGACTGTTGACGGGACAACGGTAAAGAGAAGAAGGCGACAATGAGAAAGATGATGACGAAGAAGAGAGCAGACGGGTCAGGACTTGTCCTCTAGTCTTATGTACGACCAGTTTAGCAACGATGGAACTGTTCTTTCGAGAAATAGCAATTAGTCAGTGAAACAACAACTACAAACAAGTGTTGAAAGAATGAGTGTCTACTTACTGGGAAAAAAAAAACTGTTATCACGTCATAAACAAGTAATCTTTTCCAAACAACGTCAGCTTTTTTTTTCCAAGTCTGTTTGACTCACAGGTCACAGAAGTCACAGAAAGACACTTCTTATTCTGTTGAAATCCATTCTATCCTAATCCACTGTACTATATTCTATTCTAGTATAAAATGTTCTATTCTATGATTCCATTTGAATCCATTCTATACTCTAATCCATATCTTTCTATTCTATTCAGTTTGGTTCTATTGTAATCCATTAATTCCAAAGTGTCAAGCTCTATTCTGTAATCCAAGCCAATCCTTTCAATTTTTATTCTATTGTATTCAAATCTAAAAAAAACCATTTAAAAATGTTCGATTCCAATCCAGTCTGGTCTAATCCAACCCTAATCTAATTTATACCTCTCCTTCGTTAAAATACCTTTCATACATCCTCTTTTAATTATGTAATCTGTAATCTAATCTAATCTTACACTCCTTTTATTCAGTTCCCTTCTATTGTAACCCATTCATACTCTTCTAAACCAGGGATTCTTAACATTTTTTGGCACCGAGGCCCAATTTTTTCAGTGTAGAGTGACCTGGGGCCCTTAATAATAGCAGTTTAAAATTTTCACGGCCCTCTAGGGGGCGCTTGCGGTCCAACTTTGGGCCAGAATCCCTGTTCTAAACCATTTTCTTCCAATCTATGTTTTAATAATCTAATCCAAAGATCTAGTCCAATTTAATCCCTTCTATTCTATCCTATTCCATTATGCTCCACACTGCCCCCTGCAGGTGACCCTGGTTTGTGTTCCTCCTCTGTTTTCTTCAGTGTTTTTGATTCGGTTCTTGAAGCTACAGCCAGAGTCCAGTTATTTTTAGGTGCAGTCCCTGATGCGTGTAAAGATGTGAGACACACAATTTTGCTCGGAGAGTGTGTGTGAAGGTGTGTATCAAAAGTGTTTCAATGAGTGTGTGTGTGTGTGCGTGTGGCATTTTTGTCGCCCGACTACAAAATTAATTTAAACAGGCAACACAGACAAACGCAGTCAAGATGAAAAAAAAAAAAAAAAAGTGCAAAATGAAAAAAAAAAAAAAAAAAAAAAAAAATGCACCAACAACCAGTCGACCACAGCCAGATGTCAACAGTTAGTCTGTTGACACAACCGACTGAAACAGTCAATCATTAGCATCAGTGCGTGGACAACAGTGAGATCCAGTCAACACTGAGTCAAGTCAGTTAGGAGAACCACACACAGAGGGGTCAGAGGAGGAACCGACGATTGGTTCTCCCCGTCACCGACCCAGGTTTGTTGTACTGTGTGTAAAGTGACACAGCGGGGCAAAGGTGTACTCACCTGGTTCCTCTCTGGTCCGTGTGGACCACGCAGAGACCTTCAGACTCCAGGCTCGGCCATCGACCTGCAGGTGGACAAACACCGGGTGAAGGGGTCAACAACCCAACAGGATTTCACAATCATGTAAAAGAACATTCTAGAAGAGAGTCTGGACTCCTGAACATTCTGTTTAGATCCAGTTATCTGTCCAACCAAACTGTCTTTTCCCTGCAATGTCCACCAACTGTGGCCAGTCCTAGTTTAAGTTCTTGAATTTCCTGGTAAACCTTGAGAAATTGTAAAAAAAAATGAAACTCTTATGGTAACAGCAGATATGAAGGCACTAAGGATGTGCTTCCGCTGGGAATTGAACCCAGAACTACCAGCTAACTGTTACTGTGTCAGACCTTCCAACGGCTACACTATAGAAACACTACATTGGGGACATGAATATTAGGAATAAACCATATAATGATGAAAGACGATACAAACAGGAACAGCTCCCACATATTGTATGGATTTGTTCGTCCAACGTCACTCATTTCTGTCCATGAACTGCTGATCATCTGTGTCTCAGACCAGTGGAAGGTGACACTTCAGTCCAAAGTCAGCACCAGTCTTTGGTGAGGTGTATCACAGCCTGGATCAACAATGACTCACAGAGTCAGAGTGAAAAGAAAACAACCTCCGACATCACTTTCCTGTAAATGTCAGCCCTCCTTGAACCGAACGCCTGATTCCAAACTGGCAGCACTTCCTTCCCTGCCTTATTGTAACTGAATTATTTACTGTAACTGAACAAAATTCTGCACCAACTACAACATGAACTTTTGTTTTCTCTGTGGGGACTTTAACACACTGATAAAAGTGTGATAAACTCAGATTTGTGTTTAGTTTTTCATCTTAAAATCACATTAATGCATATGAATAATGTTTTCCATAAGTTCGCTTTTCTTTTTTAATAGGAAAAAACAAACGGGTAAAAATACAGGAAGAGGGCAATTTTTAATTCTCTACAAACTTCATCTTTGATATTTCCATTTCATGGATGAGAAAAGTAAATTTTTGGAGCTTTTCCTTTGAATATTAGGGACGAATGAAATTCCCAGGTTCTGAGGTTGGTCTATGAAATGGAAGTAACTCAAAGTGCATTTAAAAAAACACTTATATTCTATACTTATACTATACAATACAGACTGAACAGAAACAAGATGGTCAGGTAGATTCTGGGTCCAGGCCTGGACTGGACCTGTGCTGGAGGAAAATCACGCCAATCGTTGCCCGATTCAGCGACAAAGAAAGAAATGTTGACAGAATGTTTAGATATTGTGGAGAAAACTCTCCAAGATTGGAATGATTTCTTCGAAAGACCCTCTTCTCTCCTCTCCTTCTCGCTCCTCCACCTCCACCAGCAGTGCATTTGCCTGTGCACGTCCTGCACCATTGTGTCTTTTTTTCACTCCGCTCTTCAAGCTTCTACCTGAACGACTTGGCAAGTGCTGCACAAACGCATTCCACAGAGCAACTGCTCCATAAACTCTCTTTTCCAGAGTTTACAAACCGATTAAACCTTGACATCATTGTCAAAGTGGACACGTTGTGAAGGACGCAGCGCTTTAATCCACGTGTCATCACTTCAGGCACAGCATTCAAAGCCAAGGCTATTTGGATATGGCCTTACAGAAGTACCAGCGTTTAAGAGCAGAGTCAGATCTGAAAGGCAAAACTTTCTGCCAACCAGGCAGGAATCTCACCAAGACACATAATACACCTGACCTCAATACCATGGTAGAGCTTATGTAAGGGGAGCAAACAAACACTGTTCTGTTAACGACCGGGATTAACTAAGCACAGGCAAATAAAAGGCCATAAAAAACACTGAAAGGATAAAGAAAAAGAAAATCTCTACATTTCAGCCAAGGAGAAAGTTAGAAGAAACAGCTGCAACGTCACAAAAAAATAAGAGAAAAATGAATTATAATAAATGTGAAAATACAACAGATCATACAAAGATCATTCTTTACTGACTATTCTTTAGTTATTTAAAATACTGAGTCAGCCAAAAAATACAACATCCAGCTTCTTAAACATTGTTTAAAAATTTAGAATGTAATAATAATTCCCTAGGTTGCAGGGGGAAGTGAATGGAGAGGAATCAATCGTCCTCCGGGGAAATTCATACATCTTTACATTTGCCGTTACTCTGTTCAATACAGTTTAAAAAAAAGCTGCTTGAGTTCCTTGGTGTCAACAACCCCCCAGCGACACCTTCAGGCTCCGCTGCTGAGCTCCGCTGTTCCCAGGGTTAAAGAGATTAAACAGCGCCTGGGCAGCAGTGTCCACATCTTTCTGCTCCAGAGGCATTTTGTCCCATTTCTGGAGCGAATAAATATTTTGGGAGCTGGTGAAATGCCAGCTGCCGCCGCGGCCCCGCTGACTCTCACAGTAAATAAAGTCAAAGCAAAGCCGTACGTATTTTTGGGCACATCAAGGTTTGGCCAACGACTAATGCCTTCAGCAGCGTCATCCTGACCTACATGCAGTAAATAGAGCCGTTCTCCGTGTCCGCAATTAATCAAAGTGAGTCCAAACAAAGTGCTGCCGTCCCAGGTGTGGTTTGATAAGAGGAGGAGGCGCGGCTCTGATGAAAGGTGGCGAGTGAGCATCCTGACAGACTCGACATCCCACCAAGGATGGAAGTAGTAGGAGGGCCCGTCACCTCTATTTATCACTTTAAAGATTTAAATTGGAAAGATGTCTTCAACTCAGTTTTGTCTCCAAGTAACTGCTTCTCCATTGGTCAAGATGACAAAATTATGGGTTGAACTGCGCCACCTTCTCAGTTCTTGCGCAGAACATTACTGTAACTACTGTGTTACTTGTATTTAAAAATTAAGAAGAAAAAAAAATGAACTCACCGAGCTCCAGGGCCAAGCAGGGACGAAGGTGATGGAACCTCGAGGAGAAAAAGAACCAGAATCACATGAGGGGGACAGAACAGGAAGATGGAACAACGAACAGTGACATATGAGTGAGGGAGGTGGAGGAGTGAGGGAGGTGAGGGAGGTGAACCTGGGCACCAGGTGAGACGCGTGCGACTAACAAACCCTTAAAAATGAGTCAGAACTGACGGATCTGACTCTGTGAACACTTTCAGATTTATTTTAAAATATATTTAAAATTGTTTTTTTTTGAGTAAAAACTAGCCAAATACTGCATGACAACAAATATAGATTTTTGCCGATTCGTAACGATATGCGGGTCTTGTGACGTTAGCTGCGAAAAAAAAAAAAAGAATAGTGTGGCAGAGAAGGGAAAAGGCCTGAAATGTTGATCTAACCTGGCGCCCCAGCTGTTTTCATTCTCTATTTAGTGGAGTTTAATATTGAGGGACTCGAAGCTGTCAAAACACATCAGAGTGACAACACACACTCTGTGACGTGCGCACCCGCCCGTCCACCGAGGCCCATTCTTATGAGGTACCAGAGGAGATGGTGCTAATATCTGTCAGGGTGGATGGATGAGGAGATGGAGCAGAGGTCTCCATCTCTTTAATGACATGGAATCTGTTTGTTTTCTCCTCCATTTTCAGCCTTTTCACAGGCTGCATGCCATTATCATATCATTTCAACCACAACTCCCAAACCAAGGCGGCGACTGGAGTCTGTGTAGAAGCCTTGAAGCTCTGCTGATGGAGGGATGACTGCACACAACTTTTTTGCTTGTAATTTTAGACATGTCTGAGTAAAGGCTTTTCCAAGGTAAAGTGTTGCTGTGTTTTTGACCTAACATTTAATTGAAGTTTCACTCATCTTCAGGTTCAGTTGGAATTGTTTTATACTGACAGAATCTTTGTCACCATCATTCTGCAGCTCAAGCTAAAAACAGGACAACTACTTGGTAGATAGATAGATAGATAGATAGATAGATAGACAGACAGACAGACAGACAGACAGACAGACAGACAGACAGACAGACAGACAGACAGACAGACAGATAGATAGATAGATAGATAGATAGATAGATAGATAGATAGATAGATAGAGAGACAGACAGACAGATAGGTCTTAAACTGACAGACAGATGGATGGAAGGACAGATAAGATAGACAGACAGACAGACAGACAGATGGACGATCGATCGATAGATAGATAGATAGATAGATAGATAGATAGAACTTTATTAATCCTTCGGGAAATTCTATTTCCGTAACTTGATAATACACCAATTTATTAGCGACTAAGGACTGCACAGTGACATGGCTCAACAAGTAGAACCTAAAATTAATAAAACAGTTAAATGATCAATCAAATAGCAGAAGGCTGCATTTATAGACGTACCAAATCGCCCAGCTGCTTAGCTGATCTTAGCAGATCATCTCCTTGATTTGCTCATCCCCTTTTCTCAGGGGTTTCCACCTTTTGAATCTTCCTTTTACATCTCCCTCTGTTCTCTCCATCTTACACTCTCACTGCATCCATCAATCCCCTCTTTGCCTCCTACCTGGTAAGTCCATCTCTAGGATTGTTCTGTATCCACATGTCCAAAACATCTCAATCTGTCTTCTCTAGCTTTTTCTCCAAACCTTCCTGTCTGTGTTGTCCCTCTAATCACCTCATTCCTGATCCTGTCCATCCTTGTCTCTCCTAAAGAAGAGAATCTCAGCATCTTTAACTCCTCCACCTCCAGCTCTGTCTCCTGTCTCCTGCATATTCCTAGTGTCTCTAACATCCACCATGGCTAGTCTCACAACTGTCCTGTAAACTTCAACTTAGCT
>JAFBJS010002248.1:56494-78935 GCA_016785265.1 Paraplagusia blochii | reverse complement strand
GTCTTCTACCTATTCCTAGTGTCTCTAATCCATCCATCATGGCTGGTCTCAAAACTGTCCTGTAAACCTTTCCCTCCACCTTAGCTGACTCTCTTCTATTACAGATCACTCCAAAAACAAGGAAAATAATATATTTAAATTTGAACAACTATGTTTAACCATCATTTTTTAGTTTAAACCACGCCTACTTCCTTTCCTTGTTTTGGACAAACTATGACCAAACCTTTTTTCTTTTAATGGCATTCATCCTTTTTTCCATCTGGATTTCACAGACACGGATTTCACTTAACGCCGAAATTTGTCATTTTTCTTTTCTCCAAGAAAATCAAAATCAACAATTGGAATATTTCTTATGTCTAGACTAAATTTAATTTGTTTTGGTCTTCTGTGTAATATTTTCAACGTGTTTCAAAGCAAAATTATGCTTTTTAATTTAATGTAACAACCATGTCATTGTTGATTATTGACTATTCATCTGTGAGATTCCCTGCATTACATTACGGCCTTTGTTTACAGCCTTACAGTAGAGATCTGATATTATCTGCACGTCAACTCAAAAACATCATCACCTGCTCTGACTGACACAGAAATTGCTGTTATTACACGGTGTTCAAAGAATTCAAACCAATCTTCTGTTATTCAAATGTTCATTCCTGACACACACACACGTCTGCAGTGTTTTTGCATCATCCCCGGCTGCCCTGTCACAGCAGAGTCTCTGTGTCCACCCTTTTCCCGCTGTCACTCCATGTCCAGCATCGTCAGGCAGCGGTATGTATTAAAGATCAGAGGCGGAGGCTCCCGCTGAGGCCACTCGGCTGCTCACAGTGCATTACGGCACAGCCGGCTCTGACCACACACTGTCAGCCGGTCAGCGCGGTGCTCCACACCGTCCCACACCGAGCAGCGAGGTTATCACATCTGTTTCCCTTCAGCTTTTCCTCGTCATAAAAGTCAGCGAGAAAGGAGAAAACAAGTCCATATTTGGGTTTGTTTTCTGCGTCCCCTCTTCTCTCCCTCCATCTTATCTCTGCCCCGCTCTTATCTCCCCCACTTCTCTCTATGTGTTGTCTTAAATCACTGCTGTCTGACAAAACAGTGTTTTTTCTTTAACTTTTTGTGTTTCGCTACACCGCCCATCAGGTTTGGATATACTCAAGTTCTGCCTGAAAAGTCTGGGGTCACGCTAATGCATATATGTTTCATTCGAAAATACCGGGCACAGCAGCGAAAAAAGAAAAAAAAAACATAAAAACTATAAATAATTTATTAATATTCTTCAGTAAATATAATGATGTCTCAGCCTGTTTAGGTGAACCCAATGCTCATGTACTGGCAGGGATTGAAGAAAGACACTAACTTCCATCTTCTGCCACCTAGAGGAAGATTGACGGAGGTTACTGTGAGACATTTACTGCCTCCAGTAAATCTTCCAGCTTATTTACTTTCTTTACTTATATGTCAGTGGAATACTTGGCAGCGACACAAACTCTGAGTAAAGTTTTCATCAACAGTATGCGGTCAAGTGGTTGTTTTTTTTTTTCTTCAACAAGACCATTACCAACAACATGATATTCCCCTCAGTGTCGACCACATCAATCGCTATTAAATACCTTGTCATCACTTTCACTTCCTCACGTCTGCCAAAAGTTCCTCAAGCAGAAAGAAAAAAAAAACACTCCCCTGGATGTGACATGAGTAAGAGGTGTAAATACGACCGGTTTGGAGAACTTGATCTCACAAGCCTGTGTGGTTTTGTACTATATGATCCAGGTGAGCGTGACAGAAGGAAGATGTTGCTGTAGGAAGAAGATGAAGGAGAATAAGAAGGAAAGGAAGGGATATGGGAGTGGAAACGTAAGGAAAAGTGTGTAGGAAAGAAATTATACCAAAGGGAGACGAATGGAGGAGATGGATTCACACTCTCCCACACATGGAATAAGAAATGGATGAATTCTGAGCAGCAACACAGTGAGAGAGAGAGAAAATGTGTTGAAAGTGGGAATTTCCATGCACACACTCAGATCTGTTTTTGCAGATCTCATCCATGCAGGCACCGAGAGCAAAGACTTGCTGAGGGTGTGATGCCGATCCCAGGAGGAGCCGGGCAGGAGCGCAGTCTTAGCGATTTCCTGTCATATCTGCCTTTCTCTTCATCCCTCACGCCTGTTATCCTCCTACCTTTCCCACCTCCTGCTCACCTCCTCCTGCCTCGCCGCCCCCCTCTCGCCCTTCGTCCCAGCAGTGCAGCCCTGTAGAATAAACGCTACAGCCGTCAAAGTCAATTTATTCACACGTCATTTTCAGAGCGCGGGCGTTCGGAGCAGCTTTAGCATAATTACATTCTGAAATTATACAGCATGTAACCTGTTCCCTCCCATTTGCACTTCCCTCTTTGGTCAACACTAACACAGAGTCAGACTCAGACTCACATGAGTCAGTGTTCCCAGAGTGGATTGTACTATAATTTTGCCAAATTTGGAGAAAATTCACTCGGCATTTTGGGGCATTTCCCACTAAAAGCGAAATTACACAATTGGACACAATTGCAAATAAGATAACCAGTTAAAGATGCACTGCTCATTATAATTTTGAGGATTTAATTTTATTGCATTTACCAATTCAACTCTGGTGATAAAGGATTATTTAAAACAAAGGAGCTGTGAGAAGAGTAGAAAATAACTTATCATTATATGTTAAGATTCTCGGTGAGGAGCCAAAAACTCTGTTAATCTCCTTTAATCCGACCGTGTGGGTGTGAGCGAGCGACAAAACGAGTTTGTCAGGGATTTTATTTTTTCATAAGATCAGGTGCTGTGAAGTGTACAGCGAGCTTTGACAGCTTCTGAGAAAATGAAAGAAAAAATATATAAGAGCGATCTTATTTTTCAACTCTAGGACTAAACACCTTTGGCCCACCTGGGCTGTGACCCACATCTACAGCAGGAACCTTGATGACCCCAGGACGCAGCTAGATGGAGACATTCCTGTAGATCAGGGTTTTTCAAAGTGTGGGGCGGGCCCCCCTGGGGGGGCGCGGTGCAATGCTGAGGGGGGCGCGTGTGACCCTGGGGAACATGCTTTTTTTTCCGGCTACTACAGTAAGGTGTAATTGCACATCCTTGTAAGTTGAACTATATCTCTTTTTTTGTTTGTTTATGTTTACAAGGATACAAGGATACGATGTTATGCAGAGGTGTAGCTAGAACTATTTTATAGACAAATGCTGTTATTTATAGTTTCAGCGGAGAGTGGATGGTGGGGTGGAGGGCGCAAATTGTTTTTTTCTTGCTAGGGGGGGTGTAACAGAAAAAGATAAAGGCTAGAATCCTATAGTTTTGGCCTCTCTGGTGCCAACTATTGATCAAATACAGGAATTACATAGAGCAAAGACATAATGATAATATAAATGAATAATATAATTGATACAAGCTTAATGTGCCGGATCAAAAAGCCAAATGTAAAATGAAAAATGAAAATGTTTAAAGTCTTGTTTTTTTTAGCTTTTCTTAGTTAGGAAAGAAAAAAAAGACTGATTGATAAAATTCATTTAATAATAAAAGTACATCATGTTCTAGGTTCCCTGAGAGTTCGCTTTTACTCTTTCTTTCAAGGGGTTTTGTGTGAATAAATGAGAAGATATTTAGTTCTTGAGCAACCACACAGTGACTCAGTGGGAACCAAGTCTTGGATTCTCTTGTGTAACGGTGCGTGGCGTGTGGTGTGTGTGTGTGTGTGTGTGTGTGTGTGTGTGTGTGTGTGTGTGTGTGTGTACGTGCCAAACCTGTGAACAGGTACTGAGAGACCATGATTCCAGCCAGTTTAGGCAAGTCTTAGGTTGATTTGGCAGAGCGGCCAAACCTCAGTCTGGTTCTATCAGGACATCTGAGGAGGACGAGGCAGAAAATGGAGAGATTTTTTTTTCTTCAAATCTCTGGAGGGAATTTTTTTTTTTTGGATTGTGGTGATAACACTGACGACTGGAGAGGAACAATAAAGAGTCTCTGTGCTCTATCATGGTTAAGCAAGTGCCACAGTCTGGATAATACCTGGATAATACCGCAAATACAGTACACAGGTTACCATGACAACACATGTATTGATGCATGTTTATTTTTTCACTTTAAGAACATTGAGAAATTACAGTATATCAACATTACGTTGGTTCATTCTGAAAGCTTGCTTTTATTTTTTTTATTTTCTTTACCAGCATTTCATATTATGATAATAAATCTTTAACCTATTGTCAGAAGATTTCGACATGACTATAAAAATGACCCATTTCAGAAAGCTGGATATAATTAATAAACTTCAGTGCATGAGTTTGACAGTTGATAATTTACTCTTCAAAAAGGGCAATTTGGAAGTGTATTAAAAATCTAAAAGTTAAATACCAAAGAAAAATAGAGCTTTTTCAGGGAAAATAAAGATAAAAATAGGAAAGTGTTGATTTTTTAAAATAAAAATATGATGGTTTTTTTTCAGAAACCATTTTTAAACATATATCTTACTCAGATATGGGTTTGAAAACATAAAGTTTTGTTTTTCTTCTGCGGTTTTGTTCATTAAATTAAAGGATGTGTCTGTGGACAGTGGGGGGGATGTGGAGTCTCAAACAGCTTCAGGCTGCCCCGCGGCCATCAGGATTGGCAGCTGGTTCTGATCATACCGTACAATAAGCCAAATGGGACTCCACGGACAGGGGTGAAGCAGAGCAACTACCGCTGCTGAAATAACAGCAAGACAAATGTGTGCTTGTCTGTCTGCCTGGGATAATGTTCTATTGATGGAAGAAACCAGAGGAGATCTCACAGGGATGAGTCTTACAGCTACTGTTACCTACGAAAACAAACACGCAGCAGCTTCTGTCCTGCTGAGTCCATATGATCTGCCTCTGGTGTGAAAGGTATTTAATGCATCAAACTCTGGTGAAATCAAAATGGTGTCTGAGACAGATGGTCTACCATGCACCAGGAACTACTGGTGGCCTGGATCCAGTTGGAAAACTCGTCCTATCAAACTTTACGGAATTTTAATTAACTTTCCTGATCCCATTCATCAGTTGTTTTTTTTTGACAGTTTTATGTTCTGGGAAGTTCAAGTTCAGTGTTCTCAGACAAAAATGAAAGTTATTAAACCTCCATAACACGTCCACCTCAAAATATGTCCATAATTTCTATTGTTAACATAACAAAAATAAACAGTAAAGTCAAGTAACCTTAAGCTAAAATACCATTGTAATCACACAAGAATAAAAACAATAATACTAGAAAGGTTCTATGTATTTATTTTGTTTTTCTTTATTCTCTTTGTTCCGATAACAACGATTAACCCGGATCAATAATAAATAGCAACCCGTAGAGAAGGAGCTAATATCGACGCTTACATCAGACTGACGTCAACTGTGACGTCAGAACAGTCGTACCCCTACGTTAAACTATAAACGTCAAGGAATTTAACTTCCGGCCAGTTAATGTTACGGTAGGAAACATGATTTAATACAGTTACTGTGTACTTACCTTGACTTTAGCAAACGAATTCGAGAGTTTTTCCTGCCTGTATTTCCTCATTTCACCGCACGTCCATGGCGTCCTTCCATTATTGATAACATTCGACGACATGACAGTTGCTTTTTCTGTCGCCTGAATACTCGTATACTCCTTAATTCTATTTGGGGAAAAACTCTCCTTTTACGACTTTTCCAATCGGCCAATAACAACGTTGCACCTGCGGTGTTGTGTAACTTTGTTTTTGTTCCGAACATGCTACGTTGAACAATAGTTCCAGCCTATAGTTTCTGCCTGTTCAGGGGTAATTTTCTCATAAAATCATTCTAACGTCGTTAACTGCGCGTGCGCACAATGTTGATTCTTCGCGCGCTATCAGTAAACACAGAATGGGCACAGTCTGTTTATTATTGGACAAATAAGAAAAAGACTACATTTTATAAGCTTTTCTGTAAAAACCTATTCAGAAAACAATGTGACAATTCAACCGTTTTGCTTAATACCAAAATTAATCATAAATTAATTCATTGTGCCATCATTGGTTTTGTTATTTCCTGCAAAAATCCCAAATATTTTGTTGTAAATAATACTTTATTCATTCTATGAATAATAAGAGTGAAAATCATTTGTGTTTCACAACAGCAGATGGTTTGACTGACCTTCAACACCTCGGAAACTGACAAAGTAAAATACCAGACCTGCCTTTTTCTTTTTTTTTTTTTTACTTTTCATACTTTTTTTAAATTTTAGATGGAATAAGATAAACAGCTTTAGAGTCGGCGCTGCCAAAAATGGTGTTTACACTGGAAAATATTGTGATCTAACTGCTGGCAGGAGAGCATAAAGATTCATTTGTAACAAGGAGATGGTATCAGAGGAATCTGAAAACAAGGGATTGATGAAATCACTGTTGTATATCCTGGTGTTTCACCATCATTGGAGATAATGGTTATTTGATTTTATGGGTTGCACAGTTACACTGGTTGTTTTAAAGCCTTAATGATAAGCTATTCCATTCTTATAGCTCATAATTAATTTGTTTATGAGCCAAATGTGACATTTTTACCAATTTTGTGGATAAGGAAGTTAAAGTTTTGGTTAAAATATTGTTTTTATTGTCAGTTAGTCGCATTTTCTATCAACTATACTACAAATTGCAGCCATTTCCGTCATCCTGAGACGCTTCAGTTCAACAATAACTGGGTTATTTTGTAAATTTTATAATCGGAAAGTGGAGATAAGGAATTCCAACTCAAATGACAGCTATATTTTACCTCCCTTTCCTCCTCCTCCTCCTCCTCCTCCTCCTCCCTCCCTCACCACTTCCTCCTTTTCCCCATCGTCTACACCTTCTTCTTGCGCTGGCCTTGACAGACATGGACATGACGTCTCCATCTGACCGTGAAATAGCCACTTGTGTTTCATTCCAAACAGCTTCATTCCTGTGTGCAGATGTGCGCGCACACACACACACACACACACTGTACATCCTGAAGGACTGATCAATACCGTGCAATCTTTTTGCAGGTTTCCGCAGCATCATTCTGCGGCTGCCGTCCAGAAATGAGAGGTGGCACGGAAAAACATCATCAGAACACAAATGGAATCCACGTGGCGCCCCCTCAAGGCCCCACATGTGACCCACCATATTATTCCATCTCAGCTGGACTTCTCCGATGCAGGAGATGTTATGGTTGTGAATTCGAACCCGTCGTAAATATGACACCAGGCATCAATCTGAGGTTTGTCGTAATAATTTATTTACACTTATGGACAGAGTGAACAGGAAGTCAACTACTGAAGTAACAACGGTTCGTTCACTGATGTCACCGATCTGGATTATATTCCCATCTTGAATCTGACACTTCTGACTCAACGTCAGCCAAGTCGCAATGTTTGCAATTCTGCAATGTTTGCAATTGGTCATGCATTCTGCGTCTGTCAAACTCAACTTTTCTGTAGCTCAAAGGAAACTTTCAAGTTGAGTCCACAGAACTGAGAAGAAGGACTTTTAGCTCAGCACTATTTTGATCTGGGACATTTCTGCGAGGACAGACAGAAGCTGCTAAACCCCCAGACTTTTGAGTGGAGATTAAAAAAACATTATATCCCATATCTTTATTTACACAACATTCTGTGTAAAGGCAAAGGATTTTATTTTGATTAACTTACACTTTTGGGAAGCAGCTGTGGCGATTCATTCGTAGGACTCTCGTCTGTACCATGTGTTAGGATTCTTACCATAAATTATCACCTTCTAGTACCATATGTTGGTACATTCCTCCAACAGATCAGATCAAGGTTTTTTCATGGGTAACGGTAATGACAAAGTCAGTGACTTAGCTTAGCTACAAGGCTAGAAAGCTACTTGCTAACACTACCTGGGTGAACAACACCAAAAACCATCACAGACAATTTCTGTCACACCTTGCGTCACTTTTTTGTTGTGTCCTCCTTTATGTCCACTTTATCACGAATGTTTGGTCCAATTTGGTGACGTTCAGTTGGAGACAGATCAAGATCCAGGAAATCCAGATCGGTTCATCCCTGGTTTTTGTTTACTGACAGACACGTGTGCTTACAGTGCAGTTCACAAACCTATAATATCAACAGTGAGTGGCCATAATTCACATTGACAGCAGAGGTTTTTTTTTTCTTCTCAGTTTCTCATGGGAGATAAATAAGATACAGTCACAGAATATAAGAGATCTCCTTTCTAGACCATTATATTGCACCTAAAAATAGTCTTCAAGCAGCAAGATGGAAAGTTGACAGAGAGATACAGAGGAGAAGAAATCATTTTAAATTAAAAAAAATCTTTTCCTTTATCTTTGAAGTCATTTTCTTTCCTCATTAACAGGGAAGAACTTCAAGTCATGGCACCTTCTGCTTCACAAAGCCCTTTTATTCTTCAATTCACCTTTTTTTTCCCTCCCCCCTCCTCAGCCGCACCCTCGTTTCAGGGGCTGCCAAAAAGTGTTTAGCTACGAGCACAGTGCTTTAAGGCCCACCGGGGGGAGTTTCCTTCTCTTGGATCCTCCATTTCTCTTCTCCTTTTTCCTCCTTCTGGGTTTCTGCTTCACTTCTTTCTCATTTGTGTTTTTTTCAGCTCACAAAAGTGAAAACATTTCTCTGCAGAGACAACCTAACAGTTCCTCATCTGACGCCAGTGTTTCTCAGTGTTTAATCCTCCACTCGTTTTCTCAGTCGACTTCTCTCCAAGCTTTACTGTCTACTCTGAAGAAGGCAAACTTAGCGAGAAAAGAAGAAGAGACTCGTTGGTTTTGGCAGGTGGTTTTTGGAGAGGACGAGGAAAAGAGGGGGAAATTTAGAAAGGCGATAAATGGTTGTTTGAAATCCTTTGTTGACATAGTGAGTTTGGCAGGGAGTGAATGGGAGGGGAGTGGGGTATCAGTCTTTGCGCAACAGTACTTGACGTGTCCTGAATAGTGTTGGACGGAAATACATATTTGCTTGAGTGCTACCACAAAGTGCCAACAAGAGACCAGAGGACAAAGAAAAAAAAAACCCGGGCGTCTCCTGAATGGTTGATCCTATAATTTGACACACTCCTATCACAGTACAGCTTCAGGAAACTCCACTTAACACTACATTCGGAGAAAGGAGGACTTATCTGAAGACAGGGGGAGCTTGAAGGGAGTGGAAACGGGAAGATCTTAGCTTCAGGAATTTTGGAGAACCAGTTGGGACGATGAGAAACCAGAGAGTCAGAACTGGTGGGAGGATTTCATTCAGGAGTGGCTGAGTGGAAAAAAATATCGAGGACAAATGTTTTCATCCTTCTGAATGGTCTGGATATAAGGTGAAAATGCAGATGCAGGAAGCTGTGCTTGGTCCAAGGACATGTCTGCGGGTCACGGGCTGAGTGGGCCTTCACGTTTATGCCCCGCTGCAGGAACATCGTTCAGGGTGAAGATGGAGTGCACTCCAGAGAGGCTGCAAGGAAAGAAGAAAAAACAAGTTTAAAAGAAAACCCATGTATATTTAATAGGAAAATTCTAAAAAGAGATCAGAAATGACAAAATACAATTAAAAGGATGAAAACTCTTACAGAATGAGGAAAAATAAAGCGAGAGGAAATTAGGAAGGGGAGATCAAACAGCAGAAAGACAGAGGAAGGACTGAGATAACAAGCTGGGCCAGCGCTGAGCATAAAAATGGATCTGGAGGGGTGGGGGTAGGGGTGGGTGGGGTTGGAATTAGAATAATAAAAAGGAGAAGAAGAAGATAAGAGGGAATGGATAAAAGTGAAGAAGAGAAGAAGAAATGGAGGATGAGTGGAAGAGAACGAGGGATGGGGGAAAAAGAGACGAGACGGAATCATAAAATAGCACGAGAAAATCACAGCGCTAGCAGGCGGCATACAAAAGAGGAGCGGCGAGCGTCCGTCAAACACACTGCAGCACAGAGACATGGAGGGTGAGGCGAAGATAAAGGGAAGGGAGGGAGACGAGTGACATTTAGAGCTGAGTCGGAGCCTGTGATGACGAGGCACAAAGATACGCGAAACTGTGATCTAAGTTAAAGAAAATAAAAATAAAGACATTGTTCTCTCCGAGCGGCCCAGAACCCAACCATCCTGGTACTCACTGGTACTGTTTTCCTTAATTTTATGTAACATACGGCAGACAACAGCCTGAGGTGTACGGTGCAACAACAGAGTGGAGCTCTGCACTGTCTCCATCTTTTATTTGGTTGTAAAAACACTCCAAAGACAAGATGTCAAACAGTCATCGACGATGAGATACAACAACAACATCATCAGCAGGATTTGCGCCACCGGAACCAGGTTCTGTTCCGACTCGTCTGGTACAGAACCAGAGATGCAACGGAACCAACGAAACCCACAGACACAAAGGCGGAGGGAAATATTTCTGTCTGACATCTTAATTTCAAGGATAGTTAACATGAAGACACAGGAGGCTACAGTATTTACGCTATCACACAAACGCACACACACACGTCTTCATTTCATGGGCTGTTTACACAGACTCACTTCAAACCTCTCTCATTCACTGACACACACACACACACACACAAAAACGCACATTATTTAGTGTTACTTAACGCTGAATTGAAAACAGACCCAGGTTGTAATTTAGCCTCAGACACTGGATTTACACTTGGTGTCTGGAGTTACTGCTCCTTTTTGTTTCTCTTCACATGTTTTCTCGTAGGATATAAAACCATTTTCCGATGATCAAACGTATTATTGTGTTCGTAAAAACAAGGTGGAAGCGCAGAAACACGGAAACTTTAAACTGTCTTTATATGAACACATTTTCTCAACCACTTGAAGGAAAATAGAAAGATGAAGAAATTGTCCTTCACTGAAATTACTTCTGCACAGCTGTAATAACTGTGATGTGGACCGACCTCGGGCCTCAGCGTCTGACTGGGAATGACTTCCTATTCTATCGTGTTTGCTCTTGGTCAGCCCTTCACATGGACATACTGCCTTCACAGAGGTGGAGCTGGACCAACCCCAACCTCAGTGAGGGTCCATGGATACAAGCACCACCAGGTAAACCAGCGATTCCAAAAACTATGACCTGTCCAAAGTCCACTTAACTTCAGCTTAAAGAATGTAACAGCTGATGTTCTCAGAGAGAACAAGGATAATAATACAAATAGGTGGCAGTGGTGGATGAAGGGTCCACAAGGCTTCAGGTTCGAATCCACCAGCTGCTAGGTTGCTCTGAGCATTGCACTATCCCCACCCACATAACTTCCAGTTGCTCATCAGGAAGGCTGAGATTATGGTGCAGTGGGATTTGGGTGGCAATCGTGGAGACTGCAGCACAGGGGCGTAGTCAGACCCCTTAAAATGGGTGGGCCCTGAAAAAATGGGGGTGGGGCAACCCCAAAGTATTATAGCCAAGTTTGATCAGCCCTCTCATTGGATTGGGTGGGCCTGACTGACAAGTGGGTGGGACCAGGCCCACCCTGCCCCACCCGTGGCTACGCCTATGCTGCAGCCCTTGCAACCTGGTAATGGATAGGAGGAGGAAAGATGAATTATAAATGATAATATTACAGGATGCATCAGAGCAGAAGACAGGAGACAGAGCTGGAGGTGGAGGAGTTAAAGATGCTGAGGTTCTCTGTAGGAGAGACAAGGATGGACAGGATCAGGTGATTAGAGGAACAACACAGACAGGAAGGTTTGGAGAAAAAGCTAGAGAAGACAGATTGAGATGGTTTGGACATGTTCAGAAGAGGGACAGTGGATACATTGGTAGAAGAATGATCCTAGAGATGGAGCTACCAGGTAGGAGACAAAGAGGAGATTGATGGATGCAGCGAGGGAGGACATGGAGTCAAGGTAGAAGATGGAGAGAATAGGGGGAGATGGAAATTGTTGATTCACTGTGGCAACTCCTGAGAAAAGGGACAAGCTGAAAGGAATAGAAGAAGAAGAAGACGATCATTAGGGAAATGTGATTCCCCTCTAAATCCAACCTAGGACTCTTTGCTCAGGCTACACTATTGAATCGCAAAAATAAGGAATTCTTCACAAATGCATGCATGTTGTCCCTGCACAGGTGCTAAAAATGCTCAATATTACTGTGTTATTCCTATTTTAGCATGTGATTTGACAAAGCAGGACACAAATTCACAGCAAAACAAACAGGAATGGAACATATGACCACCTTCTTGTTCAGGCAGGCGAACGAAAGCAGAAAAAAAAAGGTTTTACGACTGGACCATGAATTGGTTTGAATTGCTCCACAGTTTCCTTCACCCCTGGACTCCTGCCCCATTTAGGAATCATTCAGGAAGCCCCTGCTGTAGGACACACACAAAAATACCCCTGAATACTCTCGACCTCATGCTTTCTCCTGGATATATGGTTTCTCTGCACACGCTGCTGCGGTCTGCAGATCCTTGACCTCACGGACCAGCAGCACATCATCACCAGGGCAGGAGGTAAAAGTCTGCCGCTCTGACAGGACGGAGACACTGACTCTCATTGATCGGGATATCGATCCACGTTAAGCCCACTGTTTGTTTGACTCCTCAGCAAAGAAGCGTCTGTTGATGCACAGAGGTCGGCGACTGGTTGGGGAGCAGACTGAGGTGAACGTGGACGGGGAAGTTCAAAGTTCAAGTGAAGGAGACAATCAGACCACGCATCCCTGGAGCTGCTGTGTTTAGGAGGTCGGAGATGGGATCAGATGTAGTTTATTTCACATCTGACGTCCTACCAGGTCCAAACACCAATCTGTCTCATTCAGGTTTGAGTCAGTACTGACTCAAACTGACTGTGTCTACTCTCTTCTCTCGTGTTGTTGCTTCATCTCCGCTCCTTTCAAATGTCCCTCTGATCTGTTCTGGTTCCATCCTTGTCATCCTCACTGTAGATCTTAGCATTATTAACCAACGTCTTCATCATCATCAAAGCAGTAGAAAAGTCAGGAGGAGATAGATTGAGCTTTTTCTGTGGACAAAAGAATGTGTAGAAGTCAGTAATAAAGGCTAAAGTGGTCTATCCTTTAAGCCTTTCCAATGCCACCTATTGGAAAATACTGGCATTGCAAGGAAATGCAGAAAGATAATGATAAAAAACATTAAGTTTGTACGTTTGTAACATTGAGTATAATTTGGACAGGGTAGCTAGGACGGGATAAATTGCGAAATGGTGAAGAACGTGCGCGTAAACACGGATCTGCAGCGCTTCACACGTCAAATACGTTTGTGAATTCTTCCAAATATGTTTGTGGATTGTGCTTTTATTCTGTGAAACTACGCGCACGCTAATTTGTATTTTTGTCACTCGTCTTACGCCACCCAGATTTGCGAGCTTAATTTTGCTCCATCACCAGCCAATCAGAAGTTTCACTCGTTTGTAGCCAATCACACGACAGTGTCCCCACGAGGGTCTGTCTGTGACGTCACTAAACTGCGTCCAAAAACCAAGTTTACGTCCTTCAATAACTTCATTCAAGAGTAACTATCATGTGATCACATGATTACATACTTAAACTCAAACGCTACCCATTGCCGCTTCCAGAGGCCATTATTGTAGGCAGTAAACTTGGTTTTTGGACGCAGTTTAGTGACATCACAGACAGACCCTCGTGGGGACACTGCTGTGCCCCCAGGGAGCAGTGTACGAGGACCGTGCTAAACTCAATGGACCTCAGTGACATCCTGGCGGACACCAACCCTCTGGAACCCAGTCTGGTTCCTCAACCACTGGGCCACTGCTGTAAACCTAATTATGTAATTTAAAGAATTAGGAGTTATATAATAATAAAGATGATGCATTTTCAGTCTTCTTGGCAAAAATGATATCAAAAAGGCTCCAGAAATTGGTACACTTAGCTAACGTTGTCATAGTGAAAGTTTGGTAACTACATGACCCACAGAGCATGTCAGATCATGGTGGGTTTGGAGACTGCGTCTGTTGCTAAGATAATGTTGAGAAGAACCAAAATCTTTCTGCACGTCTTAGCAAAATAGGTCATCTCAGTCTGTGACTGTGAGCCCGTGTCTTCCACTGCCCTGATTCCAACAACATCAACAACTGATGGGGACGTTTTCACACCCTGCACCACACGCCCAGTCCTTCTCCTCACATCAACATCCATCTCTTTAAAGTCGTGCTGCAGCCCAGCGAGGTTAAGTAAATGAGTCCTTTTTCTGCAGCGCAATACGGAAAGAGAAGACGACGCCGCTCAAAGAGTCTGTTTTGGTATTCTGACTGGTGTCACGTCAGATTTATTCTATGTGTCACCTGCCAACACAAACGCACACACACACACGTACACGTATGTAGTGTTTGCAGGCACAAACACTTTGCCTTCGCCTTCTTTCAGCTGCTCAGTAGGAGACTGTCACAGCGCGCTCGGTGTGTGCAGCGTGGCGGTGCAGGATATCTATCTCTTGACACTGAGCTGTCACAGCCTTCAGGGCTTAAAGATGATGATGATGCACAGGAGCAAACAAGTGGAACACCCGAAACAAGGTCTCGGATTATTTCGGTACACACATGCTGATGCCTTCAAATGCTGACATCCCGGCAGAGGATGGTGAAGATGAAGGCGTGGTGGCGTCGACGTTGTCGTGAGGCCCCGGTCGAAGGAAACCAAGGAGACTGGCATCATGAGAAGTCAATTTACTCCCACGTTCTGCGCCCTGTGTTCTTCCTCCTGCAGCAGATAATCCTGTTTCTAACTAACAGTAAATATTTACTCTCCTCTTCACTCCGGGGAGTGGTTAGGATTTCTGGAGAGTAACATTGACCCAAATAAGAGATCAAGACCGTAGACACGATCAATGAAACTGACATGCTGAGGTTCAACACCCATTACCTACAATGTTTGACCCAAATGGTTGACAGCCAGACTTACAGCCAGTCTCACCCACTTACACCTAGTTTCAGAACCATGTGAATGGTATATGGTGCCTGGTGAGTCGAGGAGAACAAATAATTTCTGTTTTTTTTTTCCCTCTGTCTTCTTCTACTTTTTCTACCCTGAAAACTGATGATCTACTAAAGGGGTTACCGTAAATATTGTAAAACACGAACCTAATATTAGAATCCATGTCTTCATTAAACACAAACTGCTATCATTTTTGGTCAACAAGCATAAAAAACCTACAATAGTTCTGCAAAGAAAGATGAAGGCGTTCTTATTGTTCCAAGTGGCCAATTGCTACAAAGCAATATGATACCATATGATACTAATGAAGGGAACTGATTATATGCTAGCGTCGGTTTCCACTAACAGGAAGTTCATTGGCATCAGGAAGGATTGACCCTTGGGGACGACAGGGCATACGATTTCACAGGAAAAAAGTCCTGAGTAGATGGGTGGAAGGTTGGTATGAATTAAACAAAAAATATCTTAAATGAATCAGACATTTTTTTTGTATCAGCTAAATTTGGGAGTTGCAAGGAAGAGGATTATAGTAATAACATAATTTGGACACTTTTTGTGGGCTGCAAAAAAGCCAAACCTGGCCCACCAACCACAGCTTGGCCCACGCCTGGATTAAACGTTTTTTTTTTTTTTTACACATTTTTTTGTTATATTTGTGAAAATAGGTTTGCAGGACGGTTGTGAGACCAAGGATGGAAACACTAGGAATAGGTAGAAGACAGGAGACAGAGCTGGAGGTGGAGGAGTTAAAGATGCTGAGGTTCTCTTTAGGAGAGACAAGGATGGACAGGATCAGGAGTGAGGTGAATAGAGGGACAACACAGACAAGAAGGTTTCGAGAAAAAGAAGCTAGAGAAGACGGATTGAGATGGTTTGGACATGTTCAGAGGAGGGACAGTGGATACATTGGTAGAAGAATGATCCTAGGCATAGAGCTACCAGGTTGGAGACAAAGAAGAGATTGGAGGTAGTTGGAGTCAGAGAAGAAGATGGAGAGGACAAGGGGAGATGGAAAATGGAAAATTTGATGTGTAAACCCCTGAAAAAGGGACAAGCTGAGAGAAGAAGCAGAAGAAGAATTACTGTTATCTTTCTGTCCCGACTCACGCTGGTTTCTGGTTAGGATTCATGTTGCATGACACATGTCATCATATGTTGAGACTGTAATGACTAAATGATGGGTTTGAGTTCAGGCAGTGATTCAGGTTGAATACAGACACATCCTTCCTGTTTATGTCTGTTACTGTATGTCTGTCAGCTGGGCCAGCAGTGAAATCTTCAAACAGCTCCACAATTTGTTCCATAATATCCAGAACAAATGGACTTCACCTCGGGTTTAAGTAGCTGCTGCTTATAGACACCATAAACACAGGAAGGATGTTATCAGTTTGTCCTGTTGCTACAGGCAACACTTTCAAGATTCTTCTTCTCTTTCCCCATCTCCTCAGAGTGCCTACCTGCTGAGCTGATGAGGGAAGAAGAGAGGAGGTCACAGGGGGAGAGAGGGTAGAGAAGGTGGGTGGGTGAGGGAGAGTCAGCTCCCTGCTGACACTGACAAATACCTGAAGAATGGGACGCAGTGAAAGTCGGGGCTTCTGCCGTCGTTAACCTTGTAAAAAGCCTCCGTCTGTGTCAGTGATTTACGACAGCTCATTATCTGCTATTAAACACTTTCAGGATAAGGGGAGGGTGGGGTTTGGGTGGGGCGGTTCTGCCTTATTAACAAATCGAAACATCTTTGGTGAAGACAAGGGCAAACTAAGGCTCAGGGACCTGATATGGCACGTTTGTGCTTTGTTCATCTTCATCTTTTTATCTATAACTGGGTCTCAGGGGCAGCAGTCTCCATGACCCCCACCCAAATCATACAGCACCCTACTGTGAGCCTTCCTGTGGGTGGTGAGTCTATTCTGTATCAACCAACCAGTCTGTCTCTTACAATTTTATTTACTGTACCTAAACTTGGTGCAGTTCCTACAGAGACCACAAGGGGAACCAACCAAAGACTCCAACACGGAATGACAAACGGGAAACAACGAAGGCTTCACACGTCAAAATAATTTTGTGAATTCTTCAAATTACGTTTGTGAATTGTCTTACGCGTGCTTTTATTTTGTGAAACTACGCGCACACTTATTTGTATTTTTGACCCTTTTCTTACACGGACCAAATTTACGTGTGTAATTTTGCTACGTCAGTCCGTCACCAGCCAATCAGAAGTCTCACTCGTTGGCAGCCAATCACACGGCAGTGTCCCCACAAGGCTCTGTGTGACGTCACTAAACTGCGCCCAAGAACCAAGTTCACGTCCTACAAAAATGGCGTCTTGAAGGGGCAATGGAAGAGCGTTCATACACTCGAACGCCGATTCCAGACGCCATTTTTGTAGGACGTGAACTTGGTTTGAATAATTCACAAACGTATATCGACGTGTGAAGCGTTGTTCGTGTGTTCTTCTCAGAATACGTTCGCGGACCCGTGCTTACGAGTGTGTTCCTTTTGAGACTACTCTGGCTCCACGGTGGTGGTGGTGGTTGCGAGGGTGAAGCAGACAGAGGAGTGGAGGTTTGGGGGACGTGGAGGAGTTAAAGGCAGACGCTGTATTCTCAGATGTGGCCTCTGTGCGTTGGCATATCACAGCTCCAGCATAGAGGATTACTGCATTTACACTTCGGCTTAAAAATAGACTCTGTGCTAATTTATTTAGCTGGAGCACGCCATCCGCTATTGTGTGCCCAGAGAATAGAATTATGTATCTCCACGAGTTCCACCACCCCGCAGCCCCTGCCCTCCCTCCTCTTCTGTTCTCTCCTCCTCCCTCCAATATCTAAGACCATGTTATTTTCCCTGTCTCTTCATTTCCTCTCCTTCTTAATCTCCAGTTCCCACAGAAACTCAAACAGAATCACACATCACTTCTAGGCCTGGGCTTCCAAAACAGAAACTTATTCTTGGGGAAAAAATCTGGTCGTCACCAGGTCAGCGTTTCTCTGCTGTCAACACCAACGAGTCCGAAGTGGCCCACGTATAACAAGGCGTTTAATTGTTAACCGTAGGTGGTGACGAAACAGCGGCCCCTGGTCAACTGGAGGGTTCTGTTCACGGCACTTCTGAATGAAATTGTAGATGAAGTACAGATTCTAACTGCAGATTATACTTATCACAGGAAGTATAATCAGTGTCATAAGTGATAAATGGCGGTGCTAACCACTACAATTTGCGACTTTTCCTCACGAGAGTAAAGCATAAATGTTAATCACTGCTGATCAGCTCCCCCTCAGCAGGGGTCACTGTAGTACACTCAGGGTGGATTAACGACTAACACCTCTCTGCTCTTTCTTGTTGTTAAAGCTTCCTTATATAGAGCCTTAGTGTGTGTGTGTGTGTGTGTTAATGGCTGCCTGTGAATAAGAGTTCAACTGAAGCCAGTGCATTAGCCTGATTTCCATTACTCCTCGTTCATCCGAGCTGCCGCCGCGGCTCAGATAAACTTCCCGCGGCTTCAGATCCTACTCAGCAGGAAATTTGTCGCAGATCGTCATGGAAATGTCTGATGGATTTATGCTGTCGCTCCGTTATTGGTCACTACGCAAATTCCATAGTAATTCCAGGCTTAAATTAGAACAGCTGTCTGTCAGTGGCGCTTCCTTTTTCATCATCTCAGTATCCACAGAAACGGAGCTCGGAGCACAGATATATGCACATATACTGTATATTTGATACGCATACATACAAAAAAAATAGAACTATATGTGTATAAATATATACACAAATAAAAATATATATAGAAATATATGTACATATATACATATATTAACACATATAAACATATTAATAAATGCATATATATTTGAACACATACACAGGGTGAATTTATGGCCATGTCTACACATATACTGTATATTTGCACACATATACAGGTATATGCATTTAAACATGAAGGAATATATACACATATATATATACATAATTATGTATTTTTCTTTAAAATTTTGAAAATTAAATGCCATTTCTGAAAAAAAAGTTTTTTAGCTTCCTTTTTTGTGTTTTGTTGCCTTTTTTGGATGAATAACGGAAACTGTTGATGGTTGTAGCAAGATTTCAGGTTAACCTGAATTATACACTGTACATATATAAAAAATATAATGTGAAATATATATATTATATATATAAATATATATGTACATTTATGTGTATACATAGATAAATAAATAAAAATCTATAGAAATATATCTACATATATACATATATTAACTTTAAATATACTGTATATACATATATATTTAAACACATACATGGGTATGAATATATGGCCATATCTACACATACACTGTGTGCTTGCACACATACAGATATATGTGTCAAAAATACATGAAAATATATATACATATATTGGCCTCTTCTAATTATTTTTGAACTTCTGAAAAATAAAAGTTTTTTGTTTCACTCTTTTGTATTTTGTCACTTTTTTGGATGAATAACTGAAACTGTTGTCGGTGATAGCATGATTTTATTATCGTAAATATTTTGTGGGCATTCAAGTCTTCAAGACCCTGTAAATGTGTTTGATACCTAGAAAGAGCCCAACTGGAGGGTCTGAGGAGCCTGATGGTGTCACTCCTGAGTCTTTAGCCAATGACAGGCCGTTGAAGTGCTACAGGAGAGTCAATTATCATACAACACCGTGGTGGATACCCTTGGGACGTTCTCCTGGAGTGGATACTTGAAGGAAAAAAAATCCATGCACAGCTGATACAGCAGCCTATCAGCAGTAGAACGGGGTGCGTTCAAAGTCAACAGCACTTAAACAGAAGATATGATGTGGCCTTCGAGGAGCGCCCGAGGAACTGTTTTAGATGGGGCGGGGGAGTGGACCAGCAGCCGGGGTTAAAGAGGATCATCCGTCTTTCTTGGCACCGAGGAATCTCATTTTCTGCAGAAATGTGATGAGTCGACAACGGGGCGGACAAGTGGGTGATGTAAACGCCAGGACAGAGGGGAGTGGGGACCAGCGGAGGAATGGCAATGTGCTTCCACTCAGCGTTTTCACTCTGCTGTCCATCTCTCTCCATCTGTCTCATCGTCTTTACGTCTCACTACGGGGGCCCGGGAGGCGCTGCTTGAATAATGATGACCTCACAATGTGCTTCAGCTCAGAACCACCCTGACAAATCCCTCGCTCTCTCTCTCCCCCTCCTGGTTTGTGCTGAGACCAGATCTTACGTCTCTCTTGTTTTCTGCTCCGGTGCCGTCTGTGTCCAAACTGTTTTTGTGAGCTTTCACATTCAATAACGTCAAAAAGGCTCGAGGCGAAACTGCTGCTCCTGTGATGCCGTGTGGTTCACAGAGCATCTCACTTTTTCAGGATTGGAATTTAGTCAAAAAGTCCATGACGTGGAGACTGTTGCCCCTGAGACCTGATAACGGATGAGAGGATGAAGATAAATGAGTGAATAAATGAAAAAATGACCTTTCCAACCCAGTGTGTTTAGAGGTTTTAGACTTTTTTTTCTCATTTTTGTTCATTATTTTGTGAGTCCAGTGACAATTCTTTGGAGAAAAGCTAATATTATTGTTGTTTTAATGTGTATTTCCTCATCCAAACACCGGGTCCCTGAAGGGAAAAACACTGGAGCAAATCTGTGTGAAAATAAGAGATTAAACCATTAGGTTTGGAGGTCAGAACCAGAACAGACTGGTCCGTGAAGGCAGCAGTCGGGGACACATGAACTGATCTGAACCTCAGAGATTTAACACATTCATGACAGGAAGTTTGATTAATATGGATGAAGCCTTGACTTCTACAAACACATCATGTAAAAAGAAAAAAAAAAATTATTTGGTCATTTTCACCTGATTTGTCTATATTCCGTGATATATATATATATTAGGGGTGTGACGATTCACTCACATAACGATCCGATTCATATCTCGATTCACAAGCTACGATCTGATTCAGGAACGATTCAAAAAGAATATTAAACAATCGATTCAGTTCGATTCGATTTGGTTCAGTTCGATCCAAACCGATTAATTTGCACACCCCTAATATATACATATAGTGTATATTAGGGGTGTGACAATTCACTCATATAACGATCCGATTCACAGGCTGCGATACGATTCAGGAACGATTCATAAAAAAATATTAAACGATCAATGCAGTTCGATCCAAACCGATCCAAAATGATTAATTTGCACACCCCTAATACATATCATATCTACATGTTTTTAAGATCTAACATATTTAGTTTTTCTAATTAATTCTTCCTTATCAATTATCTCAAAAACTTTGACCAATTTGAATATAATAGTTGGCTTCTTTTTTCAGTTCTATTCACCTTGAGGAAAAAAAGTAATTTAAAACATAATTTTATTTATTTGAGTCTATAGATAGCTTAATTTTTTGCACGTTTGATGCTGTTTTCTTAATTTATATTATTTTTGTAGATTGTTTATATTTATGCCAATTATTTTTCATTTGTTTTCAAAAAAATCCTAAAAATAAAACAAATATTTTGCAATTTGAATTTTTTTTTAAATTTTTAATATTATTTTTACTTGTTTCTATTTAGTTTTTTTGTTCTATTTTACTTGCTTATATTTTCTACCTGATCTATCTTGATGGTCTGTACACGTTGCACAATCTTGACCTACTGCACTTTCATTCCACTGTCTTTGCCTACATTGTCACGTGACAAATAAAGCTTCTTGATTTGTGATTTTTATAATAATAGTTGCAGAACTACACTGGTTTGTACATTTAGGAAAACATGTTCATCAAACCTTCAACTTCTCAGCTTCTCAGCACGTCTTGGAAAAATGCAGAACTAAGCTCTTTTATTCCTCTTAAGGCAGCAGCACGCTGACAGCTGAGCCTCTGGGCGTTTCCAATGAAAATAAAATAACACAACAAGAAAGTCAAAAAAAAAAATACACACATTTATATTCAAACTGACCCTGACAAGGTGATAAATTGGAGCTGGACTGGTGTCTTAAAGAAAAACGACCTCAGAGCTGAAGAATTTCACAATTGTTATCACTTCCTGCCCCGCGGCCAGGGCAGAAAGTACAGAGAAATCTATTCCACTAACACTCCTATAAAATGTTTTTGTTCTTGAACTGTTTTATTTAATGTGATTGAACGTATTGTTTCCTTTTTATAAGAACAGACATTTTCTTTTTGTGCCTTTTGTTTTCTCCCCGTTTTCATTTAATTCAACTCCTGACATCCTCTTTGTCCCTGAAGGCAGCGTCTCCGCTGACGGCCTCATTGTCCCTTTTCTCAAAGTGACAACTTAAAGACGCTGCCGTCACAATCTAATAGTAGGCGTTAGTGAAGGAAACACTTTTAAAGAAACGTACAATATCAGCCTCAATCATAAAGACCGTTCACTTCTCTTCGGGGAAACGTTTGCTGTACGTACTCTGCACATGAATCTGGCCGGAACCGCAACATGACCGCATAAAAGGAAATTCCATTTTCCCTTTTCACATAAAACCTTGCAGAGAATTTACTTCAAA
>JAFBJS010002248.1:32638-49164 GCA_016785265.1 Paraplagusia blochii | reverse complement strand
TTGTCTCCTACCTTGTGTATAAGAGACAGGTCTCCTACCTGGTAGCTCCATCTCTAGGATCATTCTTCTACCATTCTTCTTCCTTTCTCTGAACATGTCCAAACCATCTCAATCTGTCTCCTCTAGCTTTTTCTCCAAACCTTCCTGTCTGTGTTGTCCCTCTAATCACCTCATTCCTTAGTCTCTCCTAAAGAGAATCTCAGCATCTTTAATTCCTCCACCTCCTGTTCTGTCCCTTGTCTTCTGACAATTCCTGAGCCATTATTGCTGAAATTGAATCTTTTTTCTAGTATAAAACAGTCCTTTTGTCCAAACACCTGCTAACTTTAAACTAGCATAAGTTAAGTTGAGGAATAATCCTCCACTACTTCCTTCCGTACTTGGCAGTAAAACCAAAGCCCTCTGTAATATCCGATGCGTCCCGCGGTGTGAAAGGTGTCGGTGCTAATCCTTCATCACGTCCCGCGGCTCTCATCCTCATCCTTCCATCTCGGTATGACCAGGATGAAGGACATGAGCGGGGACACCGCCGCCATCAGACGAGATGGCAGATGTCTCTCAGTGTGTTGTTGCTCAGTGTCAAGTAGGCGGTGAAAACAGGTGACATGATTATTTGAAGGGTGTGTGTGTGTGTGTGTGAGATGATTCATCATCATCTGTGCAGCATGTTCCCTGTGGTTGGTTTTCTTGCCACATCCTTTCTAAATAATATTATCTTTTTTCCCAGTTGATGCTTTTCTGCTCCGGGTCATGTCCCGCCCCCAGAGCTCCCGGCGAATGGCGACCACCACAAGAACTCACTCAAATAATCGGAAATATCTTCAAAGACATAGTTCATCAGGTGACCAGCTGCTATGGACGTCAATAATTCACAAACTAAATTCACCAAGAACAATTGGAAGAGTGTGAGGCAGGAAAAAAAGGTATTTCGAAAGGTGAACAAAACCACGCCTTAAAGAACGGAGCAGATGGAAAGGGAAGTGGGAATGTGGTGGAGATGGTGAAGGAAACAAAGACGTCAGGCTCAAGTTGCCCTGTAGGAAAAATAAAAAAAAAAGAAGTTTGCGTCATGTTTGGACCAGATGGCTGGAGAAAAGTGAACAAACAGGGATCAAGTGCTTCTCTGTGTTCCTCTCCCAGGTTTCAGGCTCGTGTTGCACCAGTGTGTGTACAGCAGGTCACAGCAAACACTGAATTATTCATCACGGCTCCAGGATCCAACCGCGCTTTTATATGTTTTCACAGATAAACTCAGTGACATTTTACACATTTTTTTTCTTAATGTTTTGTTGACTTTTTTTTTCTAACCATCAGCCATAACTGGTTGAACATTTGTAACATTTTGTCATCATTTTTCTCGTTAACCTTTCGTTATTTACTCAGTAAACCGCCTATTTCCCTCGAAACAAACGTTAACTTCAATTTGTTTTTTTGTTTTTTTTGGTTTTCATTTGCTGCTTCTGTGTTCAATCCGATTTGGAATTTTGCAAACTTTTGTTAACACATAAAAACATTCTCATTCACTTCAGAGATTTTTTTTTCCTAAACTTATTTATATTTAATATTCATATAATATTCTTGTTTGTTGTTCTGAATACTTTTTATTTATTATTTATTGAATTTTCATTTTTTTTAGCAACATCCCTGTTAGAATAAACAACTTCAAACTTTGTAAGAATTGTTAATTTATTTTTTAGTTTTGGACAATACATTTTATATACAAGGTACATGACATATATGTATATATATTTATATATATATATTGTTGCATTGACAGAGAGTCGATCTAAATGAATTGAAATATGTTTTAGTTTTTTTTTATTTAAAATTAATGTAAAAAGCAATAACTCTTGATGGAAAACGTTATTTATTCCACTTGTACGGCAGCTCGTATCCCAGGTTGTTTGTATTCCAGCCTGGATTTGTTTGTCGTGTGCACGTGTGTGTGACAGAAAAGCCGCAGGTTCAGAAACATAAGCATCAAAGTCAGGAGTGTACGCATGAACGCCTCGGATAAATGAATCATCCGTCTGTTGCCATGGCCGCTCAGGAATGAAAGAAAACCAAAAAACAAACACTTGACCTGCTCTCTACTCAACAACCACAGTCAGGAAGACGAGACAGAGAACCACCAGAGGACTTTGGTCTTCATTAAAGCTGCAGGAGGAACAACGTAAATCACAGCGATCCTCTACAGCTGAGAGTGATTCAGCCTCTTAGTCAGTCGCAGGCCGTTGATGGACAAATGAACATCACGGCCCCTCGACTCTTTATCGCCTCCTTCTCCTCTCTGAGCAACTGCACGCCGCTGATTGATAGATGAATGCGGGGACTAATTTGGCCGACAAAGAGGAAACAAAAGGATGTGAGGAGACGCACGCAGACAGGAGGCGAATGGAGACGTGGGAAGCTTTTGTTGATTTCCGTCATAGACAGACTGGGGGGAGCGGCAGAAGAAAACACTATGTCTGTCTGTGAAGGGGAGCAGAGCAGCGTAGGTGACGTGAAGATTCTGCCTGGTTTACTACCTGGAGACAGTGCAGCTTTCTATCTCCGTCATCGCCATGCGGTGCAGCAAATATCAAATACAAATACTGCCCCTACTGTTGAAGGTTGGCGTTCACTCACAACATGATGTCATCGACTTGTTTTGTGAATCGACAACATCAGCGTTTATACAAAAACACGCTGCTGCGGCTTTGGCTGCTTCACAATTTGTTGCCAAAATATGAAATAAAAATTGTAAAGTTTTTGTTTCGCTGTTGTTCAAGAGGGGAATCCCGACGATGGGACGCATTTGAGCAATAGTGCCAACTGCTGGTTGAACTGTATATGGTAACGTTTGCATGTTTGTTCAAAACAACAGGTTTGATTTATTATTATATTTACATTTCAGACAACTACACATATATTTGGACTAATTTGAGTAGGTTTTTCTTGCTTGATGCTTTCTATAAACAGAACTTATTTGAACTATTATAATTATTTTGAACTTTGTCCAACATTATAGCGAAATTTAGGGAAGAAAAGGAACCTGGAACCTTCTGGACCCAAGTCTGGTTCCTTTAACACTAGGCCACCACCTCCACCATCAGTTTTTTCTCGGATAATGTAAAATCTGATAACACGATGCCTGTGTTTTACCAAATTTATTGGAATCTCCAAGAGTTCTGAGATGTTTACCTTAGTTTTTTGGTGGCAAACGGGAACATATTTGGATCGTTGGATATTGTTTGGACAATATCGGCAAAATTGGATGTAACTAAACTCTACTTATTTTTACGTCAATGAAGGTTGAACTTAATTATAGAGACAGTGGAATGTGAAGACAACGGGGAAATGTTTGTTTTCCACCAGCCAACGCTGAGCTCCTTCTTATCTTCTGAGTCATTCCAGTTCTGTCCTTCGCTGCAAATGAAACATGTGTCACTGCTGTACGGAGATAAAGGTCTTGGAATCCTTAAAACAGAGGAATGAAGATGTCAGAGCGAAAAGCCGGCGTCATAACTCTCTGTTCAAGTCCATCTCTTCCTTCATCTCCACTCTAAGCTTCCTTTTTATTTTTCCATTTTCCCCAATCGTCCCTTCGTAAACGAAGGTTTTCTCCTCACTGACTTTCCCCCAAGTCTTGTTTTCACAGATGCTGACTGCTATCGTCGTCTCATTTCTCCAGCCTTTACACTCTGGCGTGTTTAACACGAGCTCCTCAGAGGTAATTACAGTCTCAGCCCCGAGATCTTAATCAAGGTGTAGATGTGACGGTGAAAGGTGCCTTTGTCACCGCGACGCTGCGGAACGGCCTCGACGCTCATCACCTGACGAGCGGAAGAAAATAAAAAGAAAAACAACAACACAGAGAGAGAGGCTGAAGACCAACGTACAATTACACCAGCGCAGCCACTTCAGCCAATTTAGAGGAAGACGAAGCATCGGAGATAAACCGAGGTGTTTACATCATCAAAACGCAGCTGCTGCGCTCGCAGGGAGGAGTGAGCCGAGAGGACGAGGGAGGAAATTAGTGTCGTTTGTCACACGTCAAGATTAAAAGGCGCTGACTTGTTAAAACTCCATCTTCTCCCAGTGAAACTGATGGAATCCTCCCTCTGGTTTACCCACCTCGACAGCAGCCTCTTATGTGAGACAAAGTGAAGGCAATTCTCACTAAGTGTGTTCGCTACAGTGTCGCACTAACATGAACCTGGAGTGAATGAAGCCCAGTTCTAGTTTATCTACATCCTAAAGTGGGACATTATACGTCCAGAAATCAGTTACAAAAAAAAGAAAATACATCATTTTCAATTCCATCGAAAAAAATCTGTATCACTTAAGCTGATGGCAACAGGGGGCGCCAAACCACAGTCTCACTTAAGACACACAAATGTTGGAAGCAAACATATCACAAGTGCCAGTGATCATCTTTGTATCATCTTGGTTAGTTTATAGAAATAGAAGAGGTAGAAAATACAGCTCAGTCCATTGTAGCCAAATTATCCTGTTGAAATAATCAACAAAGGCCGTGAAGGCAGTCATTGAAGTTGGTTATAAAGAATAGATGGATGATGGATGGATGGATGGATGGATGGATGGATAGTTGGATAGACGGATGGGTGGATGAACAGATAGTTGGATAGACGGATGGATGGATGGATGGATAGATGGGTGATAGATGGATGGATGGATAGAGGATTGATGATGGATAGATGGATGGATGGATAGTTGGATGGTTAGTTGATGGATAGATGGATACATGGATGAATGGATAGATGGATGGATGGGTGGATGGTTAGAGGATTGATGATGGATAGATGGATGGATGGATAGTTGGATAGATGGATGCATGGATGGATGGATGAATGGATGGATAGTTGGATAGATGGATGGATGGATGGATGGGTAGCTGGACAGATGGTAGATGGATGGATAGTTGGATAGATGGATGGATAATTAGTTGGATGAATGGATAGATGGATGGATAGTTGGATAGATGGATGGATAATTAGATTGGATAGATGGATGGATGATGGATGGATGGAAGATGGATGGATGATGGATAGATGGATGGATAATTAGATTGGATAGATGGATGGATAGTTGGATGGATGGAAGATGGATGGATGATGGATAGTTGGACAGATGGTAGATGGATGGATACTTGGATGGATGGAGAGATGGATGGATGATGGATGGATGTAGCTAGGCCTGACTGCTCTCCCTTAAATGAAAACATCACATTCTGAGCCAAAAAGTAGATAAAATAAAACGCTCGGCTTTAATCCACTTTGTCCACCATGCACAGCAGTTAATATTTAATTTAGGGTTTGTGACCCCAGGAGGGGGCGATACAGATGCAGCTATGACCCCAGGAGGGGGCGATGGAGAGGAGGAGCTGCTGACAAGCAGGAGTCACACTCAGCGCTGGGTCTAAGTACAGGGAGATTTGGAGACCTACAGCGCCATCTCTGAGGAATAAAACGTGTCACCACGAGACGCCACAGTGATAAATAACTTTCATGAGTGTTACCAAATGTATGACCAGGAGGGGGCGACAATAAGAGCCAGTGAAGAGGATGCCATTGTATTTTGCTTTACTGGTTAAACTCCAGTGGAGGAACAGTCCATTGGTATTCATGGAGTTCCTATCATGGCCGAGACCTTCTCCTAAACCTGCAAACAGAACCGATTCTGAGATTCGTCCGTGTTTGTCGCATCCATCCACAGGCCTTGGAGCGTTCGCACCCTGACAGACTGTGTGCCGTCAGGCGTTGTTGTATTCTGCAGAACCATTCCATTAGTCTCGGGGAGTGGATTGCGCGGTGTTCAGAGCCACCACTTCATCCTCTCCCCAGGAGTCGGGCTACTTTAATCAGAGCTGCAGTGAAGCACAAGGCCGGGCGGCAGGGCCGTCCCTGACACCACAGAGCAACAGACGCCATCGTCAACATCTCTGTCTGCCATGGAAATTGAATTTAAAGCACGGCCGACGGCCCCTATAGATCTGGACTGTTTGGTTCCAGACAAATAAAAACAGAACTTATATTAGTCTGTTTCATAAAGGTCTGAGGGAAAGGAGGCGTACAGGGCTGGAAGCTGAGGACCTCTGAGAGCACAGTTGCTCAAGAAAAAAAAGGAGCACCTATAACTAAGGTTGAGTTGATTTTGACAGCCTAAAAAGTTTTCATATGAGCTTTTTTCACTTCTAGAGCTAAAGGCTAGCACAAAAAGGCTATCAGTTAGCAGGGAAATCTTTTTCTCGATGACCGGAGACCAAACAATTTGAATGGCGCCCAAAAATTGACTTGGGGCTAAGTGAGAAGCTTAGTTCATTTGAACTAAGGGAAGGACAGACTGAAAAGCCAAAAATTTGCCCATACCAAAACAACTCTTCAAATTTGTATTACCGTGGAAGGAAGGAGGGAAGGAAGGAAGGAAAACCAACTCCTTGTCCTTGCGACATTGTGATTTACACAACGAAATGATACCTAAGAATATTACCCATCACCAAAGTGAACAGTGGGCAGCTATGACTGCCTGGGGAGGAGTGGGGACGGTGCCACGATCAGTGGACTTCAATGGAAACCTGGTAGATTCCACCTAAAACCCTCTGGACTCAAATCTGGACCCTTAACCACTAGGCCACCACTGCCACAAAGACGATCGATTTATCAAAATAAAACAACCTTCCCATTCATCGTTCCGTCCATCTATATCTGTTTATTCATCACCAGGGGTCAGCAGTCTCCAGGACCACCACCCAAGTCACACTGCCCCGTAGCAGCCCCTTCCTGCAAGGGGGTGAGCCACCAATAAATAAAAGCACCTTCTTCAATAATAACCGCCGTCTTTAAACATGTTAACCTCGCTTCGTCAATCCCTCTGACTATTGTCTCCAGAAGAAGAGGAGAAATTGGAGACAGTGCAGTGAATGTTGGTGTTGACGAAGGAGAGCCAGGGAGAGTGGGTAGTTCTTGGCTGGGAGTCGCTCGGCTCCTCTTGATTTCTCATGCTTTTTGATTCCGCACCAGAAAATGCGAATGCAAAGACGCACTGAATCATCTATTCTTAATTAACCTCCAGGCCTTTGTCTTCTCCCTTGTTCCGCACCAAGATCTGATCTACCAAGGTCGTGGGCCTCAGCGCGGTGGTGAAGCGGTTTGGGTTTCTGTTCAGAGACGCTGCTGCTGCTCCATCTCACCTAGCTCTGTGCTAATGTATTCCCACCATTACGGCTGTGTATAATGAGTAGGAGGCCGGTGTTTAGCATTCAGTAAACACCTGCTCGCTCCAACACCACCTTTCAGTCTCCATCAACGTCAGCATCTCTAACGTCGGGGGTTCAGTGCGGTGGACAGGGGCAGATGGGTATTTGTATTCTGTTAATGCTGCGGTACAGTACTGCTGAGGCTAATGGGGGTTAACAGGACGCTCACTTACTGAACACACACTCACCCCTTGCTCTGAGGGAGCGTTCATGGAAGGTGAACCCTGGGATACCAACCCCGACCACCAACCTCCTCACCTAGGACCACCTCATTTGTATGATCGTCTTTTCAAGGCCATCGAAAGGGGCAACGAGATCCAATCTTTGTACAGTCTTTGGTTATGTGGCCTCCTCTGATCTACATTGTTGTGGCCCTCTACTGGACAAGATGCGCAACTACTGGTGACGTGCCCCAATGGTGGGCCAAAAATTGGATACAGAAAATGAATAGAAGGCAAATAACCTGGAGAAATTCAACCTTGAAAACCAAGAAGGCATGTGTCAACTTAAGGCCTGTGGTCCAAATGTGGCCCGCCAACTCATTTTTGTGCAGCCCACGGAAACTTAAAAAGTGTTGACCTAAACTGATTAATTGTTAATGTTTTTAAAACCACCAATCCCAGCAGTCGTACAGTAAAGGGGTGGGGCTTCATAATGTGACATGTATCCCAGCTCCTATGACATCATCACACCTGGAGTGATTTTCGTCGCTGTTTAGCAGCTCATTGAAACCAACCGTGTTTCTAATCCATGCGTCCAATGAATCTTACTGTACTTTAGTTTAATTGAAAACATTAGTCGGCTTCGCTATTTTTATCTAACATAATTATACCTAATATAATTATGCTGATTGTAAATTAAGGACATTAGCGAGAGCTGGAACCAGGCCTGGTGCTAAATATGGATGAAGCTGTGGTGAATTATTAAAGCTGAATATACAGAACATCCAGCGCCCGCGTCCTATATTAGTTTTACATTTGTACATTTGATCATGGAGAACAATAGCTGTGAATTATTGATTTATTCACAGTGGGGAAGGAAGAACATTGGCTATAAGATAAAATGTTTCTCTTTCTAATCAGTGTTGCTAAGCTTGAGAAAACATTCGTTTGCAGCTACTAGGACCACTAGGTGGCGATGGTACCAGAACTGAGTGACTCTAGAAATAACTCCTGATCCTGACAAATTTTTTTTTGCATTTGCCAAAATATTAAAATATTTTACATTTTTCAGATTTTTTGGATTTATTGAAACATTTTCACATTGAGGTCACATTTTGCAGTTTAATAGATACAACAGAGCAGGTTAGAGCTTTTCAGCCACAGTGGGGAACGGGCTTCTTTCCCATCCCGATAGAATGGACTGGACAAAAGGCCGTATTTTTATCTGCCTGGTAAAACACAGTTATTAACACGTCCACCGTCCACAGTATAATTACCTGGAGCGGTGACTTGACTCTGCCAAGGCCACCAAGCACATCATTACAGCAGCTCCAGGCCCTGAAGCTTTTGTTGCTTCACCATTTGTCTTTTTTTTTCTGCACCCGACGGTGCTAATTAATTCCTACATACTCCGGTCTAAGTCATAGAACTGTTGTCATGACCGGAGAACTAACCTCGTGAACCGTTGCTGCCAACGACCGAGTGAAGCACACCTAGCTACACCTTCAGGTAGGGTTAGAGGGGGACAACAGCTGCAACCAACTCGCTGAATGAATTGCTTAAATTTAGATGAAGTTTTAATATAAATTACATTAAAAGGTTGCAAAGTACAGCGACCAGGAGGTGCAAAACTAATTAACAAGTATCTACTTACAATGGAAAGTGAATGAGCTAAGTCTGGAGGACGAACATGTGAGCCAACTAACGGGGTTTTGCATTTGTTCGGTCAATGTTTGGCGTTTTTAAACTCTGCAGCCCAGATTGAGGGACCGTCTGTACAGGGGACAAATTGACAAACCTGGCGAATGGACGTCAATTGGTACATTCCATTTCTGGTTGAAAAAGTTACTTGTAAGTTTGTTTCAGCCGCTTGTGACTCAATTGGGTTTAAGTTTTGTCTCTGGACTTGAAAAAATTTAATGTGATGTAAATGTGTTATGTCAACATCATCTTGTTTTCTGATTTGGAAAAATTTAAAAAAAATGAAAATTTGTCTCAGGCTGTGGGAGCAGTGACTGGGGACGGTGCCATGCTCAGTGGTAACCTAGCAGTTGGTGGATTTGAACTTGGTACCCTCCAGATTCCAGTCCAGGTCCATAACCACTAGGCCACCCCCGCTACCACTTGCATCTGCATCAGTAGGCAATACTAGGCGAGTGCAAATTAAACGTTTTGGATTGGTCTGGATCGAACTGAACCGAATCGGATTGAACTGGATCGATCATTTAATATTTTTTATGAATCGTTCCTGAATCGGATCGTAGCCTGTGAATCGAGATATGAATCGGATCATTATGTGAGTGAATCGACACACCATATTAGGGGTGTGCAAATTAATCATTTTAGATTGGTTTGGATCAAACTGAACCGAATCGGATTGAACTGGATCGATTGTTTATTATTTTTTATGAATCGTTTCTGAATCGGATCGTAGCCTGTGAATAGAGATATGAATCGGATCGTTGTGTGAGTGAATTGTCACACCATATTAGGGGTGTGCAAATTAATCGTTTTAGATTGGTTTGGATCGAACTAGATCGATTGTTTTTTTTTTTTTTAATCGTTCCTGAATCGGATCGTAGCCTGTGATTCGAGATATGAATCCGATCGTTATGTGAGTGAATCGTCACACCCCTAGCAAATACAGAACAGGAAAATTGTTGTTTTCTTCAATATCTTGTTCCAAAAAGATACATTTGTTTGGACAAACATAGGGATTAAAACAACAACATTTAATTTCAGAGCTAATATCTAGTTTTCCTGATGGTAACCAAAATAATTTTAGTTCTTACATCATTATCTATGACATTGTTCTGACAAAAACCATGATTTTGGACATTCATTCTTCAGCTCATATACCTGAAGCCCTTTAGTTGAACCAGGCTTTAAGAGGAACAAGAAATTGAAGAAAGTATCGTTGAGGTTAATCTGCTTGTTAGTCACAACCCAGGACGCCTCCAGGTGGGTTTGCTGACCAGCTCTTTTTCTTCAGGTCATAAAATGTCGGCTGTTCATCACGGCCGCTGACAGGTTATGGACAGGTTGTAAAAGGTCTCTACACCAGCGTCCAGGTGACATTTACGGCCGTGAGCTTTATAAGTGATTCTCAGTGGCTGACGGTGATGAAGAAGAGGCGGAAGAATAAAACTGTAATCCTGAAAAGATTCAGGCCTCTGCAGACGTCCACCACTGACGGATTCCAAAAATACTGTAATATACGAGTGTATAAAAAGACACACAAAAGGGAGAGGAGGAAGAGGAGGAGGAGGGTGACGGAGGAGCAGACCACACATCCTCCAGGAGCTCTGCTGAGAATTAAACAGCCTGGAGAGAGTCTTTAATTTAAAAGAGACTTTCAACATTCATTAAAATGAGAGCAATGTCAAAAGAACAAGGTAATTGATGCGACTCCCAGGCTGCAGAGGTTATTTTCACACGGTGAGTTTACTGATGAAACGCTTCGCTCTCACCACCAGGAGGAGTTCGGTGCAGGGAAAAAAAAGTGTCACCAAATAAGTTGTTGACAAACCGCTGCGTTCTATACTGCGTGTACTGCTCATGTCAGCGTTTTGTCCCGGTATTTATCTCTTGATGCCGCCTCGACATGAAGGCTGGGTTTAAAATTAGCCTCCCTACACACACACACGCGCACACACACACACACACACACACACACACACACACACACACGGGTGCAGCAGCTACAGGATGAGAGACACAGCATCCAAGATGAATGGCACCAAGTTTCCCAGAGACTGCAGACCGCGCCGCATGTGGAACACTTTATTCTGCCTCTGATAATGCTTACACCATCTGAATTCTGCAGGTATTCTCTCCCCCCCTGATATTTCATGAGCCTGATTTATCTTCCTCACAACCTTCTTCTGTCTGTGTTCAAGAGAAATCCTCCAGGCCCCGGAAGAGAACGGCTACTGCCCAGGAATGCCTGATCCAGGGCAGAGGAAGTCTCCATTAAGAAGCCGGTACAACTGCTAGAACTACGCTCTTTAATCTCCTTGGGTTCAGTCGGGTTTTGACGAGGGAGTCGGGCCGACTCTCATTAGTGAGCAGAACCCCACCCACCACCACCCCCGAGCTGAGCAAAGAACAGATGGTCCATTAACTGTCGCTGCTTCGGTGTCAATTTTTTTAACTCTCAAAATATTATGACAAGTCTAATGCAACATTGGACCTACAGAAACATGGTCACGTACAGGAGATTTTTTTAGTTCAACAGTTTAGTTTGTTATCGTAAAAATCTCCCTCAATAAGTACGCAGGTGTAAACTATGTAATAGTGGTTAACAGAATTAAGATTAAATTAATTAAAGATTAAATTTCTTTTCTGTCCTCAACATCACCAAAGTGAGTATTGGACAGCAGTGTGTGGGGATGATACCATGCAGTTACTTGGCGGTAGGTGGATTCAAACCGGCGACCGTACACACCCAAGTCCGCTTCGTTAACCGCTAGGCCACCAACTGCCCCATTAAGACACTATTTAGCAATATCTGAACAGAGATAACAAGATTCATGGCCAATAAAGAATTGTTACATGTAGAAGATAGAAGCTGCATTTATGATGGTTGACATCGCCATCTACAGGAAGGTTAAGGTATGGTGCTATGTGATTTGGGTGGCAGTTGTGGAGACTGCTGCTTTTGTCACCTAGTAACGAATAAGCAGATGAAAATGGATGGATGGATCCTTCAATACTGATCAAGGTCACCTGCTTTCCTAATTGCTTATGGTGGGCACAGGGAAACTAAGGCCCGGGGGCCAGAGGCGGCTCATTCAGGTTTGTAATCTGGCCCAACAGACTTCCAAATTAGAGAAATTTAGGGAAAAATAAAAGCTATATAGTATTTTAGCCTGTATGTATGGCTTTGACATGTTATTTATCTACACCTGGTTCTTGAGTCCAATCTAAGGACCAGTTGTGGTCCACGAGTCGAATATTTTGTTCCGAATCAGGAGTCTAAAACTTCACCGAAAGACCACGTCAGCGTTCAGTGTTTAATACAAAAGGAAAAATCAGTTTCCTGTAGATTCTGTGCAATACTACACTGAACCAGAAGGGGACTGTGGACCAGGGTTTGGAAAACTATAGGATTTGACAAACAAATTTATAAAATATTATGATAAATTCAACTTTCATGTCAAGGTGTGGGCCGTAAAATATGGTTCCAAGGGCCGCAAATGGCCCACAGGCCGCCACTTTGAGACCCCTGTTCTAAATCGTGTCTGGTCGTAAAAGTTGAAAGCACAGAGTTGCGTCCAATCAGAGATCAGTAAATGCAGAAAATTCTTTCTGGACGGAACATTTTACTGCTTCTCTGTCAGAACCAAGTGGTTTTTGTGGAGACGGAACAAAGTGTTCCAGACTCTGCAGCGGTGAAGGCCACTGCTGTGACTTTCTGAGGTGTTTTGTGAGGAAAGGTCACCTTAACAAAAGTGCATTCACTCACTCTCTGATGTGGTCTCTGCTGGACTCTGTCCAGGCCAGACATCCTGACCGTGATTGGCCGCGCTGCGCCGCTCCGCCCCTCCCCTCCTGGTCTCCCTTCTCAGAAAGTCACCGTTAATTCTGTGTTTTTTTTTTGTTTTTTTTTTCATTTTATGTTTGTATAAAAATGGTATCCCTGGCAGCCGGGGATCTGCTGCTCAATATCTTTGTCAGATTGTTCTGTAATTGTGCGGGGGGCCGAGGTGGCAGCCGCCCGGTGACTGGGGTCGGGATATTGCCTGCTTAGATTTCCCTGGAGTCTGATGCAGTGTAAAGAGTCTCTCCGTCTCTCACATCTGTCTCCGTCCACACTCTATAACAGCGGAACTCTACATTTTATTCCTTTCTCACCCGCGACACTGTGAAAAGAATATTACAGGAAAAGAAGAAGGAAAAAATAAACTCCTGGGCATCGAATGTGACAATTATATTTACACTTTTCTGTGGAGAAACCACAGTGGAGATGGAATGGAACACAGGTTCCTGTGAGATAATGAGACAAGGACGACAGAAGACGTAAAAAGACATTTAAACATGTGAAGTTAAATGTCTTAATGATGGACGATACAAACCAGAAAACTGACTTCATACTTATATATATACAACAAACTTCATATATATATATATATATATATATATATATAGTATATATGTATACATATATGAATATATATACTTTAAAAGTAAATATTTAAAGATTAATATTAAGACTTAGAAGATACAGATTAAAAGACGGACGGACAGACAGACAGAGAGAGACACAGACAGACAGACAGACAGACAGATAGATAGATAAATAGATAGATTTTAGACAGACAGACAGACAGACAGACGGATGGATGGAAGGACAGCTAAGATAGATAGAAAGACAGACAGACAGACAGACAGACAGATAGGTCTTAGACAGACAGACAGACGGATGGATGGATGGAAGGACAGCTAAGATAGATAGAAAGACAGACAGACAGACAGACAGACAGACAGACAGACAGACAGATAGACAGATAGATAGATAGATAGATGGATAGATAGATAGATAGATAGATAGATAGATAGATATAGAGGACAGAGGGACAGACACATACAGTAGCTTAAAGACAGAGAGACAGACAGACCAGCAGTCAAAAAGACTGATAGATAGATATAGACAGACAGATACTGTGGACAGACAAACAGACAGACAGATGGAAGTTTATTAATCCGTCAGTGATTTCCCTTTGAGGACTCAAGGATTATTTGTTGTGTTTCTGGACTTTCTGTCCACCTGCTGCTTCATTCCACTTAATGTCTTCCTTGTATTTGTCTTTGTCTCATATTGTCTTTGCTTTTTTTTATGCAGGTGGATGAACAAGCTGAAGATCTTAGTTCAGCTCTTAGAGCTTCAGCTTTGTGACAGTGACTCCACCCAACCCCAACCCCAACCCCTACACCAGATGTATACAGAGGTGGAGACGCTGAGTTTTTAAAGCCATTAGAGACAGACAGTATGGAATTCTGGATCAGTGGTGTCCATGGTGTCAGTCCTCAGACCCTCCGGTCCTTTCTTCGCCTCTTGTCCCTCCTCGTCCTCCTCCATTATTCTTGCCTGTTCAGTTACACTTGGCTGAGAAGTCAAACGTCTTAGGACTAATACGTCTGCTGGACTGAGACGCGGGACACGTTTGGGAAATGGGATTAAGGCTTTGGTGGAGAGGAAGAAGAGGAGGAAGAAGAGGAGGAAGAAGAGGAGGAAGAAGAGGACACTGAGCGACTGAGCGAGTGGAGTATTAGAAAAAATTAATTGGCTGGTCAGGAAAAGTTTTGATGATCATTTTATGTCTATATGACAGAATTAATAAGTAATATTCAGTTGGAAAAATTTAAAAAAATCAAAGTATGGCTCTGGGCCCAGACCTGGGACCATGTTACATTTTCACATGTCTCATTTTTTTCCCGTAACTTTTTGTAAATGTAACAGAAAAATCTTCTGAAGGTGAAGGTTTTTATCTAAATGAATATATTATTGCTAACGTTCAACTAATTGCGCTAGATTTAGCCTTTGTCCATGACTAACTTCTCACATTTCTCTTCACAACAGGGTCACTGTTCTGTTAGTCCTGGTCCAATTAGACACCTTCACCTGTTAAGGTGACTGCGGGGCAACAGTGGGCGGCGGTCAGAATGTTAAAACCAATCGTTACATTTTCATTCCAGCGGCAGACGAGCTCTGAAAAGGTCAGCGCCCGTTGATGGAGCGGAGGTTTCATTTGACAGGAGACTGATTTACAACAGGCCACTTTCCCCAAAGGTTGAGGCTGATGCTGGTGGAACTGGAGTCAACGCGTCAACTCACACACACACCTGGTGGTCGCACGTATACATGACGAGCTGCCGTCACCCGGTGACCCGCGCTGATGAACTTAACATCTGTGTGACATTTGTACAGCGCTCCCTGGTGACGGTGAACAAGGATGGATCGGGTCCCGGGCGGGACATCATCACAGCTGATGACTATCATCTTTCTTGGTCTCTGTGAAAAATGTGTTTTTGGTGTCGGGTTGTTTGTCAGGACGGCGTGTTCTCTTACCGCGAATGCACTCAATAATCAATAAAGTAGAAATCAAAAACTACTCTGCCTGCAAACGGGCTCTAGATGGCGCTCTATTGAGGGTGAAAAGAGCCGTCCCTGTGAGAAATGGTCTCTGATTGACGCGATTAGACGATAATGAAGTCATGTGTTTTAATAAGACGTCTGTTCACACGCTGTAAAAGGAGAATAAATAAGGGATTAAATATGATGTCATGTGAATTTGTGTTCATTAGAGAAAGACTGTAATTAAAACAAGTCATTAACGAAACAAAGACTCTTTATATTTAAGGATCACAGATCTGTTTAAGTCAGAGCTGATCTGAAAAAGTCTTTAACCTGAGAGAAAAAATATATTTTCTCAGTTTGTTTTTTGCTGTTTGCAGGCAATCACGCCCTCTATGTATATTAATATATATATGAATAAATAAATAAATATATATAAATACATATTTGTATTTATATATGCATGAATACATATATATGTATTTATATTTATATACATATATATGAAAAATATATAAATAAAAAATCCAACAAACTGTTTTCCTACTATTTCAAAATCCTCAACTCCAACTCCAAGGACACAACTCCATGTCCTCCCTCACCGCATCCATAAATCTCCTCTTTGGCCTTCGTCTTTGTCTCCTACCTGGTAGCTCCATCTCTAGGATCATTCTTCTACCAATGTATCCACTGTCCCTCCTCTGAACATGTCCAAACCATCTTAATCTGTCTTCTCCATTTTTTTTCTCCAAACCTTCCTGTCTGTGTTGTCCCTCTAATCACCTCATTCCTGATCCTGTCCATCCTAAAGAGAACCTCAGCATCTTTAACTCCTCCACCTCCAGCTCTGTCTCCTGTCTTCTACCTATTCCTTCTTCTCCTCCTTTTAGCTTATCCCTTTTCTCAGAAGTTGCCACAGCGAGTCAACAATTTCCATCTCCCCCTGTCCTCTGTATCATCTCCTCTGACTCCAACCACCTCCATGTCCTCCCTCACTGCATCCATCAATCTCCTCTTTGTCTCCTACCTG
>JAFBJS010002248.1:5175-26424 GCA_016785265.1 Paraplagusia blochii | reverse complement strand
TCTGTCTTCTCTAGCTTTTTCTCCAAACCTTCCTGTCTGTGTTGTCCCTCTAATCACCTCATCCCTGATCCTGTCCATCCTTGTCTCTCCTTAAGAGAATCTCAGCATCTTTAACTCCTCCACCTCCAGCTCTGTCTCCTGTCCTCTAATCCATCCATCATGGCTGGTCTCTCCACCGTCCCTCCACCTTAGTTGACTCTCTTCTATCTCAGATCACTCCTGACTCTTTTCTCCAGATGTTCCATCTTGACTCCACTCTATTCTTCTCCTCAGTCTCCTCCTCAGTCTCCACTGCTTGATCCTCAGTATCTAAACTCCTCCACCTTCTCCACCTGTGCTACCTATGTTAATTTATTTGGACAGCGCGATCATATCACATGTGTATTTTATATATATACTTTATATACTTGAAGTATCTGTCTGGACGGTGCTATGGTCAGAACACCTCAGTGACAATCTGGCAGCTGGTGGATTAGAACCTGAAGCTTTATGGACCCAAGTCTGCTCTCTTAACCACTGAGCCACCGATGCAGCCAACGTTGAGATAACAATGTTTGAATCCTGGTTTAATGAAAGCTATAGATAACTTCAGCCATGGACTGAGTCTCCTGACCGCTGACCCGTCGCGGCGGGTGGAGAACTGATTACTCTGACAGGTTCACTGACATCACATGACACGTTCTGCTCTTTTGCTCGACTCCCCCCGCGAGTGCAGCCTTCGGGGGGTCCACAGGGGTTTCAGGCGCGGGTGGAGGCCCACGATGTGTACGGAGCTGCTCCTGGAGTCTGATGGAGCTGATGGAGGTCAGAGGAGTGGATCCTGCAGATGGTTAGCCTCTGGTCAATGAGCGCCATCGCTCCTCTGGAACAGTGCAGTAAGTGCTGGCTCGGGTTTCATCGTCCACAGCCACATTCATTAGTTTATAGTGAAACCAGAAGTCATGGTATTAGTGGCCGAGCAGCGCGGCTGGTTCCACTCTGTCTGCTCCCTGACCACCTCCGGACATCCAGGAGCCCGGCCGCCGCGGACAGGGCCAGTCTCCTCAGCACACGCCTCTCGGCTTCCCAGCAGCACTTGCCGGCGGGGCTTATACGACCTGGATCAATCGATAGCCATAGGACACTGAGTGTAGTCGGAGACGAGCCATTAGGCCATAAAAATACCGGAGCACTGACGGAGGATTTACTGTACGGAGGTGAAATGGAAGCAGAGGAAGAAGAGCTGCTGGGCAGCTGTTCCAGCCGCTGTCAGCTCCACTGCCATGGTGACCATTATGGATGCTGGGATGTAATGCGGTGGTGCACCTCACTTAATGCATCCTCCGTCACTGTAATGTATTAATGGACTTGGGTTTCCATTGGATGAAAAAGAAAAAAACATCTCAGAAAAATATTAGAGCGATAAAATCGGCCTCTTTAGCCGTAAATAACATTTAGCCCAAATAAAACTATTAATTATACTTCATTTTTTAAGTTTTTTTTTTTATCACCACTTAAAATAAAATCTTCTGTTTTACTTCCACCTGTCACTAGGTGGCAGCAACTCCTTTACACAGATAAGATGTTATCGTGTTTTCTCAATTTTGTTTTAATATTTAGAATATCATTAACAATCACTGGGTTAAATCCAATGAACAGGAACAAAAGCATCAATGAATGTTACACATAATATGTGTAGCAATATATTACATTTTTTTAATTATAGCATTGGGAGAAAATAAGAAAAGTCAAATTTCTCTTGTTTTCCAGTAGTCTCACCACATGGGGCAGTGTGATTTGGGTGGCAGTTGTGGAGACTGCTGCCCCTGTGACCCAGTAACGTGAACTTGTCCATTTGTCCATTAGGAGAATTCAAACTGAGTGAAGGAACTCAACAAGAATCTTATTTTTAGTGATGCAGCCAAACAGAAATGACAAAAAAAAAACAACAAATCAAGGTTCTAGAGCAGGGGTGGGCAAACTTTTTGACCTGCGGGCCACAATTTCTCCTAAAATTGGACACGGGGCCGAGTCAAGAGCAGAGAGATGGAGCGAGACAAGAGCAGAGAGATGGAGTGTTCGTGTAAGCTAAGATAAATGGCAAGTAAAAGTCATGTATCAAACCCAAAATACTAAATTTCTAATAGCCTATTATGTCATCTACTGGGAAAATGCGCGAATTGTAGGGAAAAGTCGGAAGTTTAAATATAATATAAATAAATTATTTAATTTGGACAGGGATGGCGGGCCGCATTAAAAGGCTCAACGGGCCGCATGTGGCCCCCGGGCCTTAGTTTGCCCACCCCTGTTCTAGAGAAAGTAATAATATGAGGATTTGTGTCGTTCAGGATCTTCTACACAACGTTGAACCAGGTTAAAACCAGGAAGCAACATGATTGGAGAATTGTCTCAGAAAAGTCCTTCGACTTATGGGATTTAGTCTCCAGGACCAGCGGTGCCCTGGGTCAACTCTAGGACTGAAGACAGCCGTTACTATAATATTCACCACTCTGTAGCTGAGCCTCTCACTGTGACCATATTAAAGAGACGCAGAAGTGAACTTTTGACAAAAACCAACCCTGTCTTAGTTAAAATTCAGCCTGATGGTGGAGAAGTGGCGTCTCGTTTCTTTTCTCTTCAACTTCTCCATTTTAATTGAGGCTCTGTTACAGTAAATGAAGCACAAACCTCCATCTTGTGCAGGAGATTAGCGCTGTGTAATCAGAGAGAGAGAAAAAAAAAAAAAAAAAATCGCAGACTTTCATGAAGCTCCGTGGGCCGTGTAATTCAACTTCCTTTTGAGAGTGATGATTTCACAAGCCACTAAGAGCATATTTACTGTTATTTAAAATGTTCTGAAACGGCGACGAGCATGAAATTGAATACAGGAGGAAACGGGCGCCGGCGAATCTCCGTACGACAATTAATCCAGAGACGTTCGCTGATATCAATGTCACCATGGAGGAAAATTAATTTTCAGAAAGAAACTTTTCTTCAGCAGAAATGTCTTTGTTTGGTTCCCATGGAGACACATGGGACAGCTAAATATAAAGTGTTGTTAACGTCAACGCTCTGTGTCAACACCTGATGTCGCCAATCAGTGGTCCGCGGTCCAAGTGTGGACCCAGACCCGAAAAATCGTTCTCAGCTGAAGAACTATGGAGACATGTTCAATTTGTCCAATCAGGATAGGAGTAAGTTCACCTGGCAAACACAGATCAGCGAGTCTGGGGTTCGATTCCCAAAGGAGTCACAAGGGGGAGCCTGTTGAAGCAGATCTCAAGTGATCACTGATGTAAATTAATATATTTTTTTAAATGTCAGACGTAGTTATATAACGTCCATAAACTAAATGGCGCCTCCTTTGGCAGCTTCTATCAATTTACAGGGTAGACAATTATTTTATGGAACCATATCGTAGCCGTTAGCACACCTGCCAGTCAAACTGACAGCAGAGAGACCTGCGTTCAATTCCCAGAGCAACCACTAGGGGCAGACAAGCGTTGGATCATTAAAGTAAAAAAAAAACAAAAAAACATATCATTTAAATGTCATGCTGTATTATGTAAGGTCAGAGGAGGCGGACGGGGAGCAGGTCACAGACGGTGGACGGACGTCTGTGTAGATGAAGCGTCCAGATCGCGGCCGTGTGGACACAGAATGAGATGGACAGACAGTGATTAACCTTTAAGGTTTACTGAGGCTACGGTGGAAAATAATTAGAGCTTCTCTCTCACCCATCTCCCACCACTCCTCCCCCCTCTCTCCCTCATTTTGCTACAGGGGCGGCACACACACACACACACACACACACACAGAAGTCACTTTGCTGTAGGTGAGGAACAGATTTAGACTCTGTGAATGGAAGTGAATCTCGCTGACGTCAGGCAGCCCACTGCAGCAGGGAGACGGGGACACTGTTTTGGGAGACAGCGATAGAGAAGGTAAAAAATATATTTTGAGCCAGAGGAGGCGCTCTCTCCTCCCACGTTCTTCTTCACACCCCCACTTCTTGTCACCTGCTCTTGGACCAACATCTCTCACCTTCCTGTTTATTTTCTGTTCCCAGTCACCATCATCGTCGTCGTCGTCGTCGTCTCGTCATCATCACCATCACTCGCCAACTTCTTCTCACCCAGTTTCCTTCTCTCTCACCTCCAGCTCTGGCTTGTCTTCCTACATGTTGAAGCAGCAGCAGCTCCAGGAAGTTCAGCCTCAGACTAAAAATACTCTCCCTTCTTCTCCAGGTTGACTGCTCTTCACACTCTCTCCACGAAGACTCCAAGTGTCACGATTTTTCTCTTCTCTCCAGTTATAAAATCTAAAACCACTGAATTTTGCGGTTGGTAAACGCAGGAAGTCTCCATGAAACAGTTTGTACCAGTGTGTAATTAATACTACATTCATATCTTCTGCTCCTTTTGTCTCATCCCATTTTCTCAGTGGTTGCTACAGCGAGTCAACAACGTCCATCTCCCCCTGTCCTCTGTATCTTCTACTCTGACTCCAACTACCTCCATGTCCTCCCTCACTGCATCCATCAATCTCCTCTTTGTCTCCTACCTGGTAGCTCCATCTCTAGGATCATTCTTCTACCAATGTATCCACTGTCCCTCTTCTGGACATGTCCAAACCATCTCAATCTGTCCCTCTAATCACCTCATTCCTGATCCTGTCCATCCTTGTCTCTCCTAAAGAGAACCTTAGCATCTTTAACTCCTCCACCTCCAACTCTGTCTCCTGTCTTCTGTCTATTCCTAGTGTCTCTAATCCATCCATCATGTCTGGGGACAGAAGCGAGGGCTGATCCTTAACTCCCACCTTCTCCCCCGGAGCCGTAAGAACAGGGTCTCACCCACTCATTCACTCACCCACAGAGTAAACCTAGAATCAGCCTGTGTGAGAAGACAGCTGCTGATGTGTAATAGTAGGAGGGTGGAGGTGTAGGAGGAGAGGAGGCGAAGGAGGAGCAGAGGAGCAGAGTGATGCTGCTGTTAGTAGTGATAGAGGAGGGCAGATGGTAAAACTGCTGAGGAAGTGGGAAGAGGAGAGAGGGAACCACAGGGTGTGAGGAGGAGGAGAGGAGGTGAAGAGGAGGGAGACCAACAACACCGGGTTGTTGCTGAGAAGAAACAATAACCGGTTTAAAAACAGCGCCCTCTTCCTGTGGATTGGAGCTGTGTTGAGCCTCTCCACTTGTTGATTATCCAGAATTTACCCCAAAAAATTATTCTAATGTTCATCCACTAGTTGGCGCATGCACACCTCAGGTCAGCAGCCCTGCCTGTGTCCGAGCTAAGACCACGCCACTTTAATCACGATCATTCGTGATTAATCATTAAACCATCCACAGCGGTCTTGACAAATCGAATATCATAAAATCGGAGTTTTTTTTAAACATCTACACAGAAACATATCAGAATCTGTTCCCACTGTTGCGTGACGCCCCCGATTCTTCACTTCCCGCGGTTTCACGGCGTGCAGTGATCGCAGCGACCACAGATGGCGTGTTCTTCACGGCCACTGAATATTCATCAGAGTGTGAGATCTCAGTGCTTTCGTGAATGAGCGTCACCCTGGAGGGAGGCAGCTGCAGTCACCTGCGGTTCTGCGGAACCGATGCCAGTTCATTCAACGTACGACTGGTACGTTGAATCAACCAGGTGACATGGGTGTGAGTCAGCCTCTGGTCCACCAGCTGGAACCACCACACGCCTGGTTGGAACTCAAAACAAGCTCTGAATTGTGGGCCAGATGACATCATGAGTACAACAACCCAGAACATGTGGTGTTATGATTCCGCCCATTTCTCACTGGCATATGATTGGCTAAGACAACTGTCAGACTGAAATACTCCAACTGCATTATATTTTCTTGGATCTTCACTGAATGACCTGAAGGCCCTGAGTGAAGGCCCTGAGTGAAGGCCCTATAGCTACATATAACGTAATATATGTAAGAATCTTTATTATCGGTTCATATTTTTATTTCATTTGATGATACCTGTTTACTCTATAGTTAGTTCAGTGCTTCTCAAAGTGTGGGGCGGGCTCCCCTGGGGGGACGTGGTGCGATGCTGAGGGGGGCGCGTGTGACCCTGGGGAACATGCTTTTTTTCCACTGTACTACAGTAAAGTGTAATTGCACATCCTTGTAAGTTGAACTTTATTTCTTTCTTTTTGTTTCCTTTATGTTAACAAGGATACAATGTGGTGCAGAGGTGTAGCTAGAACTATTTTATAGACAAATGCTATTATTTATTGTTGCGGCAGAGAGCGGGTGGTGCGGGGGTGTGAATTGTTTTCTTCTTGCTAGGGAGGCACAACAGAAAATAATTGAGAAGCACTGAGTTAGTTATGTGGGTAAACGGATGCAATTTTAAGTGAAAGTCACTAGGTGGCAGCAGATCAGCTCAAACAATTAAACTTATAGTCATAAAGTAATTTGTACAGGTAAATACATATAGTACCAGGCCTATATGGTATCAGTGGGTTACATGAAATAACACAGCGAGCAGTGATCGGCTCACGGGCCGTGGTTTCATCGTACGTGGACTGGGAGCCTACCTTGTGTGAGGAGCTGAAGCGTCCTGACCTCCTCCCGGACTCGCAGCTGCAGGACCTGCTGCAGGATGTGCTGCCTCTGGGCTTCCTGCATGATGCCCATCCTCTCCAACTTCCTGTCCGTCAGCCTCATCAGAGCTCGCCCTGGATCAGAGGGAGGAGGGAAAACAGCGCTAAAGGTTAGAGAACAGAAGGAGCGGGACGCCAGAGGGAGTTCAGGATGACGAGCCGGAGACAGCAAAGACAAAACCTGGTGTCAGTGGAGGAGTGGATGGTAGGAACAAAGACGGCGGACCATTACAGGCCCATAAATCATACAGGCAAACTGCAAACAAAGTAAAACAGAATTCTGCAGAGTTGCATCGTCCACAACGATGTTAGGGACATTCAAAAAAGTTACGAAATTCGGCGCTCTGCGGACGCTCTGAAAATGATGACAGTTGCTGCACCCCTGCAGTGAAGAAGGATGTTCTCAACATCAGGATCTGTTTCATATCTACATCAGAACTCTTTAGGTTCCCTTAATTGGAAAGCCTTGTATGAAATCTATAATTTAATCAGCCAATGAGCTTCTAGGGGAAAGTGTCAGGTGGATGATGGGACATGAGTGTAGAGCAGCTATTAAAGCTCTTTTATAGGACGGTTCATTTGGGAACTAAAGACATCTTCAGTCTAACAATGTGTCTGGAGTCAAGAACTGAAACGGTACCTTGAGGCTGCCACAGGGGGCAGTACAAGGTTTTCCGGCAGTTTGTTATCATCATATCGTCATATGAATGCCTCCGTAATACGGTATTGCAGCAGTGAAAGTGAAGAAGAGATTTTTCCAAACATTGTCAAATACGAAAACCAAAGATTGACTGAAAGATTCGGGTGGATCACGGCACCAGTCGGAGAAACCGGGTCTCAAGGGAGGTTTCTTTTCGATCCACGGTCAGAAGGAAAGTAATTGGTTCAGATGAAGCGAATGAGCGAATGAAGCCTTTGGAAGATCAAACAACAAAAAGCAGCCAAAAGATACAAAAACTCTGTCCCAACAACGTGAAGAAGATCTCATTGGTAATTTAAACTATCTAAATACAGTGTGTAAGTCTGACAATTTTATACTTGTTTGAGGGGAGTGGCTTCTCAACTTCGTAGGTGTGTCTCACATGTAGAATCCAATGGGAGTTAGGGGGGTTGGGTCTTTGGCGACCAATCGTATAATTGACAGTGTATCTATTGTTACCACTATGTGGCGCTGTTGTACAACATATTCTGGTTGGGGGGTTCTTTTGGAGACTAAAGTGTTAGTGAAAAGCCTCAGGGGGGATGCCTGAGGAGTAGAGTGGGTATTGTTGGTGGTTGTTAGCTTGAGGAAGGTAGAGGTGAGACAAGAGCCATTGGTATTGTTGGAAGACAGCAGGGGTTGTCTCGGAGAAAGGAAGGTGGAAAGAGACGGGAAAGGTAGAGGTGAGAAAGGATTGTTGGAAGACAGCAGGGGTTGTTTCAGGAAAGGAAGAGGAGCCTGGTCCAGACGAGGGCCATGTGGTATTGTTGTAGTTGTCTGGGATCAAAGTAAAGAATTGTTGGAGGTAATAGAAGAGGTCTTTGAAGAACAGGTAGGGAAATGTACTGTACGTGTCTAGGGAGTCTAGGGTTCAATTTCCAGAGAAACCAAATACTTTTTTGCAAGTGTTTGTGTCTGAATGTGAGGCGTAACTAGGAATATCTTCTGGAATATATCTGCAGGATCCAGGAGAACAGATCTGTTCATGTTTTTCTCCCATTTAAAAGAAAACACAAACAGTGCGTTGCTGCTCTGTGCCGATGAAATTGATTCGCGCTGAAAATGGAATTGAGTTGCAGGAATTTTTCACGACTCACGGCTTGATATTCTCACATCTCTAAACTTATTTGGATGATCTATTTTGGACCATTAGCACACACTCGGTCTCACACCAGCACTTTACTTCCACAGCCCAGAAGGGAGTCGTTGGGAGTCGTTGGCTAAGTACGCTTCAGAGTCGCTGGTTTCACACGGCCGTCTTAGCAAAAGCAACTCTCTTTACAGTTACTACGGCCAGATGGGGATGAAACGCCAAAGACAGTTAAAACGGCGCTCCGAGAAGACATTACTGTACATAAACACTGCGGCCGCTAAGAAGAGCAATAAAAGTGAGAGCAGAAGTAGATTAAAGGGGATGATGGAGATCCAGGAAGAGGGAGTTGGGAATTAACGAAGGTTTTAATGAATTTAAGTTGCAACAGAAGGAATAGGAGAGGAGAATGAGACCAACGCACAGATTCTGTCAGGAATCTATAAATACTGAGCCGTCATCACTCGGCATTTCAGCCTGTAACCCAAGACAGATTGGCATGGAAACAGAGGATCGCTTTCTCCGAGCTTCAGTTAACGTTCTTTTTAATTAGAAGCCACCGACGAGACACAGACACTGAGACGGGAGGCTCAGAGAGAGAGATAACCAACGATTAACTGTCAAGGTCGGCTCTGTATGTGTGTTCTCCTGGTCTGAATATGAACACAACACAAGACCAGAGCAGGAACAGTGAGCAGTGTGTGTGGAAATGTTGGCGAAATCTCAGATTTTGTCTTTTAAAGAAATAAGTAACATTGAAGAAATCGAAGCTGCTGTATTGTCTATCTTAAATATGTCTATGTTCTCATAATTAAAGTGACGGAATCTGATTTCTTCCTCCTGAACCAGTGAAGGTGTCAGACATCGGTCCTGTATAACGAACGTTCTCGACACCTTCACAAAATAAAGTACAGTCGCAGAGATAAGATAAAAAAAAAATCTTTAAAATGACTGAACCGGTGGGTGGAAGGAGGAGGAAGACAGAGGTGAATAAAGTGAAGATGAAAAAGGAAGAGAGTGAGGAAAGAGAGGAAAAACCGGGATGTGTGATAGATTCAAGGATAGAGTGAGGGGAGATGAGGAAAAAAAAAAGAAAATAAGACAAATAAAGGAAGATGTTAGGGAATAATGAAAATATGGGAGATAGAATGATGGAAAGAAACCAAAAAAACTATGTTTGGAGGAAAGAATAAACAAAGTAACCAGGGAGAAAAGAGGGAATAGAAAGAAATGATCTGGTAAAAAAAAAGTGTTTTTTCTCTCTGAAGTTTGATAAACACATAGAGTCAACAGTTCCCATGATTCCCTCCTCTCTTTTCAGGCTTCATTTTCGCTCCAGCAGCACAGCTGGACGTTTCTGAATCCAGATCAGCATGAAAGAAGAAAAAGCTGAAATTTCACTGGATCCCAAACTCACAACAACATGGAAAGTTCGCAGACAAATCCAGGGAATTTCAGGAATTTTCCTCACTCTCCGCTCCAACTCCGACCCAAACCTGCCATCCTATCTGCCGGGCGGACTTATAATGTGTAGAAATGTGGGCAGGTGGATGGCAGTGGCGGCGGCGGCGGTGGTGGCGGAAGTGTGGGGAAGGAGAAGCTTGATGACTCTGAACAAACAGCCAGTTCTCGGCGTCGTTGCGTGCCAACGTGCTGCTTCTTCGCTCTCGCCAAGTTCACAGTCAGCGGGGAGGAACAGCTTCTGTACGGAAGCCAAGCTTCCTCCATCTTATCCTTCAGTTCTGAGTAACTGGCATCCACCGTCCCACCGCGTCTGGGCTGTTTTTTTTTTATTTCTCTCTTTTTCAAAACCACAATTAATGCGTTGAGCGGTGTAGGACGGTTGAGAGGGACAGGACCATCGGGGGAGTTTTTCGAGAGAATAACAAAGGCTGGAAACTAATGAGATAAAAATGAAAAATTACCAGAAAAGCACAAATCGGCCTTTTATTCACACATTAAATAAACTGGCTATCAGGTTATTCTCAGATAAATAAAATCCCCCGAACAAAATGTCCAGGTTACCACTAATGATGAGCCCTAAACATTGTTTTAGAGATAAACATTAGCTCTATATAAAGAAAGTCACTAGAGGGCAGCATTGCAGCTCATTCAATCAAAACTATGCTAATGTAGTGATAAATAAAGAAATATCCTACATATAGGATTCTTTTAAAGTCTGTTCTAGATTATTAACATCTGGCCTGAAAAAGCTCTTATTTTGAAAGTCTGGTCAAAAACCCTCCATGTAAAAACAAAAAGCAAATAGAAACACTGCCCCATCTGGCCGAGGGGTGAACTGAGGTGAGTGTTTCCTCTGTCATCTCTCCACACAGACCAACATCGGCGGCCATGTTTTACACACTGAGTTGTGCAGAAGAACATATTGTTCATGGAAAATAGATTAATGAGCAGCGGCGCAGCAGCGATGTTGGGCTGGAACCGATTAATCTGCAGCTAAGGCCTGACACCGGCAGGGACGGCTGTGATGAATGGAGGCCTAAAGTACCTGAGAGTACACACAAATACACGGAAAATACCCGCGTCTGACAAAAGTCCACTCACAGACGCAGACGCTGATCCTGCAGGACTTTATTCTGCAGGTGCAGCTGAAATGCCACTCTCATTACGGGCAACCACGGAGGACTGAAGGTCGGTCACTGACGCTGAGACCGAGCTCCGGCCAGGAGTTCAGGATGAGGTGCAGTACCTGGAATCTTCTAGAGTTGCAGTACCTACTTTCACCACCGGTCCCCGTCTCTTTTATTGTGCGGTGTGTTTGCGAAATGATTTCTAGAACAGCGATTTCAACCAGTGGGCCGTCTAATATCACCTAATTAACCATTGTTGGGGGTCTGAGCTGTACCAGGTGTGGCAGATATGTAATACTCTTCTATTCCAGCGGGTGGCAGCAGAGGCTATAAATGCCTGTGACCATTTAAAATCCTGTTTAAAGTGAGCTGAAAGCCAGCGTATTTAAAAATTGAGCGGGAGCAAAACAACGCCCACACTTCCCCCTTTAAGGTTCTCATGGTTTCCTCTACTACGTCCGCCTTACAACAACAACACACACATAGGGCGCACCTGATCATAGGGCGCAGGTTTTAAATACAATCCACGCACACACTTCCCCCTTTAACGTTCTCATGGTGTCCTCTACTAGGTTCTCCTTACAACAACAACGCACAAGCATACAAGGGTGCATATTTAAAAATAGAGCGGGAGCAGAACAACACCAACATTTCACCCTTTAAGGTTCTCATGGTGTCCTCTACTATGTCCGCCTTACAACAACACACACAGGGCGCACTGCGCTATAGGGCTCGCTGCACATTTTGAAGAAAATCGAAGACTTTGATGAGCGTTTTATAATCGTGAAAATACAGTAACTCAATCAAACGTCTGAAGAATTAAACCCAAAATAACTGACGACCAAAGATATATTTTTTAAAAAACTCCCTGATCTTTTTTCAAACCCTGTCGCCTCAGCCCGCGGTGGAGGAAACGTCTTTCTTCATTCCCTGTTCTGTGGATATGGAAGACTTCTCCAGGTTATTCCACTAACTCAGTCTATCGTCTCTGTCTTAATGACTTAGTCCTCACTCCTCAGGTTTGACAAATGATTCCTGGTTGCTGCTCCGCGGCCTGTGTGAACGGCGCATTAGTGTTTTTTCCTCCTGACAGCTCCTGCAGTAAACTCCAGATTACAGTGACACACTTTCCTCAAACCTGCTGTACAACTGTCTGCTCGCATGCATGTCCTCTGGGGATGAATGTCAAGGCGGCGGCAGCAGCTGGCAAACTGAACTCCAAACCTGCACCGCACTCTGTCAAACACTGGATAATAACCAGTGGATTTTCTCGCTGCCACCAGCAATGGAAGACGTTTCAGGGACCGAAGGTAGAATAACAGCATTGGGTTCAATTATCTGCCGATGGCACGACATGACACGCCGAGACACCGTGGCCACATTTCAGTGATAATGCACACTGGGAAAGTCCTTCAAGTAAATCGATGCTGATTGGACCAGTCACCCAGTAGCTGTTGGCCATGGAGCTAAAAGCTAGGCTGCACTGATTTAATGCAAATGAAGGAGATTGAGCGACGCTAAAACCCGCGTGGATAATAATCTGATTTCAATCTCTGTCACAGCAGCAGCAGCGCCCCCTGCTGGTTATCACCTGAGCTGATCTATTCACACTAGACAGTCATTACGCTGCAGCTTCTGCACCTGTGGAGTCCCAGTGGGGTCTTTTTCACTCTTTCTGGGTTGAAAACGATGACAGGGACGTGACAGGACTCGGTGACTCGGTGAGAGTTCAGAGGGTTGGAATTGAAAGAACTGGAAAAAAATGCAAAAAAATAAAGTCCCTGGATTTAAGATCCAACTGTACAGGGAAAACATCCAGCTGATTTATTTTTTTAAAATCTCATTTTAATTAATGTAAAATGATTAAAAAGATAAGTTTGATAACAAGTTCAGTTCAGTCGTTTACTGCTGAAAAAAAATCATAAAAAAAAAAAATTCTATGGAATTTCTATGATTTGTAGCTAATTTTGTTTAGTTTACGACTTGGCCAATATGATCCAAAAAGTGACGTAATATTAGAATAAATAAAAAATATAGGTATTTATTGTTACATAACGAGCCAAATGTGTGATAGTTTATAAAAAAAAACATGAATCGCCTATCAAGGTGTAAGAAGAAGGTCATACCATGACACTACACACTTAAGTCCAATAGGGGGCAGTATGCACCTTAAAACTCTAATTGGGACGTACAGTGAAAGACAGATGTGAGTTGTTGAAACAGATCATCATCTGTAATTTTATTTTGATTTCTACGAATATTGTAAACACGTTAAATAAATGTTCTCTAATGCCACCTGCTGGTGGAAATTAGAATATAACATTATAATTCCCTATAATGCTATTGCTGTGGCCCACACCATCATGTCCAATGTCTACACTCGTGCAGCCCACGTGGACAGACTGACCATGGCTACAGAGGACAAGGCAGAGAGACAAATGTGCAGCCGGTCTTAATGTGGGAGCTGGACGCCGTGTCCTTCACTGTCGTCTCTAAAGACTAATTTCCCTCCATATGGAACGACAACGGCAATGTTTCCCAAAACAGACGACTGAAGGAAGAGTGATTACATTTTATTCCACACTTTGCTGCATAATCACCTCCGCCGACGGCATCATTAACCAGCGTTCGCTCCGTCTGAGGATCAAACTCACCACATGTCCAAGTTCCCTCCGCTTGGAAACCATACAATCGATGGCCACCGGAGGAGCTGTTGGAGCAGCTGCCATATCTGTCTCTTTGTTTCATTCGCTGGATGTCGCTCCGTCCAGGACTTTCACAGTCCCTGGACGGCCATCGCTGCCTCCTAGACCTTTTTTGGGAGTTGGAGGAGGAGGAGGAGGAGGAGGAGGGCGGAGTAAATTAAAATTGTAATAGCGATGACCATTGAACTTCACCGCTGGTCACCCTCTGTTATCCAGCTAATAATACTGCACATGAATTATGAATGAGAGCCTGGTGATAGTCTAATACAGGCTGGTGATTCATTCATCTGATGAAGACGTCAGTCCAGGGACGCAGGTGGACCATCAGTCCTCATTTGCCCAGAAATACAGGTCCAGACCCAGTCAGGTCTCCACTCTCCAGACAGCACCGGTGTCTCATCTTCATCATCCTCACCATCAACCTGGACTTCTCCATCACAGTGACGTGATCATCAAACTCCTCCACCTCAACAGGTACCTTTGGACTCCACCACACCAACACGTCTTTGCTCTAATAGTGACAGATTAGCGACGACCATCTAATGATGTCTGAATATTCCTTAATGGACTTTTAACGACCCCGGTGTGTTTGTGTCAAATTGGGCACAAGGTGGAGACGGCGGAGGAGGGACCTTTTTGGCAACACCCTCAGAAAGTGAAGAAGGGAAACATTGATTTTTGATGTTAAATTGTTGCTCTAGCTCTAGATGTGCAGAGGAACTCTTTGAGGAGAGGAGGCGGAGGAGAGAGGAGGAAGGGGAGGCCTCCGCCCTTCTGAGTTATGAGCTGCAAAAAAGACTGTTTGCCTCTTAATGAAAGGAACGAAAAGTTGGCAAATACGAGGACGAGGGAGGGAGAGAAACTGAAACCAAAAATAGAGAAATGATCCAGGTTTTGAGGGAATAAAAAAATAGAAAATAAGCGGCAACATGCAATTCTCTGTGCTGTCCTGCAGGGTTCCGCCCCCAAAACCAGGAAAAAACGAACACAGCCGTTCGTAAAGTCTGATTTCCAGCGCAGATTTTCCATAAAAGTCTTTCCTGACTGGTGTGAACACTGAAGGTGAAGAACATGTATCTGTATCTGTGGTGTGTGAGTGTCATACTGTATCTCAGGGATTGATTGTGATGCTAATTGTCTGCTGGGCTTCTTCTAATTACCTTCAGTTAATTAATCCTGGATGTGGAGACAAACTGAACCAACGTCTATTTATTTTTACTTTCATCCCGTGCGTCGTTATCTCCTGCAGCAGTCGCCGCCCGCACACGTGCTCCGTTATTGGTTTAACCTTCGTCGCGTTCATCATCTTCCACCTCGGTGACAAACACAGGTCGTGCAGTTAACACACACACACACACACACACACACGGATCTAATGTATTAATTAGTCTCAGACTAATGAGAGGAAATTCCATCATTTATTTACTGGCTCTAAGTGAAAGCATTAAGGCCTGTCGCGAGCAGCAGGGAGTTGATCTTAAAGGTAGAATTAATTTTAAGTGAATAAGAGATGAATCTCTGGAGGAAGTTGGAGCTGAATGGAGGAGGAGAAGGTTGGAGCTCAGAGGAGAAGGAGCAGGATGATGCTCAGAAGAGAAGGAGGTTGGAGCTATGAGGAGGAGGAGGTTGACGCTCAGAGTAGGAAAAGGTTGGATCTGAGAAAATGAGGATGGAGGAGCTCAGAGGAGGTTGAGGATGGAGCTAAGAAGAGGAGGAGGTTGGAGCTCAAAGGAGAAGGAGGTTGAAGCAGAGTAAAGGAGGAGGAAGTTGGACATCAGAGGAGGAGGAAGTTGGGGCTCGGAGGAGAAGGAGGTTGACGCTACGAGGAGGAGGAGGTTGGAGCTGAGAAAAGGAAGATGGAGGAGCTCAAAGTAGGATGGAGCTCAGAGGAGGAGGAGGTTGAAGCTCAGAGGAGAAGGAGCAAGATGATGCTCAGAAGAGAAGAAGGTTGAAATTGGGAGGAGTAGGAGGTTGCCACTCAAAGGAGAAGGAGGTTGGAGCTATGAGGAGGAGGAGGAGGAGGAGGTTGACGCTCAGAGGAGGAAAAGGTTGGAGCTGAGAAAATGAGGATGGAGGAGCTCAGAGGAGGTTGAGGATGGAGCTAAGAAGAGGAGAAGGTTGGAGCTCAGAGAAGGAGGTTGGTGCTCAAAGGAGAAGGAGGTTGAAGCAGAGTAAAGGAGGAGGAAGTTGGACATCAGAGGAGGAGGAAGTTGGGGCTCGGAGGAGAAGGAGGTTGGAGCTATGAGGAGGAAGGGGTTGGAGCTGAGAAAATGAGGATAGGGGAGCTCAGAGGAGGATGGAACTCAGAATTGGAGGAGGTTGGGGCTCTGAGGAGGAGGAGGTTAGAGCTCAGAGTAGGAGGTTGTAGCTGAGTAGAGGAGGAGGAAGTTGGGGCTCGGAGGAGAAGGAGGTTGACGCTACGAGGAGGAGGAGGTTGGAGCTGAGAAAAGGAAGATGGAGGAGCTCAAAGTAGGATGGAGCTCAGAGGAGGAGGAGGTTGAAACTAAGAGCAGGAGGAGGATTGAGCTATGAGGAGAAGAAGGTTGAAGCTCAGAAGAGAAGGAGGTTGAAACTGGGAGGAAGAGGAGGATTGAGCTAAAAGGAGGAGGACGTTGAGGCTCAGAGGAGAAGGAGGTTGGAACTATAGGGAGGAAGGGGTTGGAGTTCAGACAGGGAAGATGGAGGAGCTCAGAGAAGAATGGAGCTCAGAGGAGAAGGAGGTTGAAGCTGCCAGGAGGAGGAGGAAGTTGGAGCTCAGGGGAGGAGAAGTCGATAGTTATTATGAAGATGAGGAAAGTTGGTCCCAACATTGGACATGAGAACGAAGATAAATCACCTGTAAAAGTCCCTTTTTCCCCCATGTGTTTTGTACAGAAGATAAAAATCACTTCATTGGAAGCATTTTTGGATTTGTTTCATATTTTTGTGCAAAATAACCTAAAAACACCTTGGATAAAAATCCCCTAGATGTGTGCAGAGGTTCAGCACACATCCAGTGGAGAGTGGATGATCTTCGGAACCTTGAGAGAACTTGACCTACAGCAGAAATCAGTCCATTTAACAGGAAGCTCCTAAACCTCCGCAGACGTCCTGCTGTGGACTCACCTAGGAGGTGCGATTGGACGGTGAGTCACGATGGACCGCGTCACAGCGACAGAGCGATTTTCCCACCTGTCAGAGCGGAGGAGGACCAAACAACACGCTAACAAGGAGACGCGAACATGTAAACGTCCCGGTGCAGAGACACGACACGAAGGAGGTGACCTTGAGGAGTCTGGTTAGACGAGTGATTGACGTGTTCAACTGTCACGAGTGCTAACGCTGACAGCAGGAAGGAGAGGACAGACAGACGGGTGAGGCAGGTGGTGAGACAGCAGATGGACGAGAGATTTACTTTTTTTTTTTTTAGTTTTTTTGACCTTGTCAAGAAAAATAAGTTTCTGAGGATGAAGAGTGAGATGAATCTGAGAAAAATGATGAGTGTTTTAAAGATATTTGTTTTTGTTTCGGGGTTGGAGTTCGCGGATTTACATGGACAGATATTTAGTTATGATACAAACAAAATATTCATGCTTGGTGTCTTTTAGACCAGTGGTCCCCAACCACTGGGCCGGGGACCGGTACTGGCCCATGAATGAATTGGTGCCGGACCGGAGAGAGATATAATGTTTCCTTTTGGCCCCATCTGTCTATTACTTCCACTTGATCCATACCCATATCAACAACAGAACTGACCAATAGAATGGCTAGGATTCCATCATCAATAATGCAACTATATTTGATTAGGAAATATTTTCTCAGTGAAGACAACAACAATACACTCAAAATGACGCAGAGCCATTGATACAAGATTCTAACTTTTTATACCGGTCTGGTAGCAGAAAATTATAGACTTGAGAAATCCTTGTGTCCATGCACAGTTAATTCAGGTAGGGAGATTTTATAGGTATTTCAAAACACCAGAAATGTAATTATATTAAAGGGTATTTATCTGCCACAACTTAATAACCAGTCCGTAACAATAGTACAAGACATTTAACCGCTCCGTGGCGCAAAACAGTTTGGGGGACACTGATTGAGCTCATCTTATCACAACTCCAATTACTAAAATGTTTCTAAATTTTTTCCAAAAAGTCTGCTAACTCTTTTTTTCTTTTGGGAATACCATTTGAAATGATTTTATTCTGGCCGTTCCAGAGGTGAAGAGCAATTCTACAACAGCTTCTCTAACAGAGAACGCCCACCTGTGATGTCATGCTGTTTGAAGGAGTCGCTGTAGATCTGGTGCTGGTTTGGACAGTGTTTCTTCAGCCATTTGCAGACGTCCTGTTGGGTCCACAGAGCCACAGGCTTGGACAGTTTGACAAAACCAGGCTGGAGGACAGACAAAAAGTCTAATTAGAAAACTTTCCTCAAACATCTTTAACACCGTTTAGCAGGGACTGTGAACCTGGACAGGACATGAGGGACGAGGTGATGCTGACAGGACATTTGTCCCTCTCACCTGAGGGACAAGACTGTAGGAATGGGATGAATTTTTATTTCACCCTCCACAGTGTTGCACATGTGCATGCGTATAGGTCACAGATGTCAACAACACTGAGGGTGAGGGTGGAGGAGGGTTCATCATTATTCAGCACCGTGGACAGCTCCACATCAGACCTCATGGCTGTGGAAGGAAACTTTGGACTGAAGGAGGAGAGAAGGAACCAGAGGAGAAAAGTAGAAGGAGTGTACGAAGGAAAAAGAAGAGAAGAGTTGATGAAAAGTACTTTTGTTTTGAAAATCACTTCAGAACTCCAAAATAATCCCTCAGATTAACTTTATCCTTTATTCTGACTCTTGTCATTTTTTTCACCCCGTCAATACGTCTGATGTCAGACCTCTGCTGCCTCATGATTGGACGAATGCTAATCCATGTTTCAGGTTCCAGCGCGTCAGCCAGCAGCAGGTGGAGACAAACTCCCCATGGGAGCTCCGCTGCAGGGAAGTGTGGGTAATTCCTCTGATTTGTATGAGGGTCTGACTTCCAAATTACAGACTGGGAGAAGTGATTAAAATTTCACATCCACTCCCCTCCACTCCAGCCTGCTCTCCGGCTGCAGTGTGGTGTGGCATAGCAATGGCAGCTCCTCTCACTCCTCTCCTCTCCTCCAATCTCTGTTCTTTCCTCTCCTCTTCTCCTCTTTTCTCCAAGAAGAGCAGAAACAGAAACACCAGGTACTGTCAGCACCTCCTCTCCCTCTTCATCCCTCTCCTCCTGGCACATTAGCTTCCTCACCTCCTGCTCACATATTGTTCCTCTCATGTCTCCTCTCTCACCTGGTTCTCATAACAAGACACTACCTCACACCCAGGCCCCACTCCTACTCCTCCTCTGCCTCCTCCTCCTCTCACTACTCCCACTCATGCTGTATCTAACCTTCTGTAGACGAGGGAGGTGCTGGGGGACAATTGGACACCTGTTTCTGGGGCATATGGTGTAGAATCTCCTGCAGGAGGAGAGACAGAACAACTAGGAGGAGGAAAGAGGAGGACACTGGTTCTTGATGTTAAGGTTTGGCAGCTGCAAAGGAGGAGAAGACTCCTTCATGACAGAGGGAAACATCAGGAGGACACACACATGCGAGGCCTCATGGTGGGACGCAGTGATGAGCCAGTGGGGGGCGTAACAGGCTTCTAATGAACAGAAGCGAAACCTCTGATGTACTGTAAGGATTTAATGGTAGGCCACTAGGGGGCAGCACTCCATATATAGATGTTATTGATAGGATGTCATATAAGATGTGGATCAGAGGACAAGGTCTAGTTTTGCCTGAAAATATTAACATCCACAACAACTTTGCATTATTTTTACACACAGACAGACACACACAGACACACACACTTGCGAGGCAGGCAGTGTAGCACGCAGGAAGGATGGAAACAGAAACACATGAATATTGTATTTACGACAGCGCACACATCACACAAAGAAGATTTCCAGACATGTGTTCAGTGTTGTCCTTGGTGTTAATTGATATCTGAGAAGCTGAAAAACATTCTCCCGGTGTCTTCCACGTTACCGTAGCAACAGAGCCTGGACGACCTCAAAAATTAAAGACAAAGAAAGGAAGGAAGAAAGAAAAGGGCTCAGGGGCCAACCCACAACGGCAGCAGAAACACGTGCACAGGTAGACGCGCGCTGGAGGTAGAATTCTTCTTCATGCTGTATGTAAGGAAGCCTGTAGAAACTAATGAGGGTTTCACAGCAAAAAACACTGGAACATCCACTACAGACGGAAATAACTATTGGCTACAAAACACAGACGACTTTTGGTTACAAGACAAAATAATTATGTGTTGAATACAGTAATGGACAGAGAAATATTCACACAAATTCAGCAAAAAGGCCAGAAAAACAACATGTTTATAATAAAAATATAAATACTATGAAGAACAACTGACAGATTAAGGTGGTAATCTGATAATATCAATCTGATATAAGCATTTTCTTGCAGGAATCCCACCGAGGTTCCTGAGATTTTATTTCAGTTTTGGGCTCAAATAGCCGAACATATTAGTATCAGTTCATATGACAAGCAGAAATTAAGTGTTTGGACCATTTTGATAACAGCGCAGTGCAAACCTTTATTTTGAAGGTTTGTGAAAGTTGATTTCATGTCAACCGCTCGCACCAATTTGACAAGTCATCCGTCAAAAATCCGACTTGCAATTTACAGATGAGTGGAGCGATGGTGTAAAGAAACACACACTGTGTTCATTTCAGAATAAAAGTCTCAGCCTCAGTGCAGCGTCGCCATTATCAGCTCCACTGTTTGTACAAATCCACTTCAGTTTGGATAAAGGTTTGATCCATCTTTCATTTTTTAAATAGAAAACTGATCATCATTGTTCTGAGGAAGGAAGTGAAAAAAACTAAAGTCAAACACTCATCAAAGTCCCCTTTTTCCAGCTCTGTAGGGACTTCCTTTGAGGAGATGAACCTTTGATTAGAATCTTTCAAAATAAAAAACCCCAAATGGAGCAGAATGGAAGTGCTGTTAAATAGAATGACATTCTGAGCTCTTTGACTCGTCATCCTTTCAGCAGGGAATTAAAATCTGGCTCTGGACCTCAGCGAAAGCTCCAGCAGTTTCTTCAGGAAGTTTTTTTTTTTTCCTACTTTTCTCCTGATAAAGTTCTTTGTTGAGTTTTTAGTCGTGGTCAAAGTGAAAGATGTCCTTATGTTGGGGCCCTGAGCCCCTTTTTGTGGTGCTCTGGTGATGGACAGATTGACAGATGAGGTCAGACAGGAGTCTTCATGGACCATGATGTTTGCAGATGATATCGTGATCTGCAGTGAGAGCAGGAAACAGCTAGAAGAGAACCTGGAGAGGTGGAGGTTTGGACTGGAGAGAAGAGGAATGAAGGTCAGTCGTAGCAAGACAGAGTCCATGAGAAGGAATGAAAGGGAGAACAGTGGAGTGGTGAGGTTACAAGGAGCAGAGGTGGAGAAGGTGGAGGAGTTTAGATACTGAGGATCAACTGTTCAGAGCAGTGGAGACTGTGG